>JANBXA010000616.1:4455000-4687500 GCA_030556225.1 Cricetiscus sungorus
AACTATCTTGAGACAGTTACAATGGGGACAAAAGATGCCGATACCTCTGTGGTGCAGCAGAAGTGATTACAATAAATTTATTTTTAAGTAAATTCCCATGCTGAACAAAGAAGATTTCTGGAGGAATTGTGCTTCACGGAACCAGAATGCATCTAGGAACTGGAGTGTACTAAACACAAGAATATCAGAGGGAAAAAAATCAAATACAGAACATAAAAAAGAATAACTACATACACTAGAACACACACGCAACACACACACACACACACACACACACACACACACACACCTGCATATGTGGAATTTACCTGCACCCACATGACAACCCATAGGCACAAACACGTACCTACATGCATGCAAGTGTTTCTATTGCTAAAGGTTTGCTTTTCTCAAAAGGTTTAAAACTGCTCATGTGATTTTCATTTAACTCTCAGGATCCCTCTTATCCAGGAAACAGCTATGGCTGCTTACCAATGGGCCCCTTCCTTCTTCACAAGTGGTTTTAACATTAAGCAAGTACAAAGGGATTCTGCTGTAGACCGGCTTGTCTCTGGTGATGGTAGTGGCAATACAGTTCATGGGTCTGTGTCATGGCTTGTAAGCCTCTTTCATACAAAGATAGACTTAGTTATTTGTCATTGTATTATTTAAAGTTGCGTTGCTTTTAATTTTATACATAAAGGCAGTCTTAGTTTTCATAGAGATAATTACAAAAGCTAAGGATAAAATGTGATGTTAATAATAAATTTGAGAATACATTAAAAATTAAATGTATGAGAAATTAGAGAAACTAGAAGTGAGTCCACCCGTAAGCTATCAGAGCAAAGAGCTGTGCAATATTGAAAAGAAATTCAAGCACTTCTGTATCTTAAACAAAGATTCATGATTCCAAATGGGAGATAGTTTTCTTTTGAAATGATGATATCGGAATTCCAGTTATCTTCTTACATTAAACATTGTCAGTTTTTGTTGAGGACACATAATCTTTAAGTTTACTATACAGATTTAAAACTCATGAGTGAAATTTAAAAAAAATCATACATTCTCCCTGATAATTCTACAAAAACTGCAACGAGAAACTACAAATCACACAGCTGGGGACAATTCTGAACCTCACGTCCCTTCTTCTCTGGTTAGTTTTTAATTTGAACTGGGCATGGATGTAAGAGTCACCTGGAACGAGTTAGTCTCTATGGGAAGATGGCTCAGACAGGGTTAGCCTGTGGCCATGTCTATTGAGCATTTCCTTCAGCGTTGCTGGTGAAAGGGAGCCTAGGATTCTGTGGGTCCTGCCGGCCTGAGTAAGTGGAGCTGGCTCGTATAGAAATCTACACCAGAGCGAGCAAGAGAGGGAAAGGAAGCCAGCGGGCAGCTCTTCAAACCTTCGAGAATGAGGGGGGAGGGAGAGACAGAGAGAGAGGGGAGGGGGAGAGAGAGAGAGCAGAGGCAGAAAGAGAGAAGGGGGAGACAGAGAGAGGGGGGGAGGGGGAGAGAGACAGAGAGACAGAGGCAGAAAGAGAGAAGGGAGACAGAGAGAGAGGGGGGAGGGGGAGAGAGACGAGAGACAGAGGCAGAGAGAGAGGGGGAGAGAGAGGGGGGGGGAGAGAGGGAGAAGGGGGAGAGAAAGAGAGGGAAAGGAAGCCAGCAGGCAGCTCTTCAAACCTTTGAGAATGAGAGGGGGATGGAGAGAGAGGGGGGAGAGACAGAGAGATGGGTGAGGGGGAGAGAGACAGAGAGACATAGGCAGAGAGAGAGGGGGGAGACAGAGAGAGAGGGGGGAGGGGGAGACAGAGAGACAGAGGCAGAGAGAGGGGGGAGGGGGAGACAGAGAGACAGAGGCAGAGAGAGAGGGGGGAGGGGGGAGACAGAGAGACAGAGACAGAGAGAGAGGGGGGAGAGGGGGGAGAGAGGGAGAAGGGGGGAGAGAAAGAGAGGGAAAGGAAGCCTGCAGGCAGCTCTCCAAACCTTTGAGAATGAGAGGGGGATGGAGAGAGAGGGGGGAGAGACAGAGAGAGATGGGGGAGAGGGGGAGGGAGAGAGAGAGAGAGAGAGGGAAAGGAAGCCTGCGGGCAGCTCTCCAAACCTTCAAGAATGAGAGAGGAGGGGGGAGAGAGACAGAGAGACAGAGACACACAGAGAGAAAGACACACAGAGAGAAAGAGACACAGAGACAGAGACACAGAGACAGAGACACAGAGACAGAGACACAGAGACAGAGACACAGAGACATAGAGACCAAGCCTGCGGGCCTCACTCCTCCATGATCTCTGCCCCAAGTTTTTGCGTTGAGCTCTCGCCCTGACCCCCTCAAACACGGATAGCTATGTATAAATGCACACCACAGAAGACGCCTTTTTTTCCCCCTGCCCCTAAGTTACTTTGGCAAACAGGCTTTATTTACCACAGCAACAGAAAAGGAACTCAGAACTCAGTCACCGCCATCATAATAAGAAAATGCACACGTAAGAAAAAGCATGACATATAATCAGCCAGCGAATCCAAGAAACACGATTCACATGTATATCTCGGCTGAACTACTTTGGTAAATAAGAATATTAGTCGCTTTAATTACCTGTAACTACCTTACCAAAATGCACTGTTTAAAGCCTGTTATTGGGGCATCCTTGCCCTCATTAATAAATACCAGCAATGGAGAATCTGTGATAGAAGACTCTGTAAATAAGCCAATACCGATGTCAGCAGAGTGTGAACTGCATGTTAGAAGGCTTGAAGTGTCTCGCCAACTCTGTTGGCTTCCAGACAGTATGGCTGTGTAAATACAGGGCTCCAATGACGACCTTTTTCAGTTTCTAATTAAAGTATCCAATCACGTGGAAAATTGTGCATTTTTCTTAAACGCATGTGACAGAAACCCAGGAGAGGTTGAGCAGGGATGGCGAGGGGGTTGGGGGCAGGACAGGGGTGGGTAGGCTATGGCCATCATTAGCATATTAATAGAATTGCAGCCAAGGAGTTGGATGAGTGAAGAGATATGAGTTGGTTTAGAGATGTCAAGTGAGGCAAGTGCCCAGAGAATCTTGGAACAATATTAGGGGTGACACAGGTGCGAATTCCAGAGAACCACTGTTACTGGGTAGGACTTGGAGGAGCAAGGAGAGCACCAGAGCTCCAGTTTGAGGCGTGAATGGTGGGAAGTACTTATTTTTAACTTGCTGGCTTTTGAGGACGCACAGACACTCAAACCCTGGGCGTGTTTAAACACGGCAGTGCAGAGAAGAACCTGAGGTTGCAGGAAGGAAGTAGCACGTTTGATGGAAGACTCTGAGGACGGGTGAGCATCCAGGGCATGGCCAGAGAGCCCGCCTCTCAGTAGGAAGAAGCTCAAGATAAATGCTTTGTGCCACACAGCAATGCCTCAGATGCTTAAAAATATGTTGAAAGCATCAGTTAAACGGATAGAAACTTCTTAGTAAGAGAGGTCGGCAAAAGTGTTTCTCCGGGTTTGAAGCCAATTGACAAAGTATAGAAGGAACAGGAAAAAGCAGAACAGGTAACACTGACTTACCAAAGATGTTTGAGTACTGTTCTCTTCTTGTTGGTGTCACAAGAAGAATGACAGTGCTGAATTTTTCTTACGAGCTTTTAGGGAGGAGGCAGGGGTAACAGGAAGCCCGGTGACCTGGAATCTCATTGTTGCTGGTTTTAGACACTGGCTATCTGGCTATATTGTCACGTATCTTCTCCACGTTGACTTCTGGACTTCCCAGAACACTCGGTTCTCATTATATAAACTTCCTGTGGACTCTTACTGGCCCAGCATGTTGTTCCTCTAGAAAGCCTTGTTTGCTGTTGTTTGTTGGTTGGGTTTTTTTTTTTTTTTTTTTTTTTTTTAACATTTGAATCTCCACATTCCTCTGAGGAACAAAACTCAAAAGCCTAGAAAATTTTTATTGCTTGTTCTTCTTTTTCTTCCCTCACCCTGACACGTATCAAAGCTCTCCCTTTCACGGCCATCTCTGTACATCCAACTACTCACCCACATCACAATCCTGAAGTGGGCTGCAAGATTGCTACGCCTTACTGCTAGCTGTTTGTGTTTTGCCTGTTTGGGCTGGGTCCACAAGCAGCTGCAGGGGTAGAGTGAATATGGAAATATCTCTACACCTCATAAATAGGCTCCCCTGGGGTGACTCCCTCCTATGGCTTTGGCAAAGAAGTCCAGGTGACTTAGCATAGTCCCCAGGTTCTGTATACTTCTGCCAAGTCATTTCACAGTCCCATTGCCACCTACTTACCCATTTCTCACAGAAACCCAGAGCGCCAAGGAACACAGGGCTTAAATGTGTTTTATTAACCACTATATGCACACAGTGTGGGACAGAGTGACTGATGACTATGATAACCTGTCTGAGAGACTGATGACGTGATAGCCTGTTCATACAACAGAACACAGCAAGAGGGAAAGGTGTTGAGCGTTAACACAGGCTGCCAGGCTCTCTGCTCATGCTTCCGTATCTATCTACTGCTGTTCTCTCTGCTGGATTTGACTGTGTTGACTGAGTATGAGGATTGGGATGAGAAGGAGAACTAGGAAAAACATATTAGTTTTTGTTTGTTAAGTTTTGTGTTGGAAAGTACAACCAATCCAAGCCCATTCACCACTGGAATTTTCCACTCAACACCCAAGCTCACTAGGTTTCTAAATGGGCCTAGAGGTTTTTACCTTTAAGTTCCCATTTGGGCATCAAGAATTCCATTTTGCGGGTGAACTGAGTGACTGCCGTGCCGATCTGGGGCAGTTATGTAAGTCACGAAAAGCTGCAGCGCGCAGGCACGGAAAGTGAGCTTATGTTCGCCTTGCTCTGAGATCTCCCCTCTTTTGCAGATCCTCCCCCATCTCCTCTCTGTCCCTAGCTCATGGTGGGTATTCAAGAAGAGGAAACAGCACATTGGCCTTCCTCCTCAGAGTAAGGAAGAACAGTCTGCCCCTGCCTCGTTAAAATTAAGCATCACATGTACTTGGGAGGCACTTTTAAAACAATTCTAGCGATAGGTTTCCATCACATTTTAATAGAGGCTGTGGCCTCTATGCCTACAAGATAAGCCGGAAAATCTAAACTAAGTGCATTAAAAATGGAGAGAAAAAGCTTTAGTTGAATGTGAGAAATGTATATTTCTGGTTACATAGAATTGGGATTTTTTTTTAATTGTTGTTGTTGGTCTCTTTGCTGTTTTCCAACACTGAAATAAATTATTACTGTTTTGTAATTTCGGTGAGATTTTGAAGCGAGTAGCAATTTAATGTGGTAATGTAAGTTACAATCCCGACCAGAGCAGAGTGTTTTTAGGAGAAAATTCAATTAATACTACTTTTTTTTGTTAATTTCCTCTATCACTTTATATTCCTCAAGGCATGATTTTTTTAAAGATAATTTTATAATTTGTGCTTGCTAGAAATTGTCATGATTTATTTAACAATACCTATACACATTCTTTCTCTCAAGGTGCTTTCAGTTCTCTACCTGTTAAAAATCCCATGACTATCCATCAGTTTACCTCAGTCTTGATTTCTTTCCATAAGACATTTTTCTAAAAGTGACTTACCATGTCATCGGTCCTCAATGCATGTTACAGGCGAAATGTATGTCAGGTATATCACAGCTCACACGGTTGCTTGAAGTACAGTGAAATGCACGTCTTTAACAATGCTTTATCTTTATGTATCTGTCGCTGACATCTCCAAATCCCATGTCCTTTTCTCACTAAGGCGTTGCACCTTTTACTTTTAATTCATAATTCTTAGTATATTAGATATATTAATCGTTCTATATCATTTATTTTTTTCTACTTCCCATTAACTTTAAGTCATTCATAGTGATTACTTATTTGTAGTGTATTTTCCTTTTGCTGTATTCAAATTAATTAGTTTTCTTATTTATGACTGCTCAAACCAGTATTTTTTATTTTACTTATTTTATTTTTTAAAAAACGTTTTATTTAAATTAGAAACAATGTTATTTTATATATCAACCCCTGTTCCCTCTCCGTTCATTCTCCCATACCCCCCACTGACCCTCATCCCATCCCTCTTCTGCTCCATAGAAAGGGTGAGACCTTCTGTGGGGGAACATCAAAGAAATATTAATGTTTATTTTCTTTTCTAGATAGTACTCTAATATGCACTGTCCTTTTTTTTTTTAACTGTAATTAGATTCCCCAATCTCCAGCCTAAACCATTCTTCTGCTCCTAGTTACTCTAATTATCCACTTGTGACACTTGTGATTACGTCACCTTTAATTTACTTACCCTTAACCACAGGAGTAGTAGATCTGTGCCATTGGCAATGGCAGAATGAAAGCTATAAGATAATTTAAGGAGAATGTAAAGCTACAAGGTATTTCAACAGTGACGTTAGTTACAGTAAAGATTACTAATGAGATCTAAACACATTCACAAAATTCTGCCATAACTGATTAGATTTCATTGCTAATCCCTCATATGCATAATTAATTGATTAAATTTTATTATAGGTATATACATATATGGTAAAATAATACACATTGGTTTGGGATCTATGTACATATTCATACATTCCTGGGCATTTTTGTAACACATCCTCGTGGTCAAGTGAAGACGGTGACTGTAAAAGCTGCTAGCTTCTGGCTAGATTCTTGCTTGTCTCGGAACAAAGTTTGCTCCACAGATAGTCTTATAGCTAATATTTCTCATATTCTTCTATTAATAGCAAATAGGATGTAGCTTGCAGTGATGTGTACAACTAGCACATCATCTCAGCGAGAGACGTTCCATCCTCCATGGTGTCATGGGGAATGAACAAAATGACCTTGAAGATTATGGAATTTCCTCATCAGGCCTAGGTTTCCTCGTTCCTTCTCGATTTCTGTATGAAACAAATAAAATTTTACCTAGCTTAAACCTCCATGTTTTATGGTCCCTATTACCAACTGACATGAAATAACCTTAGAAATGAGCTGTTCCAGGAATAATTTTATATCAAATAACATTGGATTAGCAGGTATTTGGGGGTTAGAAGATACAGTTTATAAAACTAGTGATTGTTATAGTGGCATTTAAAAAAAAAAAGCTGGACTAGAATTACTAGTTGAAAACTCTTTAAAGATGTGGCAATATTAATTGTTCGATTCAAAGCAGAGAAAGAAAATGCAGCGGAACAGAAAGAATGAAAGGGAGAAAGGAGGAGACATTTTTACTTTCAGGTGAGGAGGCGTTAATATTTCCCAGGGCAAACGTAAGCAAAGCACACTGTGGTGCACAGAACTCGTCACTCTCTGTTCTTTTGTAGTACCATTACTCTTGTTTGTTAGCCCCAAAGTTAGTGTCACAGAAAGAGGCTGATAAGAGGTGTGTGGTCCTAGCACGGTAACTTTACCACATCCATTCATGTGTAGTCATTAAAGATAACAGCCAAGAGTTCTGTCAGGAAAAATATATATGTATGTGTGTCATTGAGTAGGCTACCTCAGAAAACTGTTGAATTCTCAGATGGGAAATGTTCAAACTTCTCACCCATGAATATGAATGGCTGTTATCTATTCAAGAGCCTCGACAGCTATGCACTTTCAATTATTTCCTTTTCCAAAGGGAAAAGTAGGTTTTTCTTACCCAACTGCTGTATATTGTTTGAGTACTGTGTGTGTACAAGTGTGTGCACTCTTTAGAGTTCCCAAGAGAAACAATTACTGAGATGATAATAAATGCTTGTTCAGATGGTGCACCATTAATTAGCTAAATATTTATCTTTAAAAATAATTATCATGATTATTTTCTAATGTGGCTTGGCACCTGGGAAGTTCCATTGTGTGCTCTCTGAAATTAGGAAACTCTGAAAAGCTGGAGTTGTAGTTCAAAGTCCTGGGAGAAAGACACCCAGTGTGTCAGATTTCATGATTATTTAAGGCCTAAATATTCGGAGCACAGGAGAATACTAGCATTCCAGTCGATGCAGCTAATTTAACCTCCTGCATTTTTTTTCTGCAAACAAGTCTTCTCAGTGTTTAGTCAGATAATAAATTAAAATGTTGATCCCTTCCAGAAACAACCAGAGTGTTGCATCCAGGAACAATATTTGACAAGAATTCTGGGGGCTCACGTGGTTTGAAGAGCTGACATTTAAAATTAACCATAGAATTAACCATGTCTATATGTGTGTCTGTCTGTCCATCTCTTTATGGGTAGCATTAAGTATGTAGCGTGTGGTGTGCTTAAGTGCATTGTGCACATAAGCTCATGCTCTGAGAACAGAGACTATATTTGATTTGTTGTTCACAAAACATGGTTTGCAGAACTAATCTAATTGAGAAGACTACGTTTGTCTCATGGATCACAGATGGAACAGGAACAAGTAGATTGTTGGTAATTTGCATTATGTGTCTTGAAAAATGTGAGATATATATACTTCATTATTTTTAGGTCAAATAATTTCAATGGTGATATTCCGTTTACATAATACATCAGCAACTGAAATGAATAACGAGCTGATCCTGTGTATGTTCTCAGAAATAAGTCTGTACAGTTAAGAAAATTCTCATAAAGATCTAGAAAATGATAAAGTAAAAGGTGACTGCTGGTTCATGTTTTCCGCTTGACACAAGCCCGAGGCTAGAATCTAGAGGCCGGAACTGAAGCTAAATCCATGGAGGAACGCCTTCTGTTGGGCTGTGATTCAGGGTTTATTTATTCATCCCGCTTTCTTTTTGTTGTTGTTGAAAGTAGATTCTCCTCTCATACAACACATCCTGCTCCCCTTCTCTTCCCAGCTCCCCTACTACTTCCCTCTCCCCATATCCACCCCTCCAGTGGTTCCCTTCAGAGAAGAGCAGGCCTCCAAGAGGTAACAGCCAAACAGGCCAAAACAAGACAGAGTAAGACAAGGCAAGAGCCCCGTATCAAAGCCGGACAAGTCAACCCAACAGGAGGAAGAGTCTCGAGAGCAGGCAAAAGAGTGGGAGACACCCCGGCTCCCACTGTTGGGAGTCCCACAGAAATACCAAGCTAACAGCTGTACACAGAAGAGCTGGTGCAGACACAGGCAGGCCCTCTGCTTGCTGTTTCTGTCTCTGTGAGACCCTATGAGCCCTGCTTATTTGATTTTGCCAGCCTGCTTTCTTACATCATCAGGACCACCTACCCAAGAGTGGCTCTCACCCGTGGGAGCTTGAGCTCTCTCCTACATCAATGATCAATCAACATGGTGATGAAGGGCCTTGTGTGGAATTTTCAGGAAAATGTAGACACTGCTTCTAAAACCAAATGAAACAATACAGTTTCCTAGGGAGGGTATACAAAGTCGAATTGCCTTATCCATGAGGAACGGGCTCCAAGACCTGAGTGGAGGGCTGAAGCTACACATACCTCCAAGCCTCACATGAACAGTGTTTCTTTACACATCCCAGTGATAAACTTCATTTTTAAACTAGGCATTGTCGGACAGGATCAACAAATATAGATAATAAAGTATATAGTGATAAAGTATGTGTTTGCTACCTGCATCCTCCTCTATTTATGCTTACAAAATAAGCGCTTCATGGCTTTTCTTCGTTTTCCATATATTGCCAGTGAATGACCCACTGTGTCCTTGGACCCCTTTCTCCGAGAGATGAAACAGTGACCACTGGATGCAAGTGCAAGAGGATATTTATTGCTCACACAGGTACCTGTGGGCGCTTCAATCTTTCGGGAGACTGAGCGCGCCCAGACCTAAACTTCAGAGACTTATATATGGTTTGGGCAGCAAAAAGCGGGCTTACAGAAGCAAATGCGTGATTACAGGGATTTCATTGGTTCACTCAAATGAAGCGGTTGGGGTCAGTCTGGGGCAGAGTTGTTTGTTCAGATCAGGTACAAGGAATTCAGTTATGACTATTTTAGCACTCTGGTGGTGACAATAAGACGCTTCAAGGACCCTCTGTTTCCAGATACCGCTCTGCTGCTTGCAGACACTTCAAGGACTCTCTATTCCCAGATATCGTTCTGCTTGCTTGTAGACACTTCAAGGATCCTTTGTTCCCTCTTGTACTTGTCCCCACCTTGACACTTTGCAAAGCAGCTCAAGCAAGAGAAATGCATAGTGGGGGACTTTCACCAGCATCTCCACCCTTGTGGTATGTGGCCATAATAAAAACTGGCTTACTTAAACATAAGCACCACTGTAATGCTGCAAACACTCTGATAGCAACGTAATCAACATATATTGTTGCTGCATGGGTGAGTGCCGAGTACCATACACAGCTTGGATACTCTGGATATTGAGAGATGATTCACAAATGTGGTGTGCAACTGAAAATCTGACAATAGATGGTACTTTTAGGATTAATATTCTTAGTCCATAGTTGATCCTCAGTAACCAAAGACATAGAAAGTAGAACTTGAGATAGAAGTACCTGTTATAATAAGAAAACACAATAGACCAAAAAAAAAAAAATGAGCCTATAAAACACAATTACTCACAAGGAAGTTCAGAAAAAAAAATACAGTACTTGAAAATGAGAATTGGAAACTAGAAGGATATATTAGTGAGAAAAATGGGTGTGTTATAAGAAATAGAAATGTCTGAAAGGATCCAAAAGGACCATAAAGTTACAAATAATAAGACTAGCATAACTGTTGTTTGGCAACCAAATGACCATTGGAATTCCCAGCAAATAGAATTATTCCCTGGTGATTCAATTAAGCCCATGTCTATAAATTTAGAGTAAAATATTAGGAAAACTCACCATGGATAGATACACTAACACCTGTATCTGTTACTTTACATAATTTCAACTTTGTAAAAGTATTAAGCGCAGAGTGGAAGGCATTCAAAAAGCACAGAATAATGATATGATTTGCCTCATAATTATATGGAATTATATGCATTAGTGAAAACATGTTTTGAACCAGGCTGACATAAAACAATGGCACCTGCATTTATTTTTAGAGATGCCAGGCACAACACTGGATCAATAAAAACTCACAGATGCCTGCGTTATCTAGACCCTAGTTAGGATGGAGGGGAAGGGTGCTGTCATCAGAAGAAAGAGGGATATATGGGAGGGTTTGGAGGAGGAAGGAAGAAGTGCTGTATCTTTATTGTAATCTCAAACATAAAAAACACCCTAAAGACTCCCTAACATAACCGGTTCAGATACACATAATTTGACTTCATTCCAGTTCCCGCTTTTATTCCTACAGGATTGAGTGAGCATGTGCATCTCTAGCATAATAATATATGTGACATTAAATAGTCATTTTTCTTACTTAAGGGGTTTGCTGCCATCTTGTTATTGGGTGAACAACTAACATTGGCCTTGTTTTTACTACATCTTTCATGAGAGGAAATATCTTCGTACTTCTGACTTTCATAATTTCAGACTTAGAATATTAGGTGAATCTTAGACATATCTGCAATATGAAAATATCTGTATAAAGATCTATGGCTACTGCATAACTGTTGAAATTTTAATCTTGGGAAGAAGTATAAAATATTTAAGTAAAATTCTACTGACTAATATATTTGGAATTATTTATAGAAGTATCTGTGATATTATGTTACATTTGAGTGGATATGCATATGTATGGGAGCATATTTTTGTTTATGTACGATTATATGCCTACTGATACCTTTGTGCTTTTAAGAGTATGTACCTACATATGTGTTTCTGCGATTACATGTGTCCATATATATGTACTTTTTGTATACATGTGGATGAAATTAGCATGCATAGTTGTGTCTATTAGTGTGCATTTGTGATATATATGTCTATATACATATATATAATTTCAATTTCCATTTGCTTACTGTAGTTTTGTTTATGTAGTGTATATTTTTACATAAACATGAGAGTGAATATCAGGATATTCTAAATTGCACACGATGCTTTCAAAGCTACCCTACACAAATTTCTCATCAACTTTCACAGCATGCTTAAGTGTTTTACCCATTAAGAAACCAAACGAGTGCTGGACAAAATAAGCACAATATTTTAGTAACAACTGCAACCATGATAATTTCAATAGGTATGTTAGTACCACAATCCCTCATACAGACATTTAATTGTTTAAATGTGTCTAGATGTCAGCTTACCGCTAACTTAGACACATTCATCTCGTGTAAAAATCATGGCAGTCAGGAGCATGGATAAATTGTCTCCTTTATAAGATAGGGTAAAATAGTTCAGAGCAAGCATTCCATGTGTACCTAAGGGATCCCCTACCTAAGGAACACACAGACAAATAAAGCGAATTCAACATTTTGCAGTTTCAGAAATTAATTTCAAAACCACCACTTGTTACTTTGCAAATACACGAAGTTTAACTGAGTGACATGCATCACTGTCCTAGAACCTGGTGCCCAGAAACATTCAAAATTGTGTCCATGATTGTCCTCAGTTAAGGTACCAATTTAGTGTATGGAAATACTATGCAAAGTTTATTGACTATTTCTTTGGATAAGAAAGAAGTGAATTTTTTTTTTCAGAAGAAGTTTCAATTGTTTGTTTTCTTCCAAGTGTCTTTGTAGAATGTCTTAATTATCTTGGTTTATTCGTGATTTTAAAAATCCAGATGCTCTGGATGGATGAAGGCATCCCCTTTAGGACTGACTGTTAGAGTCTCTTACACTGCACAATGTACATTTGGGGGTCTGTATTTGCTCCCATCTTCTTCAGGAAGAAGCTTCTGTGATGGTGCTGAGGCACTGATCTACAGGTATAGCTGAATGTCCTTAGGTGTCATTTTTATTGCTATGTTCCTTTAGTAGAACAATAGTGATTTGTTTCCCCCTAGGCCCATAGCCTATCTTCTAGTCTCAAGATCTTATATTTTTTTTAATTTAACTTTTTTCATTTTACATACAACCCCAGTTCCCACCCCTTCCCCTACTCCAGCCCCCATCTCGCCTCCCCCGTCTCACCCCCACCCACTCCTCAGAGTTGGTAAGGCCCTTCTAGAGGAGTCAACAAATCTGGCATACCAAGTTGAGGCAGGATAAAGCCTCCCCCACCCGGTCCCGTATCAAGGCTGAGCTATGTGTCCCATCATAGGGATTAGGCTCCAGGAGGCCAGTTCATGTCCCTGGGATAGGTCCTGGTCCCACTGCCAGCCCCTCTCTGCCAATAGATCAAGCTGTGTAACTGCCATCTACATTCAGAGGGCCTAGTTCAGTCCCATGCAGGTTGCCCACTCGTCAGAGTCCATGAGCTGCCACCAGCTTGGGTCAGCTGTCTCTGTGATTTCTCCATCGTGACCTTGATCCTCCTTGCTCATATGATCCCTCCTCCCAGTGCTTGGCTGTGGGTCACTGCATCTGCTTCTGTCCGTTACTGGATGCTGTCGGTTCTATGAGGATAATCAGGGCAGTCACTAATCTGATTATAGGGGAAGGCCAGGCAATTCAGGCACCGTCTCCAATATTACTAGCAGTCTTACCTGGGGTAATTCTTATGGGTTCCTGGGAATTTCTCTACCACCTGGTTTCTCCATATTCTCAGGATCTTAGCCACCAGAACAATGTCAGGCAAGGGTTCCATCTCATGGAATGGGCCTTAAATACAATCAGATAGTGATTGCTAGTGTCGGGGCATCTGTACTGGCCTGCCCTTGGGATTCTGACAGGATTCGCCTTCATCTGCAGCCACTAAGAGCACCACCTGTGCACATTCACTGAGTTCCCTTTAAAAGAGCCCTGCCCACCTCCACCTCCCCGTCTTCCTCTCTCTCTCTCTCTCTCTCTCTCTCTCTCTCTCTCTCTCTCTCTCTCTCAATCCCTCCCTCCCTCCCTCCCTCCCTCCCTCCCTCCCTCCCTCCCTCCCTCCCTCCCTCTGTCTCTCTGTTTTCTGTTTCTCTCTTTCCTCTCGCTGCTCCTGTCCTTCCTTCCCTATCCCCTTAATAGGAAACACCCCATCCACTTGAACTCCTCCGTGGCATGGCGTCTTTCTCGAGCCACTCTTTACAAATCACAGTCGTGGTAGTTTCCCTCACACGTTTGCCAGTATTTCACCAGCATGTTTTGTGGGCAGTTCACCTGTATAGATCGCCAAGTTTAGAGCAGGGCGCGGCGCTGTATGGAAGAGGAGACAGAAAGAAGGGTAAACAAGTCTTCCCGATTTAGCATGACTGGTACACACATGGATTTAGAGACTGTGGCAGCGTGCACAAGTTCCCGACAGACGGGGTCTGGGTGTGGAGAGGAGCTGTGGGAGCTTTCTTTGATGGAGTCTCACTGAGGGCGTTGACTACACTCACACCCAGTAGAAGATGCCCCAAACAAAATGAACTCACTGATGTTTTGATCGACTTTGTGTTTCATGCCACCTTGTCTTGGAAAAATGTTGTCTTGTGGTCTTTTGCTTACATATTGTGATTTCCAATTTTGTGTCTTGTTTTGTGTGTGCATCTCCCATCTCCTTCTCCCCTTCCCTTTCTATGTCTCTCTCTCTCTCTCTCTCTCTCTCTCTCTCTCTCTCTCTCTCTCTCTCTCTCTCTCTCATGTGTTTCTTGTATTTTCCCTTTGTTATTTTGTTTTTAATCTGGTTTGTTTTTTGTTTGTTTGCCTGTTTTGCTTGTTTTCCAAATAGGAAGTGAGAGATGATGTGGAATTGAGTAGGTGGGATGTGGGAAGGATCTGGGGGCGATTGGGAGAGAGAAAAGTTGTGATCAGAAAATATGTTCTATTTAAACAATATAATCAATAAAAATAAATTAGTAAAATAATACAGGCTGTCATCCACAATTATACATAAGAAAAGGACAAATTTTGTTATCATACTGAATTTTTTCCAATTTCAAAAGAATTTCTGTATCATCTATAACTGTGCAAGTTATGAAACCTAAATAAAATGTATGATAATATAAGAGAGAATAAACTAGCATGTACCATAGGGGAAGTACATACAAAGGAGAACACTATTGATCCCTGATAAGTAGAACTACATGGCAATCAAGTTCATGATCGTTACTCTGTTAGTGAGCAAATAAACTAAACAAACTCGGTTATTTAACTGAAGCAAATATCTAAAGTAATTAGGGTGAAAAAGACACATTGTCAATTTCTTAATAAATATTCTTGTAAACTTAAAAAACATACTAAATGCTGGTTAGTAAAACTCCATTTACCCGTAGACTGTGTCAATACCCTAAATGATCTTATCAATATGCCTGTGGTTTGCTGTGAATAACCACTAACTCCAAGACTTTTCCATCTTCACATAGATTTTTTCCTTTCTGTTTTTGATAAGGTATCATTGTCCCGTCTATCTATTTTCAGGGTATACTTACTGCCTTCAGTTTTCCTTATGGAAAGTGATCTTAATTACCTTTCCCTAGAACCTCATTCTAAGCTAAAAGCATATTAGACCCTAGAAAATCTATGTGAGTGTTTGATCTACTTCATATCAGCTGTAAGAATGCTAAAGTAAGGTCATTATATTTGTGCAGGAAACACACATACCTGTATTATTGATGCTTCTACATTCTTAGAAACAGGAAATAATCTCAAGGAGATCTCATCGACACATGCAATGCATTTGGGGCATCAGATAAGTATAATTCTCTGCACGTGAACGTCAGTGAAGGAAGAGCGAGGAAAGGGTAGAAACTGGAGTAAGGGTGGGACTTCCAGCTTGGCAAGAGTAAAGAGGAGTGGCTGTTCCCAAATCAAAGGGGAAAGATAAAGACTAAAATTATCCACAGGCTCTCTGGTGGTGGACCTGAGAGGAAACTGCCAATGAAAACTGTCCATCAAGAGGAAATAGTCTGAGGAAGGAACAAAGCATCTGTACTGTTTCTCACTCACTCCTTGCTCCAACAGGATCCGATTCTACGGAAACAACCAGGGGTTTTCTATTCCAGTCGAGAGCAATGACAACAAAACCAGCAACAACATGGATGCCCATCTTCCCCAAGCTTCAGACGTGGACCCGTGCTTTACTTAGACTAAGGCAGACAGCCCTCCACTGAAGACCACTACTCTCAGAAAATACCACCAAAGTGAGTTCCATGTGTACATGTAGCAAACAGAGACTGAACTGACCACGATTCCCAGCTCATTCCTGGGCCTGAATGATAGACAACACCAAATAACCCGCGCCTACTGTCTCTTCCATGAGCATTAGCAGATTCCCAAGCGGGCAATTGTCACCACCAGCTCTGATGAGACAGTACATGGATTCTACCCAAGGAGAAAAAAGCTATTAAAGTAAGAGTTCCAGGACTCTGCTGAGGGATCCATATAAACAGAAACCTGAGAATGTCTTACCTAAGAGAACAAGTGAATGAGAACAGTAGCTCCTAGATAAAAATTAAGGGGAAAATCTAGGGAAAGAAGCAACCAAGAAGAGTCAGGTCTAGGAGTTGAAGAGGCTCCAATCACTCAGGAGCACTCAGTAGAATATATGGTCAATAAATGGAGTATAGAAACCTCACTTCTGGGCAATGCTCCCAAGCAATGTGAGCTATCAGCTTGAACATGAGAGACTCTCAGGAATATAGGCTTAAAGTGAAACCCACAACTATCCTGACGGTAAAAGACTGATTCTACATGTCACCAGAGAGAGAAAGGGAGACTCCATGGTGTTAACCCTTTGTTAAAAGCGGGGGTAACAACATGAACTCAGGCAACTGTAATAATGGTCTCTGAGATCATTCACCCAAAAAGGGAAAAATAATTCTACCTCACAAAAGGCTATAAAGAAAAACCTTTGGTTTGTAAGTGCTTTGCATTAACAAAGGGATAATTTCTACATATAGCCAGTAAGAAATAGAGTCCAGGGAGCAAGAATATCACATATGTGCCTTACAAAGCCTGGAGAAGAAGGAATTCGCAAAACTGGTTAATTCAGGTAGCTAAAGAGAATCCCGATTTCCAAGCATGGAAGAGCAGATCCATACCCAGGGCCACTGCTGGTAACTAGCTGCTAGTCCCATGTTTGTGTTTTAGCTCACCATATATCAGCTAGTAGTGCATCGTGACTCACATTTCACACAAGCCCATTCTGCTCTACAAACATTTGTAAAGACATTTAAAGTCTAAGAAACTGTGACTCAAACACAAGAACTATAGGTCACATTGGTATTCTTAGAAGAGCTCCAGATGATAGAAAAATGTCTACCAGTTTTCCATCTTATGAGATCAATGATGATAGATAGATAGATAGATAGATAGACGATAGATAGATGACAGATACATAACGCTTTCTTGTTTTCATATAAATTGGATCATAATAAATTATGAAAGTTCATTCCTAATCAGCATGTATGTCCTATATGTGTTTGTAGACAGAGACATGCGTACAAACACCAATACCCTCATTGTCGATTTTTACAAAGCTAATCAACTGAAAAAATATCAAAACCTGGCCAGTCCTCTAGTAAGCTGCCAGTCATCCATATTGTTTTAAAAATTGTGCTCATTCAGAGAGGAAAATAAACTGATGAGCTTGCCATAGTCTGTTGTTATATGATAAACACCATGGCCAAATGCATCAGGGGGAGGAGAGGGTTCATTTCATCTTCCAGCTCACAGCCCACCACTGACAGAGTCAGGGGAGGAGCCTGGAGGCAGCAACTGAAGTAGAGGCTCAGAAGGCAGCTGCTTACTGTCTTGCTCAGCTTGTGTTTATATAGAAACTGGTACGCCTGCACAGATGTGGTACCGCCCACACTGGACTGTACCATCTCACAGCAATCACTAGTCAGATCAAACAAACAAATACAAACTAAACAAACAGCACATCAAAGTCCCACAGGCATGCCTACAGGTCATTGCCTTGTAGCCATTCACTCAAAGTCGGTTCCCTCACCCAAGATGATCCTAGCTATGTCAAGTTGATTAGACAAAACAAACAAACAAACAAACAAACAAACAAAAACTAACCAGCATGAAGTTAAAAGCAGTATGTCCCTCTGAATGTGAGAACTACACTATCCACAACAATTTATATATTGGATTGTCCATTTAAAAAAAAATGGTAACAAGTCCAATTTCTTATTTTGTCAATTTCTTGTTTTGCCATATATCTAACATGTGAATGGTCCCAATAAACAATGCCTGTGGTTTTTATTTCTTCATGTATATGCATGTGTGTGTGTATAGTGTAGGTAGTATGTGTGTGTGTGTGTATGTGTGTCTGCATGTGTGTGTCTAAGCAGTGTGTTTATGTAGGTGGTGTGTGTATAAGTAGTGTGTCTGTGTGTGTAGGTAGTGTGTGTGTCTTCATGAATGTGTATAAGTGAGTGTGTGTATGTAGTGTTTGTGTAGGTAGTGTGTGTGTATGTGTGTGTATATGTGTGTGAGTGTAAGTGAGTGTGTGTGTGTATGAGTGTGAGTGTGTATGTAGTGTTTGTGTAGGTAGTATGTGTATGTGTGTATGATATGTGTGTGAGTGTGTGTGTGAGTGTGTGTGTGAGTGTGAGTGTGAGTGTGTGTGTGAGTGTGTGTGTGTGAGTGTGTGTGTGAGTGTGAGTGTGTTTGTGTGTGTGTGTGTGTAGAGATGCACTAATAAACACATGCATACCAGGGAGCTTTCGTAGCTCAGATGACAATTCCTGGAGGTCAGTTTCCTCCTTCTCCCCAGCTCCCTGCTGTTCAGTAGATGTTATATTAGGCTTTCTGTTGTTCTATTTTATCAAAGAACATTGTATAAAAATAGCAAGTTAACAGCAAGAGAAAGTCATTGTTTGTTCCCACATCCTGGTATATTCATCCAAAGGCATTGCTTTGTCCTGTTTTTCTTTCTTTCCATTATCAATTTTAGGGCAATGCCATTTTTTTTTAATATTCTGATATGCAGTGGAAGATACATTACTTAAATTATTAGACCTGGAAATTCCACATCTAGGATCAAACTCTTATAGCAAGAAAATGTTCTTCTATTGTAAGGTTTATAGACATGTTCCTAATGTAACATCAATAGACTCTCATTAAAAAATGCAGAAATTGGCTGAGATTTTGGTACTTATTGCCACACCTACAGACTTCTCTGTACCTCCAGTTCTAAGGAAACAAACCCAAATTTTTTTATGTGCCAAATGGAGAGTTAATGTCTATATTCCTAACTCTTCTCCTAGGTGTGACCAAGTCTTAGTAGAAGCCAGTTAAGGGCAGAAGAACTCAGCTTAGCTCAAGATCCAGGGCACATGGTAGTACGAGTGGTGAGATCACTGGTGGCAAGTTCTTGCAGCACAGTTGGTTCACACGGTGCTAATCTTAGCCAGGGGAAGTTAATCAGGAACACAAGCATATATTACTGCAGGGCCCAGGGCCTGCATTCTAGTTCCTCTACGCCCATAAGAGCCTGAGTTCTTAAAGCCTCCATAGCCTCTGGAAGCAAAGCTATCAGTGGGAAGAAGAGGGAACTTCACCTTCAAACCAAACAGGGTGTATCCTCTGCATTTTTTTAGTTTGGATTTTATTTTGAAAGGAAATTGAACCTTCACTGACAAACAAGAAAGCACAGGGAACAACGCCATGAAAACTAAAAACTTATTTTCACGTCTCTGCAGCAACGTGTAATGTTTACTTCTGAACAAGTTAAATAGCAAGGCTTAGTGGAACAAAGTGGTAATGTATTGTGGAGTGTCCTTGGATCTGTGCGATTAAAGTTGATAACCACCCCTCCTCAATTTTGTATAGTGCAGGACGTCATTTCCACGCCAGCAGCCTGCAGAGGAACCACACAGCTCAGCTTCAGAGCCAGAAATCTAGGCTTGAAGAACCGACACTCAAAAGTGCAGTAATGGGATGTTTAAATATGTTAGCCCTATGCCGTTCCTGCATATTCTTTGTAAGCACTACATAATGTTCGGCTCCTGTGGGTCTATCTGAGATGGTGGCTTTCATAGGGACAGGTCATAAATACCATCCTGCTGTTCTATGCTCTGCTGAGGTTGAGGGTAATTGTGTGAAGCTTAAAAATATATTGGTAGCATGACCCCATGTTCCTGTGAGCGCCACATGAAGGGAAAGTCATGAGCATAGAAAGTTTCCATTTTATCTGAGGGTCAAGCAGGACAGAAAGGAACAACATTGAGACCCTTGGCGTGCACGATGATCTAAAAACTGTTTTCCAGAGCTCACTTTGTCTGGGGGAAAGGAAGGAAGTTACGCTTCTGCCTCTTCTGAAAAGCTGATTAGCACATGTGAAAATCTTCTCTCTTTTCATTTAGCCCGAGATATCTTTTAACTGAAAGGTGAGCTGTAAGTTAATGAAGTGGGCTCAGAGCCTCTTGGATTTCCCAAGTGCCTCAATCATGAAGTCATTATTTTCAAATGGAAGTTAAGTAGTGCTGGCATCTCAAGAAAAAAAAAAATGCTGTAGCGTGAAGAAAAGACCAAAGAAAGGACAAATCGAAAGTACAGATTTGTTCCCTCCTTCTGAAGTATGTCACCTGGGGTCTGCAACACCAGGTCCAGATCTCCCAACCCTCAGCTGGGACATCAGACCATGGACCAGCCTTTCAGATTGTCAGTTATTCAGATTTTGAAGGATTAAAATGTAAGGTTACTAAGTTAGTTCATTAATTGTCCTACAAACATTCACTCCACTGTCCCATCAGAAGAAAATGACCGAAGCTCAAAGAAGAGTTTAAACAGTTCCGCATTTACTAACAGTCTTCATTTCCAGCCACGGACCGCCCTTGTGAAGGCTCATTGGATGTGTTAGGGCAAGTTCCCATCACTCTCCTAGGGATCTGCTGCAGCTTAGAGGGCAAACAAAAACGGAGAGAGAGGAATCAAAGCAACATGGTTCTGAAGCTTCCCACAGCAAAGAGAAATAAGCTGTAGGTTTACAAACAAGAGTAATTTGTGGAAAGCTCTATGTGTAAAAGTAAATAACAACTTTTCTCCTCTCTCCCTCCCTGTCTCTCTCTCCCCACACGTGAACATGTGCATGTGTATGTGAGTATATGCATGCACACACATTTTTTTGCTGATAGCTAGTGTGATCCTTTCCCTGTGATAAAATATCAGAGTGAGCACTTGTGATTAGAGCACTAAGTCCTCACACAGGATTTTCTCTCAAGAAGGAAGGCCATGCAGTGATTCCAGAATGCAATACTTTAATGCTGGAAGGAAGGCGGGAGGGACCAACTGCAACTATGACAAAGGATCTGTCCTACAAACACAAACAGCCATGACCGAGACACAGGCTGGGACTCAGCACCCTGCCCATCCCTGGAGAGAAATGGGGCTGGGGAATTCCTGAGCTGGTGGGTATTTGACATGGCAGAACTCTGATTCTGGTTTTGAAAACATTTTTGTCAAAAAAAGGAAAAAGCAATTTTTAAGAAAAATTACTTGAGATTGATAATATGCTTTGAAATTTATATTTTGCTTTGTTTTATCTTTAATTTTAATACATTTTAATTAAAACGTGATTATGTCACTTTCCCTTGCCTCACTTCAGCTCCTCTTATGCTCCCTAACTCCAACTCCTTACATGTCCCCCTGCTCCACATAATAGTCTCTTCTTCCCCTAGAGTATCATTGTTAAACACACATATACATATGTATGTGCACACACATATGCACACATACTATATATACACACACATATACACACATACCATATATATATACACACACATATGCACACACATACACATACATCTATACATGCACACACATATACACACATACCATACACACACACACCATATATACACACACATATGCACACACATACACATGCATCTATACATGCACACACATATGTGTGCATACACATATATGCATACATTACACACACACACACATATATATATACATATGTATGTGCACACACATATACACACATGCTATATATACACACACATATACACACATACCATATACACACACACCATATATACACACACATATGCACACACATACACATGCAGCTATACATGCACACACACATATGTGTACACACACATATATGTATACATACACACACACACATATATATAGATATATATATATATATGTGTACACACATACACATATATTGCTGCAGAGTCTCTTTTGATGTCTGTGTTCATACGGTTCTTAATATAGTCCAGCTTCCCTGGCACCAGAAAATAAAATGAAAGCTATCAAGGGAGGGAAACCAGTAACAGCCCTGCCCAGCTGTGACACGTGTGAACCCACGCAATGACCAACACTGCCAAATGTCTGTAAAGGTCTGTGGTAACCCAGCCCTCTCATTGAACTTAAGGCCCACTCACAAGGAAGGAAATTGTACCTGACACTAGAAACTGAGTGAGGGACTTCCTGGAATGAGGGACACAAGTGAGTCAGCAGAGTTCAGGTCTGCCTGAAGTAGGGGCACATATAATATTGGTTGTGTTCACCCTGTGCCTGCTTTATATAGTCAAATACGTAATGCCAGAATGTTAAGTTTCAGTTGTATAACATCAACCAAGTTAAAAATGAGTCTGTTTGCTAGCAAGAAGTAAAACCATGTACAAATTCTATCATCACAGTCAAAGTGCATGGTAAGATTTTGGTTCTCATTTTGCTCTACTTTCTCTGGCCATATCTCGTTGACCACATACATTCAGATGTCCGCCGGTGACTTTACTTGCTTGCTTTTGTAAATACTGAAAAGGAGACCTGTATACACCGTTCTTCCTTTTCAGACATACTGAAGAAAGGACTGCTTTGAAACAGTAGATGTTTCCATTGAACTTTAATAGTTGTTTTCCCATGACTTGGATTTCCCTTGGTAAATTGTTCCAAGGCGGATGTAGCAAAGCTTCAATGATGTCTGATAAGAAGTTGTGTTGTGAAGGAAGGGTAGTTTTCTGTAAACATGCTTCCTTAAGAGCAAGGCAGTGGTGACTGCAGATGTAAATCCATGTAATATTTCTCCCAAATAAGGTGTTCCAATGCTTTTCCCAAAAGCGCAAGACAAGGCCAAGATTGTAATAAAACTAATGAATGCACCAAATAGTGGTTATGCAATAACTGCAGAGAATGCATGCATTAGTGGAACTGCCTCTATCTTTCCAAGTGTTCTACACTGTAAGCAATTAGTAAGGCAAGAAGGAGAGATCCTATTAAGGACATTGTTGGAAAAGTTCTTAGACAAAATGTCTAGTCTAGTTTCAAACACAAATCTATTCTAACAAGGATACTAAAGGGCATAGCAGAAAAATAAATGGCAGTCTAACAATGTGGTTTGGAAAGGTCTTTATAATTTATCTTCTCCTTGTTGTAAGCAACAGATTCTCTACTTGCTACTCTGAAATGATAGTTTGCGATAATGGTATAATCAATTAATCTTTCCCACTTTTTGTAGAATTTTTTTTAACTATTATTAAGACAGTCTCACTATGTAAACCAAAATGGTCTGGAACTCATCATGCAGACCAGCTTGGCCTAGACTTGCAGCCTGCGCTTTGTTAATACTGAATTCTATAGGTATTGCTTGTATATCTGTTTGTTTCACATTTGTGGCAAGATAGTAGTGTACTCAGAATAAATCTGGCAGAGAAAGTAATTAATTGGAAGCTTACTGAAGGGAATTCAAGGACAGATACTTGCATCCCTACCCTCACCATTTTGATTCTGCTTTTGGAAATTGTTCCCTCAACAGGAGGGACAAGCAGGCTTGCTTACATACTGCCAGGCTTCCCCTCCCCCATAGACACTGAGAACTCCTCGTGAGATCTCAGATTCAGATCTCTACCTGGTGCAAACAGCCAGGTTTAGCTTCTCCGGTCCTCTGTTCACACCAACAGCAACAGCTAGGAGGAATCAGGAACATGGCTTTGAAAGAAAAAAACATCCCCGATTGTCAACTTGTATATGTGAACATATCTCAAAAGTCTTGTACTAGTCACCCTGAGTAGCAAAAGATCATGAAGACATCTGAGTATTAAATAACATATCTGGATAGAGGTATTCTCCAAAGGAAGCTACGGGTGTTTAAAAGCCACCAGATAGCTATAGCTATGGTTCTGGCATAAGTAGGAATGAGTGGAAGATGACATACGAGTGTGAAAACTTGAGGAATAGACTGAATCTATGGCAACCTATTCCTATACAGAGATTTGATACTGTGATTTGAAAGTATTTCACTTTTTCGAAAGTTCCCTGATATGTGTATCACAGAGATTTCACTAAGGACAGGATAAAGGCAGCCTTCTGTTAATGCTACTTTAAAGGAAGTTAAATCACTGTAGGTGAAATATTTTAAATGTACATATGTAAATAAATATGGTTAAGTGACTTGTGCATTGGAAAACAAATGAATATGTTTAAGTGCATTTATTTACTGAGACAGCTAAAACGAGAAAGACGGTTCCTTCCAGAGAGGCTGTATTCTACTCTGCAGGGTCCAAATTTTCAGTGTCTAAGTGATCTGTTTTGTGGAATGTCTGCTTAAACCTCAGGTTCCATATCTCATTTGTCTGGCCTTTCCTTCTCCACATACCAGGATAATTCCAAGCACCCCTAACTTCGTATGCTAGCATGTCGGGTGGAAGAAGAAAGATTCAAGCAGAGTGTTCTCCCCTTGCATTTACTGATTCTGATACTATATAATACTATATAATAAGCTATAATTGTAAGATGCATTTGTAATGGTTAACTTTCTACCGGGGCAAACTGAGTCTATGCCTTAAGTCATTTTTGCACATCCACATCCGACTCCAACTTTCACTTAGTTCTTTAAAATTGAAGTGTCAAAACACAGTAGGTCAGGGTTTCCTACCTTGACATAACGATCTGCACAATAATCTGACATCTTTTCTTCTTTTCCTTTTTTCCAGTTTGCCTTCTCTCTTCCCAAAGAGAGTCTTTTTCTTGTTCATTAACTCCACAATGGTCCTCTTCATGTGCAGGAAAATGACTTAGGTGGAGAGTCAGGTAGGAGAAATGCCATGGATTTTAAATTCATTTTGAAGATAAGCATTATTACTTCAAGGGAAAATATATTTGAGAAAGAGCAGATTTTGGGTAAAGAGAAATTTTGGATAAAGAGAAACTCATAGTCTCTTAGTCATCAACACCATTAAGATGATCTAATAAAAGTGAATGCCACAAAACTCTCTGAATTGAAAAGATTGAAATGTAGGATTTACAAAATGTGATGTGAGAAGACAAGGCTTTCAGCCTCAGAGAAACTTTTCTCAGAGCATCAGAGACATGCAGTGTGTGTCAAAGTCCCTACTTCTGACTCATTATTTTAGGCACTGAGAAGCTCAAGATTTGAATTATTTGAATTCCAGGAACAATCTCTAGGCTCCAGGGAATTGTCTCAATATATTTCCCCCATTTCTATGCAACAAAAGTCAATAAAGTCTCAGGGTTGTGAAGGCTTGTCTACTGTGTTGATTGCCTGGACTCCAGACCTCAAAGAGGATTGATGTGGTTAGAATTTAATTAAAGACAATGAAATATTAGTCAGTTTTCAGATTATTTCAATGCAATCAATATTCACAATGACTTGGTAGGTAAGTGTCCTTGTCTCAAAAGCCTGGCAACCTGTGTTTGAACCCTAGACCCCAAGTGTATGTCAGAAGTACACGCAGTGGATCAGATCACATGTGTAATTCCAGCGTTCATATGGGTCAGTCTACTCATCTGCTGTAAGCAGCACAGCTTCAACATGGTAGAAGTTGTCCTCTGACTATGAACACTATGGGGTGTGTGTGTGGGTGTGTGTGTGTGTGTAGGGGTAGTATTGTATGTACACTGCAAAGGGGTAGTGGGTTGAAGACTAAATTAGTGCCACCTGTGTCCTGGACCAGACCATGATTAAGGCCCTGATTTCCAAGGAGAGACAAGGATTCTTCCCTTCGTCTCTATTAAAGTTCTAGGGCTATCCACTACCACGTTTTACCATAGCCTCTCTCCTTCTCACTCCCCAACACTCCCATGTGTTCTAAGAAGTTGGAGTTCAGCAAGGACACACCAGTCTCAGACAGCCTGGCTGTGATGACCTTGATGATGTAAGGATACATTAACGATACTACATCAGTGGGGGACACTATTCACACCCAACGGGAAAATGGAATTGTCTCACAGATGTTCCAACCTCATCTAGATCATCCTGATTTGCCTGTCTCAGCATTCACTGTGGGTTCCTGCAACCATTCCTTTCCAACTCATCACTGGTTCTGTCTGTCATGGCTTGAGCAAGCATTGTGTCATGTGTTTTTCCCTGAGAAAAATTTAACAAACAGCTATCATCCAAAAGAAGCACTGACAACAGATCGAAGAAACAATTCTACCCAAGTCTAGCTTAGTGAACCAGCATGTGGCTCAGAGAGGTTCATCCCTTCAGCAACTGTTACCCCTTTTCTAAGATAGGGAGGATCTACCCTCCAGGAGGGCATTTTTCAATTTGTAAAGAATGACTGTGTAATGATTGAGAGTACAGCTCTACAGGGCTAATGCAGAGTTTAGAGGACTCTCCTAGAGTGGCCCAAATGAAGTTAGAGAAAGGCAGCTTATAAGTCCCCCCCTCTCTCTCTTTTGCTCTCTCTCTGTCTCTCTCTCTCATGCACACCCACAGATGCACACGCACACTCACACGCACACAGACGCACACGCACACCCACACACACACAGAGTACTTTCCGCAAATCCAGAAAATCTAAAACTCTTTTGCTCAGTGATACCGGTCCAAGTTTTCCTTCCCTTGTGGCCATGAGTAGACACTCTCCCTTTACCTGACTGAGAACATCTGCAAAATGAGCAAAAATATTTGGAGAGGACTAAAGACTAGGTCATGTGACACCCATCTGAGGCTGCCAGAATGGCATATTCAGAGCTAGTGCCAAGTCCCCAGAGTGGCTGTGACTGAGATGTATTCCCTGATGGTCCATGAAACCGAAACAGCCTTGGGTGGCCTCAGCAGTTGTGGAGGCGACTGTAGCTAGAGTGAAGGGCCATCCCAAAATCAGGAGCTGGATTAGTTTTCCTGGCAGGCGTGTGATTGTTAATGCAGCCAAGGCTCAATTCTAGTTTTCATGAAGAGCAGAGCTGAAGCTTAGGTTACAGTTTTCAGGTAGAACTTACTGGGTGGCATTGAGATGGCCTGTAGCCCTGAAACCTTGAGAACCCATCTGAACTGTACCTCTGTTAGGCCTGATGCAACTGATTAGTTCTACTTTGAACAGTTACCACTATCGTGCTGGGGACAAGTCTAACAGCTATCAATCAAGTAGCAGCATTAATTGATCCTGGAGACTTTGGTCATTAAAAGGAAAGGAAGAATGTCTGTAGCAAATATCAAGCATAGAATTAATATTCCTACTTCAGCAAACATTAAGTGAGAGAAGGTAATGGCAGTCAACATCCTTACAAAAGTGTGTGACCCGCTGTCATAAAGCCAGGGAAAATTCATATTCAAGTGTTATAAAGAGAGGTGTGAAAGATCCAGAAAAGAAAATAAGAATCTGGATGCAGTGACAAACTCTGCAAGCCAACTTTCATGAAGAGTGAGCCAAGGAGAGCAAGCTGCCTCAACTACACAGGAAAACCCTGTGTAGAGGGGGCATGGCAGGGGGAATGAAAATATCTCACTACAGAAACCAAGGAAATACAAAACCTATTAGAAATACTGGAGTTAATGTACAAATAAGAGGTACAAACCATGTAGAAAACTAGTAGGACTACAGGTTTCAGATTCTCCTCATCAGGAGTTATTGTAAATGTGAATGGATTGACATCCCTGATTAAACCCAGAATTTTTTTATAAGAATCATTTATATTCAACTCTATGCTTTTCATAGGAGATCTATGATAGCTCTGTGGTCATAGATTGAAAAGTAAAAGAATGGAAAGAGACATTTTAATTAAACAGTTAATCAATGAAAATGGAAATGGCTGTATTACTACCAGACAAAACAAACCTTGTTGTTTTTTAAAGGGCAAAAAGGAGTGAACCCTGCCGTGGTCTGCTATGGAAGCTATGATTAGAGGTTTGTGGATGACTTTGCTGAACAAAGTGTTTTTTCCACTGAAGCTTCTCCTCTCTACCTCCACCAGCCATCTGTTAGAAGGCAGCTGTGTACATGGTTTGAATATGGTTGGTCTCTGATGAAGCACCTGTTAAAGCCTCATTCCCATTGTCAGGTATTAAAAGGACAGGGGATTAATCTAACTGTGATATATGTGGGTAGAGGAGGTGTTCCTACAGATGCTGAAGGGGAAAAGTCATCATTGTGACATTACCATGACTGATTAGGGGGTGCAGAGCATTTCCTCTATCTTACCGTGTGATGCCCTGCACGACCTGGGGACCGTGCCAATGAGAACACCATCACCAGCTGTTGCACCTTGGCCTTGAATCAGAACTCCAAGCCAAGCGGAGCCTCTTCTCTGTGTGATAACCAGCATGTTGTGGTGTGCTATTAACGAGAGGAAACAGAACAATGTGATAGCCTAGAGGAGAGTGGGCCCTCAGAAAGTGGAATAATCATAACCAAGCAAAATCTATCAATGCCAAATTGTAGGTGAAAAAAGGAAGGGGGATAAAATGCCAAATCTGAATATGAACCCACAGACAGCAGCTGAGCGGTCTCACCAAGCCTTCCGTTTTAACCACCCTGCTCTTTCCACTTGCCCACCCACCAGACCCTTAAATCCATCTTCCCAGCACTGTGCTCAGTCTCAAACCCCATTAACACTGATAATTATCAGACAAATGAAGTTACCTAAGACAAAACAAAAATCCTGAAACTTATGAGACTATTTACAGCCTAAGAAAGAAATTTACATAAAAAGAATAACCTTTTCAAAGACATATTGCTGTCAAATAAAGACACATACTAAGTAGATTGGAAGTAAAAGCCAGTCCCTTGTGCGTTTACTAGGGTACATACGACAGGGGTATCATCAAGTATTTGAAACAGTCACTATTTGCCACTGCTGACATTACAAAGTAGTGTCTGTCATCCCTATCAATTCCTCTCTATCAGTGAAGAGCAGTCATGATGGCTCAATCCAAATTCATCACCAGAGAACTGAGCCAAAAGGCAGAAGTTCACCGGACTGAATGTGTCTTCTGAACAGCCTAGTGGAGCTTTTGCTATTCTATGATATATTTCTAATTTTAGAAGAGAGGAGAATACCACAGTCAAAATTAAGGAAAGAGCCAACCACATATCCAGCATCAAAAGGATTGTGAGCAAGGTGTCACGGTGGATTGCTAGGGGCTCTGGGGCCTGGCATTATTATTATTATTGCATGGTGATGTAAAATATGATTTTAAAAAAGGATGCTCACTAAATGATAGGTGCTTGGTCAGGTTGTGTAAAGAGGGTGGTTTCCCTGAGCCCTCACCAGGATTATTCCTTTCAGTACTGCACCTGCCTTTGAGTAATCCATGTAACTGCAACTCAGCCTTTACACTACCCTGGTAAGAAACCTCAATTTCTCTCTGGTTCCATGAGTAGACTTAAGTAGAGTCATGTTGTTAACCTATTGCATGTGGGGTGAAGAGATATTTGTACGCTACCCCAGTAAGAAACCCCAGTTTCTCTCTGGCTCTATGAGTAGACTTAAGTAGAATCATCTTGTCGACCTATTTACAATTGGGGTGAAGAGATGTCTTGTTTAGTTCACCCCAACAAATGTTCCAGGACACGATCAGTGTCCAAACCAAAAGAGCCAAAGACGAGTCAATACTTAAGCATTAGGGGGTTTAGTGTGGCAGTCATTTGCTAACCTATGGATAATTATACATTAAGCAAGTCACCTGATCTCTCCACTCCAAATTGCCTGTGGTTGTTTGAATGATAATGACTCCCAGAGGCCACAGGGAGTGGCACTAGTAGGAGGTGTGGGCTTGTTGGGGTGGGTGTAGCTTTGTTGGAGGAAGTGTGTCACTGGAGGTCACCAAAGCCGAAACTAGGCCCAGTGTCTCTTCTGGCTGCCTCTGGTTGTCTGCTGATCTGGATGTGAACTTTTGACTACTTATTCAGCATCATGGCATCCTGCTAGTTGTCAGGCTTCCTGCCATGATGATAATGGACTAAACCTTTGAACTGTAAGAGAAACCCAATTCAACATTTTCCTTTATAAGTTCCTGTGGTCATGGTGTCTCTTAACATCAATAGAAACCTAAGACTTCACTCAACCATTTAATTAATCATATGTCCTAATGACATTTTCAGTCACTCCCCTGTATCAGGTCCTTTTCTGTTGCTGTGTTAAAACACACCATGGCTAAAATTGAATTATGGAAAGTTTGTTTGGGCCTACATTTCCACAGGGAGAGTCCACAATATCAGCAAGCAACTTGAGCAGCAAGCTGAGAGATCACATGCTCAACAGCAAACACTAAGCAGATGGGGCTAATTGGAAGTGTGGATACAGCAATACATTCTTAAGGTCTAACCCAGTGGCACATTGAACTCTTATATGTTCAAGGAGTTACAGTTACTGAAAGGATGGAAAAATACAGCCTAACTCTCCAATGACCCCAGGAAGCTAGAAGTTTAAAAATACTATCTAAAAAGCCCTAATAACCTCAAATTGACCCTGTCCTCTGCCAGTAAATAGGCAAGGTCACACTCCTTGCTGTTTACGACAGACAGGCCCTTGAGTACATAACCCTGGCCTAGTAAGATAACAGAAAATGAGCTAACTCACAGCTTATCTGACTTCATAAACTGCTTGTGAAACCCCTCCCCCGGTGACCTATGTGTGGGCTTTGTTGTAAATCCTATAAAAACTATCTCAATTCTGCCCTCGAAGTCCTCAGTCCTCTACCCCTGCGTGGCGTATGACTGTGGACCCCAGTGCACTTGGAATAAAAATTCCTCGTGCTATTTGAATTGAGACGGCTTCTCATGAGTGGGAGCGTGAAGTTCCACACTCTACAGGTATTTCATTACAACCTTTATTCTAGATAAATATCTAGATAAATCTATTCTAATTTCTTACATTACCATCAATCGATCTCTTTTGCCCAAAGTTTCAACATTATAATTTCTCAGAGAAAAAAAATAACACTTTAATGCTCATCAGAAAAGTATTTGATATTGAAAATGCTACAAAAATTTTCTTTATAATATAATTCAAAATATTAAATTAAACATTCACAATCCTTTAGGATCATTGTATCATTTTCATACCTATATTTTTTTCTCTTAGAACATAAAATATTCTTACTCATCAGTGATTAGACAGTAGTATCTTTAACAAAACAAACATATGTACCTTACAGTAATTTATTCTGCTTTGGATGTGTTTTTTACTTGTTTTTTTTATTTCTATTTATTGGAAATGTTAGCGATTAAGACAGCACAGTGAATTAAATATATATTTTTCTGTCCAATGGGAAATTCAAATTTTTAGTAAATATTGACTTTATACGATAAGGGGTTTATATCGATAAATTTTTAGTATATTTTAAGATTTGCATCATAGTACAAATTTACTATGTTAAAGAAATACTTCTAAGAAATTACTACAGATTATGATGTTGGTGCTATAGAATTTTGAGCAAATAAGTTACAGCTGGAACTGTGAAGTACGTAAGGTACATGTTATAAAGGTTCCATGAGTTGACTTCAGTACAGTCATGTAATATATGTTTGTAACATAAGTGCTTACAATAGATTTTGGGCTCAAATATTTTATAAATGCTATGCTGAATTCCATGCTGAGAAATAAATTTTACTTTATAAAATTTAATCTTACAGTTACTAAAGTATATGGCATAATTCATGCAATGTGGTAATAGATTTCAAGGTGAGTCAATCTACAGAGGCATCTCAGTAGTCAGTTTCAGTGTATTCACCAAAATATAATTGCATAGTCAAAGCAATGCACCTGCTGATGTTGTGTTAATTAGACAGTCATGTTCTGCATGTCACCTTGCTTCACTTCATAGAGCTGCAGAAATTGCTACTTTTGAGCTTGATAAATTAGTCTTTGTTCATTTAGTTTTTAATTTTTTTCCCCAACAGAGCCTAATTTCAGTATTACAAATTATTACAAATTTCTGTTATCTGTTGTCCTTACACTGCTTCTCTTTTCAATCCTTAAGTGGAACAAAGAACTCACCTTTTGTTAACTCCATATTTTGTTTTACTTAAAGTAGATTGAGTTACTTGAAGGCAAAGAGAACATCATAGCATGCATTGTCAGAAATGCCAATACTACATTAGCATAATAGCTTTTACTTTAGTCAAGGCTGCTCTCCCAACATTATGTAAAACAGATTGCAATTTGTTTTCTGCATTCAGAAGAATGCTCAGGAATAAATAATTTTGTAAGCTAAATTTTTTGCTTAAATTTTGTAAGTTTGGAGCTTAAATTATTTCTATTTACAATGATGTGGCAATCATGGAAAGATAAGTGAATACTGTTTAGACAAATGTAAATTAAGACTCTTCATTATTCTTGTTGTAAGTCCAAGACGAGTTTTTCTTCTTCTTTACTAACAGTGTGAACTTGGAAAAGTTATGGTGAATATGGTAAATATTTATTTTTTCATCATCTATTGGAAAGCCTTGTGTTTACTTTAGAACCCAGGAATATTTTTCTTAAGGACCCGGGAGCCATGAATTTGCTAGGCTAACTAGGAAGACAGCCCCCTGTCTCTGAGTTTCTTTGCTGTCAGGGTTCTGCTTCCCAGGGCACTGACTTCTGTCACCTCTCTTTTTAGCCAATGGGCTGATACCGATTGCTGCCTGCCAAGCTGATTATTGACTGCTTGAAGAATAGACAATATGGAGTGTGCTGGCTAGTTTTTGTATCAACTAGACACAAGTTAGATTCTTCTGAGAGGAGGGAACCTCAATTGAGGATATACCTCTGCAAGATCAAACTTTGAACAAAACTGTGACATTTTCTTAATTAGTGATTGATATGGGAGGACCCAGCCCACTGTGGGGGGTGCCACCCTGGATTGCCGGTGTTGGGTTCTATGATAATGTAGGCTGAGCAATCCAATAGGAGCAACCCATGTTCCCTGGTGAACTGTGATATGCAAATGTGAGCAAGATAAAACCTTTCCTCCCCAAGCTGATTTGGAAATGGTGTCTCACCACATCAATACTACCCAGAATTAGGACAGGGAGAAGCAGTGCTTAGAAGTCCATTATTTCATTATTTTAAATACGTTTTAATCTTATTATTACATAAAATAAAAGTAAAAATAATGAGTTTGTTTTAACAATGATATTGGCAGTTGATAATATCTATTATCAATGAAGATTCAGGGAGAGCTCATGTGCTGGTAGTGACCGTAAAATCTGGCTCACTTCACTACTGAATTCCTATCCACAAAATTGTGAAGTTTTACTCTAGCAATTTCAGTATATCTGCTTACACCTAAAGACTGGTTGGGAGTCATCTTGAAGATCTATGTGTACTGAGTTATGTTGGCTTGGCTATATAAAGGGTGAAATATCTTCCTATTTTTTCAGATTCTTAGTGGATTGACTAGTGTATCTGCTAGCAAATGGGGTGACTACTGTTTGTGATGCAAAAGCAAAAGAAAGGAAGTAACCAGGAAGAGGTGAACACCTTCCAATCTTTCCACACTTGAGTCAAGTCCTTCTTTAAGCATTTCTGCTTCGTCCTCTTGATATGGCTACCTTCCCACAAGTGAATACAAATGTTGTAACTCCTTCTGTATGGTAAGGTGATGTGCTTTCTTCCTTACTGTTGTCTACATAAGAGTATTGGTGTGCCTTCCAAAATGCTGATGGACTAGAGAATATTTTTAGTTCCCAAGAGTAGCACATATGGGATGGGATCCTATGATACCATTAGCAGTAAGATATGCAACAGAGGCTCAGCTGTATTCTCAGAAATAACTTGCTTATATAAGAGGAATTACAAAGAGAAAAAGGCGTGCAGATGCTATCTTTTATGACAACTTCTGATTTGGCAGGAAACGAGAATAAAAACAGATGATGATATGGAGGTGTTGTTGGCTTGATGCTTCTTGAAGTTGGCAGGATGTGTGAGAAAGAAAGTGAAAATTAGATCTTTGGCTAAGGAGTATTTTCCAGGTGCTATAACATTTGAGAACAAAGGGAAGAATCAGAGAGAGGGAAAGGGAAAGCTAGTAGAAGGGATAGGAGATGTTCCTTAGACCCAGCCACTAATCCAAAGAGAGTGAAAATCCATGATTCATCATGCAGGTGAGGGTGACAGTATAGGAAGCCATCCCATCCAAAGTCATTGAATCAGGAAAGACTTGAAAAAAAGAGATTAAAAACAAAAGAGGAGGTGCATTTAATTGGTTTTTTTTTTATACTTTCTTGTTTGTGGGGTTCTGGGATATGAAGGTGGAAGGTGTCAGTCTAAGACTGTGAGGACAAATAACTTGGATGATATAATCATCCCTTTTGTAAGAAAAACTTTAAAATCTAATGTAAAAGTGGGAACTGGGTCCCTGATGGAATGATATATGTGAGTCATTAGGACATATGGCTATTTGGATCTGAATCTCCACAAATGTCACGCCCAACCTCGACCAGCAAGGAAGACGCAACTCTGGGAAGTGTGCCGCACCTACCCTGACCAGCAAGGAAGATGTGACTCAGGGAAGATCTTCATGCAGTTTTAATCAGGATCCTTGAAACATGTTCTTCTGACCTGGGGGACCCCTGCACAGGCTTAAATCCCCTTGTGCTAACCAACCCCAGTGAGCTGTGTGGACCCTGCAGAGAGGCTACTCTAACGCGGAAGCAGACAGGCTGAACAGACTTAACCAAATAAGGGCTTGTTTATGCCACAGAGCACTCACACTTGGGGAGGTGGAAGGCTGAAGCCAGCGCCATCTTTAAGGTGCAGCACTTCGCAGGTCTTTACAGTTCCCCCATTTTGTTTTAATAACGCAACAGGCAAGGGTAGTGGTCTGGTCTCTAGTAAAGCAGTGGACATTGTAATGACCCTGAATCCTGGTAGGCAGCCAAGTCAGTGCCACACCCATCCGTTATCTTTTTCCTGGAGGTGAGGCCTCAGACACCAAACACATGCAACCAGACTTGCCCTTCTCGGAGTTGCTCACTTCCAGAGCTAACTCGGAGTGCAGTGCTAAGCCATACAATCTGAGCTTGAAGGATCAATTCTTGTTCATGACTGCGAGCCATGCTTGGGGAGACTGTCCTGCCTCAATGGCTGTAATGCTTGGACAACCATAGCTGCATACTGCTTCTGAGCAAACCTCATCTTGCAAAGGCACCACAGGCCCACGAAGGAGATAAGCAACAAGAGGACAGCCATGGCTCCCATTCCCGCCCACTCTTTCAGATGATCCATGGCAATGGGAACCACCTAAAAGATAGCTAGACAACTGTTGTGACAAATTAGCAGCTTGTGTAAAGTTCTCTTACTGAATGCTGGTAACACACAAACCTGGATATTTCATTTCACATCCCAATTGGGCCAGCTGCCACAAGGTATCTATTTGCTTCTGCACGAGATCAATTCTTAGGTTTACAATCATTAAACCTCCTTTTAGTTGAGCACCAATTGTGGATTGAGCATCCAAGGCGGTAGCCACATTCTTGAACAACTCATTTAGCTTAGAGGCTGTCTGCACCAATGTGCTCATAGCCACAGCAGCCGTGACTGAACCCACAACTGCAAAAGAGATAGCTGCAACTATGGCTGCTGTAATGCCAAAATCTCTCCCTGCAGCCTCTACCAAATAGGCCACAAAATCTGAAAATGGTTCCATTGGGCCTTGCAGTATCTTAGTGAGGTTACCATTCACCTCTCCCTTATTGAGTAATGACTTCCATGCTTCTATGGCAATCCGATTTACTTGTTCAAAAACTTGTAATGGATATCCTGTCTGTTGATTTGCAAAGTGTCCCTGTCCAAGTATCATGTCCCTGTCCCATGCTGCATTTCCACCTGCCAGGTTAGTTGCAGCCTGTTCATACTCAATTAAAAAGGCTTTTCAATCCAGATACTGCCCAGGGCTTAGACATGCTCGAGCCAGTGCACTCTAATCACTAGGAGTCATGCTATGCCTATTTAAGGCTTCAACTTGAGCTACAGTGTAGCTTGTATGTTTTCTACCAGTCTGCCAGCTCACCATTTAAGGCTTCAACTTGAGCTACAGTGTAGCTTGTATGTTTTCTACCAGTCTGCCAGCTCACCAGCCCGCTAACCCACCGGTCTGGGCCCACAGCTGCACCAGCCACAAATAACACTCAGAGACTCTGTATTTGATACAATCCTGTTGGCCAGTTACCATTATTGTTTATGGGCTAGTTCTATCTTAATTATTAACCCATTTCTACTTATCTAAGTATTTGCACGTGGTTATCTTATCAGGGAGCCATGGCTGGCGTCTTCCTACCTCCCTGGTCTACATCTTGACTCCTCCTTACCACTTCCTCTTTCCTCCTTGTTTCCTAGCCCCGCCTATCTTGCTTTCTCATTGGCCCAACGGTGCTTTATTAATTAACCAGTATGAGAAACATATTTACAGAATAACATCTCCCATCACTACAGTAAAATAAGCTAAAATTCCTTATGTTCTCACAGACTCAGCCAAAGCCTTGATGACCTTAAAGGCTAAAGACTCCTCATATCTATTGCGTTGGGCATCCAGGAAAACTGGAGAAGCCAAACTTAAGTCATTTTGTACGGCTTTCCAGACCTCAGGACAAAAGGAATGCCCTGTACCTGGGCCCCACCCTTGCTCACTTTGATCAGGAGAAGGCGCCGAAGGCATTGTTCCAGGAGGGTCCCTCCCCTCCCCACATTGCCATTTCTCCTCTCCCTTCCCCCTCTGCCCCTTAAGGAATTGTTTCTGAACCTTTTCTATGAGGGCTTGCAATTCTTCCTCAGAATCTGTTTCGTCCGTACCTGACTCTCCTGTGCTCTCAACCTCTTCTGATCTTTCTTCTTGTAACATTTCTAGCGCAGCTTTCCCTTTTTCCATTGCCTCTTTACAGTATCTCTGGTCTTCGATACAGCTCCGCACTAACTTCCAAACAGGTCGAACTCCGGATTTTAGCATCCCTTGTTCCCAAGCAAAATCAAGATCCCTGCCTAACTTGTCCCAGCATGCTACCATGAGGTCTTCCGAAACTGCGAACCAAGGTGCAATGGCAACATATTCGCTCAGGAATCTTTCTAGTGTGCTTTTCTTTAAGTTTCTTTGACAAAAGTAGCTCCTGAAGAACCAGAAAAATTGGATGAGACTGAGAAGTCCCCATTTTGAAAATTTTACTTTCAGTTTGTTAGAACCTCTCACTCAATGCCTGAGACTTTATTACCGCTTATTTCCATGGTCTTTAACTTAGTCCCAATGTACCTGGGACTTTATTGCTCCTTACTGGAGACCTTATTGCCTCTTTACCGAGGGCCTTAGCTTAGTCCAAACCCGGAACTTCATTGCTCTTTACCGGAGACCTTATCGCCTCTTTACCAAGGGCCTTTATTTGGTGCCAACTTACCTTGGGAACTTAACCAGCGCTGCCCTAACTGCAAGAAGTTCTGATCTGAAAAATTCCCCATATGGGCTACCATTTGTATGTGCCTGCCCTCGCCAACAATGAAGATGCGACTGCGGGAAGATCTTCTTCATGCAGTTTTAATCAGGATCCTTGAAACATGTTCTTCTCACCCGCGAGAGCCCGGGGAGACCCTTGCACAGGCTTAAATCCCCTTGTTCTAACCAACCCCAGTGAGCTACGTGGACCCTGCAGATAGGCAAAGTCCAAGAATCCAGTAGTTGTTCAGCCCACAAGGCTGGATGTCTCACTTGGCCTTGAGTATATATTTGAATCCCAAAGAAGTAGGCTCAAATACCAGTGAAAGATTAAACTTGCCAGCAAGATTCAAGAGCAAACAAGCAAAGATCAAAAGTTTCCTTCCTTCATGTACTTTTTATAGGCTGCCATGAAAAGGTATGGCCCAGAATTAAGGTCAGCTGTCACGCCTGAAATTATCCACTCAAGAAAAATCCCTCATAGGTATAGCCAGCCAGTTGTAATTTAGTTAATTCCAGATGAATTCCAGTTGACAACCATGAATAGCTATCACACTCAGTATACATTGATTATGTTTTTCTGCTGTAAAGAAAACTTGGAAAAATGCTACTGTTTTCTAGAACAGAAGAGATGAGCCTGTCAGATTGTCTTCTACATTTGAATATAAACCCAAAGACTAGAGGTTCTGTTGGTCTCAGACATGGGGGGATTTTTTTCCTAATTGGTATTGATTACTGGGGAAATGCATAAGTGGTCAAGCTACTGAGAATAGGTGTCTGTTGCTGTGACTGAGTGGTCCAAGGCTTAACCCTACTGGGGAGAACATGTAATCAGAGATAAATATGTATTCTCTAAGACTCAAGAGACACATAGAATGTAAGAACCCAAGGACATAAGGGTGGGCTGTTGTGTAGTTGTGTCCTCTGCATTGAAACACTCTCTTCTGGAGTTCAGGGGTGGGTGCCTGTGAACACAAGGAAGTTAAAAGTACTCAGAAGAAACTACAGGAGTCACATGGATACTCACTGAGGGTACAGAGCCATGCATAATTTCTGGTGAGAAGAGCAGTTTGAAAGTTGTGTAGAAAGCTCTAGAGGGGCAGATTCCATGACTCATCTCCCTTAGCAGGATTTGCTTCCAGAGAAGTACCTTTGGGTCACCCATATTTCCCCAAACACACTCACTCATGGTGCTTTAAGAAGAGCACTTCACCCACGGCTCTGTTAAGAAACCAAATAAACTTATTGGTTCACCAAGCTATACTTGAAGGAAGTTCTTTAGTCTATTTCATTGCCCTATCTTGTGTGAAAAAAAAATGTGGTCATGTACTCCCAATAAAGCGACTCAAAAAGGAGGGCATAAATTATTGTGTTCTATTGAATTTATGCACGGCACTATATGTTTCTATAATTAGATAACATCTTCTAGATGACCACAAATTAAAAAGTCTGCTTTGGATAAAACATAGGTGTCATGATGCCTTCAAATGCTTTTCAGAGCTATAAATTTGGATACACTTCATGGAGGTTGACTAACAACATTGAAGAAGATAATATTTATAAATGAGAAAATTTAAAATTTTTACCTGGGACTATGGAATCTAAGCAATAATGTCGGCATCAGAGACTAAACATTAAATATTTATTTCCATTGGACACATGGGAAGAAAAGGATAAATAAAATCTCTCTACAACAAATACTCTATTTTACTAAATCTCTCAAAAATTGAAAAATTAGACTTGGGCTGAAACACATTACTATCTTCAATAAATCATAGAAAGAATACTAAGAAAGAATTGTAAGCTAAAAGCAAACATAAATACTTTATTTTCCACTCCATCTCTCTGTAGGAATTACCATGCAAAAGAAGTAACCAACTCAGATTTACAATGGGAGGAGCTATACTTTGACTGTTAGCTCTGGACATCGATCAGGATATAGAAAATTGAAGTCCAATGATATTATGGAAAATAAGGGCAGAAAGGACTAAACAAAGCCTACAGGCTATGGATCTCATCATTTCTGTAGCAATTAGTTCTGAGAGGCATAGTACTGCAAGTCCATCTCATGACACAAGTAGGAAAGGGAAGGAGCAAAACTAGGCCCCGCATTCCTCTCATGTCCTCATAGACTTTGAAACTATTATTGTCTGAGAGTGATGTTGGCAGTAAGGGTACAGTGACTGACAAGAGTGGGCCTCTTCTGTACTTACCAGGTAAATTCATTATTACATACAACCACCAGATTCCTGACACAGCTACGATACAGAGTCAGTGCCAAGGAAAGGAGTGGTGAGGGCACAATGGCCACAATGTCGCAATTAACAAGGGAGGGCCTGGTTTGTTAGCAATAAAAATCAAAATTAATATTAGATGGGAAACAGTAATTGTTAGTGGAGGGATAGGAAATCTCCCCCACTTGCATATGAAAACACGACCTGCATAGGAGATTTGACTCACTCTAAGTTGAGGAACAGCAAGAGATTTTTGAATTCAATAAAAAGATAGCAAAATAAAACATCACAGCATGGTTGCAGAGAGGGTTCAGTGGCTAAGAGGATCGGCTGTTCTCCCAGAAGACGTCGGTTCAAGTGGTGCCACACACATGACAGCTCATAACCCTCTCACTCCAGTTCCATGGGATCTGGTACCTTCTTCTGGCCTCGGTGGCCACTGCACATACATATTGCATAGACAAGCATTCAAATACTCATACACATCAAATACAAAATGGACAAAATCTCAAAATAATAAAATAGGAAGAAAATATCTTTCATAAATAAACATTAACCAACCTTATAATTTTTTTAAAAAAGTACAAGAAATATAGAAGGGCAGAAAGGGAACTTATAATTTAAAAAAAAATACCTCAACAAAACAAATGAAGGTGAAGTAATTCTGTGAAATGGCATGAAAGTGGTCATAGCATGAGGATATGCTTAATTCTACACACAAAGCATGAACTGGTATTTTTGCTTCATTATCCTAAGAAGCATGAAGTGATACTATCAATCAATTATCTAAAGGGACAGAAATAGCTGCTAATAATTTAAATATGTGAGGTTTCCTAGGGCAATAGGAAATATATTTTCCTCAATAATGATGCGTAGGAGAATGTGTGTGCAAGCCTCCTTATCTAACCATTCACATCCCTCCATTGTCAGTCCATTTAGCAGAGAGAGGCATGCCATCAGCATGCATCACTCAACATGAAAAGTCAAGAGAAATATTATCACCAGTGGCGTAATGGACCTCAATTTAGCCTAAGCATTCACAGTGAGAAAACTTGTTAAACTTCACTATCCGTAATTCTTCGAAAAATCTGAACCAACCAAATTATAAATGAAGACTGAGAAAGTTCAAGTTAGCACAATTGGGAGTTTTAAAACACTACTACCTGTCTTACTTTACAAGGATCACAGGTTTCACAGTTATATTTTAAGGGAGATGATTTTCGGTTTAATGCGGTTTCCATTGAGATTTTGACTGTATAAATAGCCAAAATTTCTAAAATATTATTGATGTTTCATGTCTGAATTTTAGTATGTCTTGTGCTTCAAGTGATCAAGCTCAAGCAAACTATTACGATTCCGTGACCAACTTGGAGAGACATACACTTATAGAAACACATTTTCATTGTCTTAGTTTGTTTTTAGTTTGTGTTTTGAGGGACAGGATTTCATATCCCATGCTAGTTTCAAAATGCTTCCTTCTTTTGTATCAACAATCAAAGCGGTAGATATAAATATAGATACAGATAATTTATTTTGAGTACCTGCCTTCTAAGACTCCTTGATTTTTGAATATTACCTCTCTACAAAAGAAGTACCCAATCTTACCAGTGTAGGCGTTTTTTTATTGGAAACTACAACACAATCTGATTTAAACTATAAGGAATGTTTTTTAATCTCACAAAATACTATGTATGTCAGGTAAACTTGGTACATAGAGGATTAATGTGGGGAACTAAAGACACTGACATGCACTTATGTTTTGAGCTGGAGGGGTGGCTCAGTGGATAAAGTATTTTCCCAGCAAGTATAAACATTTATCAAAATGTAAGGTGGAGAGCAATTGAGGAAGAAACCTGAACCCAACCACCAGCCTTCACAGGTACCTGAACATATGTGTATTTGCACCAGAATAAACACATGCACCTTTCCCCATAGGACACACACCAAGTACTACATACATACATATCGACACAAAGGAGAACGACACATCTATATTTTATGATGGAGGGTAAAAATCCCCTTTATCACAAGAAGTAGCAAATGTACACATAACAACAGTATTCTAATAGAGGATGGGCCATGGCATCTTTCTGTTATGACTTTCAGGTCACATATTAGCTCAAATAGACTATTCTCAAGACACTATCTACCAAATTTATACTTTTCCCATGAATTAACCAAACTATTGAAAATGGCTATCTTTAAAGTTAATTCAATTAAAATATCAACTCAAAATTGGAATCCCTCTTTGACCAAAGGCTAGAATCAACATTACCTCAGCTGAGTTTCTATTCAGAAATGAGAAATATTTAAATAAATATGGATATCTCTACCTCAGGCAACTCATAGTTTCCAATAAAATATTTGATATTAATGTATCAAAAATTAGCTTTAATTTTCTTCAAAGAACTGAAAGAATTAAAAAAAAATTCTAGCTTGAGAACTGAAATCTCTCATTTAGGATATGTTGACTTCCAGTCAGATATTCTAAGATTTCATTCTCAAATTTCAGTTTCCATGCTTTAAAAATGAGAATAAATTTAACAACTTTATATACTCTTGAGAGTTTCATAAGATAGATAACATACTTAATATATTATCTGAATCATAGAATTTGCATAATCCCAAGGTACAGTAATTAATTTCATATATATTATGATATCAGTTTTAGTTCCTAATGAAAACACAAGTGAACAATAGAAATACAATGATAAGTATATTACATAAGAGATATAATCATGTAGTCAGGACAGGTTTTTCCTCCTCCCTTATAATTGCACTAATGTCACCTTCAGCTTTAAAGAACTGTTGTCATTGTTTGTGGTGGTGATATGTGGGGTTGTTGCTCATGAACACAGGAACGTAGACTGAAAACAAGATCACTCAGTTATGCAAAACACTGGACTGTATATACCTGTCGCTCACAAGTTTTGCATTAGTAGACTAATAAGCTCCAGCCCTGGTTTCAAGTAACATTTTCAATGGAGTGATGTGACAACGGCTTGAGCACAGAATACTTACGTTGTAGAGATCAAAACTGCATAGTCAGGCATACTCAGATTTCATGCTGTGATCTAGACATCCTGCTTTCTGAACCCCGAGAATACCTACTTAACTTGGTACCCTCAGAACCTCTTTCAATAGACCATCCCAACCTACTTGTAACTAAGACATTGATGAATTAATATCATATAAACAAAGCTTGAAAGAGAAATTCACTAACAAAAGGACTGTTCTGAGGATGTGTTACATATAAGAGTCCGTCTGCATTTATGGCAGCTTTGGACAAGAGGACATAAAATCTGGATGGACGGACCACAAAAATGATTTTTTATCAAGGTCAGATATAATAAATCTCTCTGCCCATCAGTAAATAACTACAACTGCTGTCAGTCAAAGAACTACTTTGTTCAGTTCAAAGCAGCAAGATCCTGCCCATCCAACTGTGCTCCAGTTTCCTCCTTGTTCTTGAAGTAATACTGATACCTGTTCATTTATTATGGCACCTACACAAAATCTAATCATGTTGCCTGCCTTAGGCCTTTTAAAGCATCATTGAGTAGACAGCCGCGCTAAGAAGGAAGTGTTAGTCTAATCCTGACACTTAAATCTAAAAGGGATAGTGTGAGACAGGAACTGGTCAACGTGGACCCTTTGAACCTGCCAGCAACAAAGGCAATTTAAAATCATTATCAAAGTTGAGCCCTAATTGAACTCATTTGAGTGTGGCTCAATTCCATTTTATTTCTTAAGTGCGGTTTATGGCTTTTCAATTATATGCTACCGAAAATTGTTTTCTACCAAGCTAACAGAAGGCCTTGATTGAAATAATCAAGATTAACAATCAAATTGAATTTATGCTTCTGGAATGATCTAATTTCTTCATGTCCTCCACGGTTTCAGCCCATGGTTGAAGGTTTAGTTTTTAATTATTAATTTTTTATATTTTTCATTATGTGTCAGTTTATTGCATTTTGTTTTGATTTTTTAAATCCCCTTTGGGGCTGGAAACATAGCTTTGTGATTAGGGACACCCACTGCCCTCACAACCATATGTTACTCCTGTTCCAGAGCATCTAAATCTCTCTTACTCCTGCTGTTGGAGCCAGAAACATACATGGGACATATACACCTATACACATAAAATAAATTTGGAAAGGAAACTCATTTGTGATATTGGCAAAATAGCTAAGCAGTCAGCTCCACACAAAGAGATTCAAGCAGGAAAGCAGTAGTATAAAAGTGAGCAGGTTACACTTAGAAATATCATATCAACATACATATGCATGCATGCATTAACACGGTTGGATTAGTTGGAGCACATGAAATGAGGAAATGATGTAATTATGTTACAACCTCAAAACAAGAGCAGAAGATCTGGATTTTGTTTCCAGCACACAGCAGATAGCAAAGCATCATCTGCAGCTCCAGTTTTGGAAAATCTGGACCTTTTCCTATCTTTCATTGGCTCCTCCACATACATGCACATAAATCCAAGTAAGCACACATACCTAGTCATGAGGAGAAGCTAATAAAAACATCAAAATGTGTTAGAAAAAAACTCCTCTTAAAGATTCCCCAAAGAGAAAACTGCTCAATGATGGACTTCATAAAGAGAAAAGTTAACCCTTGAAAAAGAAATGATCCGTTGATTATTTGCCATTATAAAGTAAGTACACTTACATGATTTATAAATAATAAAGACTAAATCTCCATGGAGCAAACAAAATTTTCACTGAATAAAAAAAGATATTGTTTGTCAGAAAGAGAATAGAGATTCTGAAAAACTATATGTTATATGGTATCATTTTAATATTTTAAGGTAATAAAATATTTAATGATAATATATTCTTTCAAAGATTAGACTATATATACATATAGAAATACCAAAATAGTAGAAAAAGATAAGGGAATCAAAGATAATTAATTATGTTATGATAGCCTCCTCCCAAAAAAATATTAACTATGATTAAGCAAATCAATGAAAATATGTTACCAGACAAAATGCATTAAGTTACATCAAATTTATTTGTGTGTGTGTGTGTGTGTGTGTGTGTGTGTGTGTGTGTGTGTGTGCAAGCATAAATTGACTTTCTAACATTACTAGCATGACCTCGGTGCAGATAAAATCACATATCAAAGACACATATGGTGACTGTGTGTTTCACAAGGACAAAAGTCCTCACAACCCAACCATGTTTAAAAACTTGCTCAAGCAAAGGTAACTAAATTAAAAATCCAATCTTTAGCCTTCGAATTTTTTTCTAGTCTCTGAAAACTAACCTTATAGCAAGTTTCTTGCAGTCAGATTAATTTAAAATTAATTTCAGATTTAACCAATGAGGTGAAAAAAAATCTAATAATTATTCAAAATTTATATGTTTCTAACTAATGCCATTAATAGCTAAATCAAGAAAAATTAGATGCGATATGTTCATTTTCATTACCTTATTTAAGATATATTATCTCTATTGAGTTAGCTATTATCCCCATTTTAAAGATAAGGAAGTTGAAAATTAAGGATATGAAATACTGTCTGTCCAGGTCATGAATAGTGTGATTTCAGTAAAAGTGATATGAAACCATTTAACTGTAGAAAATGAAATAGCCAAGATATTCAGGTAAGGAAGTTGTTCTGTCTTCTCAGCACAGGCAATTATAGTCTATTTTCCTCAGAGAAGATTCACCATGAAAATCGCAGTGTGTGGCTAGGGGATGGCTCAGGGGATGTCTCAGTGTGTCAGAGTTCTTGCTTTTGTTGTGCAGGCCTGAGGACCTGGGTTTATTTCACTACCCGCCCCCCTGTGGAATTCCAAGTACCCTGCTTTGCACCTAGAGCCCCAGCACTGGGAAGATGGTGGAACCCAGAGGATCACTGAGCTCGCTGGCCACCAGACTAGTTCTGACCTCAGTGACAGACCCCACCTTAAGGTGTAAGAAAAAGAATGACCCAGCAGGACACTTGATGTCCTTCTCTGGCCTCTGTAGGTATGTGTACAGAGTATTTCCTGTACACACAGGTGAGCACATCACATGCACACACACACACACACATACACACACACACGCACACACGCACGCACACACACACACACGAGAGTGGGGAAGAATGAAAACAAAATCCAAGCTCATAATGCTGAGATATTTTCTTTATATTAAAGGATTTCGATACAAATATTCAAATTGTGTTTATGACATACTGGTAAAGCTTGAAAGGAGGTCAATGGGAGAAGACAATGCAATCGGGGCTTAAGCAAAAACCGTGTAGGCACTATGACTCTATGCAGATTCAAGTTTTCCTCCATACCCATGAAAAATCTAAGCATATATATACATTAAGTATTCTTGATTTCACTGAAAGTGAATACATTTCCATTATGAGGTACACAAAAAACAGAAATATGAAAGACTTGACTTTCAGTTGTTTTCTATAAATAGGTAAAAGTATGAACATATTTTTCAGATAATAGAGCACCAAGTCAACACTTGTCATTAAGCGTCATTTGCAAATGATGCTTTTCAGAGCAGGGAAGGTCCCCTAGATGCCTGTAGCATCTTCTCATGTCGCACAAAACAGGAAGTAGTAGGAAAAGGGAAGCTGCCCCCACAACCTCTCTCTTTGAACCCAAACACCATTGCAAACCTTTTTATATTCAAATGACCCAAAAGTTCACAGATAAAGTATCTCAGCATTTACCATAACAGTCTTTTTTCTGAAGTGATGGAGAAAATAAAAAGAAAAAAAAAACACAGAGATAGCCATATACACTCTTCCTTGATCTTAGAATTTTGCTTACTGCAATCCTTTGCTTTATCTGGCTTTTGTTTTGTTTTTAATTCCAAGTTAACCTCTAACATCAGAATATTTCATTTTATATACACTAATATATACTTACCCAAAGTTCATTATGTTCTTAATTTTTTCTTTTTGATTAAATTTAGATGTAACATTATGTAAAAATTTTTGTGTATTATCTATATTATTTTTAGAAATTTTTAATTCACAGAAAATATTGGAAGGACCATACACTAAGTATGTATGTATATATCAACAGCCTAAATACTATAATTTATATTATCCCATCATTTTCTTCATGTATTTATGTACTTATCTAAGCTTATTGGTCATGGTATCCTTTTGTTAATTCCTCAGGATTTTCTATGTGTAATGTTTGGAGAATTTCTTTTACTTTCTTTAAAATTTTGTATACATAGCCAGGCAGTGATGGTGTATGTCTTTAATTCCAGCACTTGGGAGGCAGAGGCAGGTGGATCTCCTTGAGTTCAAGGCCAGCCTTACCTACAGAGAGAATTTCAGGAGTGGTTCCAAAGCCACAGAGAAACCCTGTCTCAAAAATCAAATAAATAAATAAATAAATAAATAAGATGTGTTGTCGTGTGTGTGTGTGTGTGTGTGTGTGTGTGTGTGTGTGTGTGTGTGTGTATGCACATGCACCTTTCCACAATAAATAAGACCCAGTTCAACAAGAAATGTGAAACTGGCATCCTTACTATAAACTGTGCTAGCACAGGAAAACACACAGACAGGAAGTTAACCATCAACTCCCTGTGGTCAGGACTTGGAGAAGAAAGAAATGGAAAGGGAAGATGGTGTTGACAACCAAGATGTTGGCGTTTTGCTCCCATGTAATAAAATGTTCTAAAACTGATGGTTCTAGTACTTGCACAATGAACACTATTCTTGCAAAACAATTACATTAAAAAACAAAAACAAAACAAATCGTCTCTGTAATAGAACCTGAAAAATTAGATACATAAAAGATGATATGTTGTTATTATTACTATTGATAGCAGTATCATCATCACTGTAATTTCAAAATCTGGTCTCTGTAATATTTCAGGCTGTGTATTAACATTCAAAGGATTTCATTATATTTTCTCACTGAGCTAAGTGTCAGTAACAATGGTAGTGACTAGCCCAGTTATTATCCTAGCTCCTTGCTATGTCACATGGCTAGTTTGATTCTGCCAGTGTTGTCAAATATAGTTATTTGTTTTGACAGAAATAGTCTACAGCTGGGCTCTCTGGTGACATGTGGCTACTGAACACTAAAGTGTAGCTAGTGTTTAAAACGTGGTTCGTGGAGTCATTGTAGTTACTGACATCCCATATTACACAAGCCCAGTTGTCCTGAGGCAATATTTGATTATTTTTAGAGTCTTGCAGTTATTTCATTGGCCAAATAAGTCTTTGAGTAATTACAGGCAAAATCATATAAGCTATAACCCATATCAAATAATAGAAGAAGCCCTTTAAAGAATTACCATATATACACACATTCTGAAATTGCAGTAGGTACACAGAGCTTACCCTATCCCTGATGATATCTAAGTGTTCACCAGTTATGGAAGGAGATTTTTCTCAGGGAGAGCTACCCATGACATACTCATGATGCTGTAAGTAAGCCATCACCTACACACCTATAAATAACTCCAATCAAACTCACCAAATAAGAGTTTGCAGCCTCCCTGGCTACTTTTATGTCAATGTGACCCAAGCCAGGGTCATTTTGGATGAGGGAAACTCAACTGAGAATTTACTCCCCACAAGGCTGGCCCGTGAGCAAACATGTTGGTACAATGACATATACTCATTTTTACAGTGTCACCCAGAATAGTTTTACTTCCTCCCAAACCACCAGCACTCTACTCAATCATGGCTCCACCTTGGACCTCTACAGCCTCTGTAATTTTTCTTTCCTATTCTAAACTTTCATAGGGTTGCAACGCAAAAAATACAGAACATTTTCAGGGTCTTCTTTCAGTTGATAACTCACGTCTATAGTTCCTCCATGTCCTTCATTGCCCAGTTCTTTCTACCTGTGAATAATATCCCACAGACCAGGTCTCCAGCAGTGCATTATTATCTATTTGCCTAAGGACATCTTGTTTAACATTTTGTGAAGTATGAATAAAGCTGGTGCTCTGTGTGAGCAGATGTTTCCAGTTTTTTTGGGCAAATTAAAAAGGGAGACCAATTACTGGAAGTACATCAAGAGGTTTCGGTTTTATAGACAACTTCTAAACTGTCTTCTGGATTATTTTGTTAATGGTTTTCATTTTTGTGGTTAAGATAGTTCCTACTGCTACTGAGTAATAACAGTCATTGATGATTCCATGTCATATTTTGGCTGTTCTGACAGATGGGGGGAAAGCATGACATTTAATTTTTAAGAAATAAACAGGAAAAAAAGCATGCATTGATGGGTTATTGGCACAAAAATATAATTCTTGCTATGAATAGAATTTGAGTGAAATTGTCCATGTCAGAACTATTTTGTTTTTGTATTCCTTTCTTTGTTTTGGGATGCACAGAGAATAGTTTAATTCCATTGAGTGCCTTTCTCCCCTGAGAAATGCTTGTTCTGTTACTTGGATGTATTTCTTGTTCTTATCCAATAAGCTAATCATTCACAGAGTTGTGTGACTCCTTGGAGTAAAGGTTTCTACTTCTGCTAATAAAGACAGGAGGGTTTCTCTGTTTCCCAGGGATAGCTACATTACAAGTGCATATCATATGTTCGCTTTGAAATATGTACAGAGTTCACATAAAAGGTCTTTATGAAGTATGGAGAATATTTATTTATGAGACAGTAAGTACATTTAAATGTCAACTATAGAATAAAGCACAAAACATGTTTTTTCAAAACTTGCCTCCAGAAAAACCAGGGGTTGGTTCACAGCTAATTCATTTGGTTTAAGAGTAGCTAGGGATCTTACAATCTGACAGGGCCATTTCCATACTAGCCTCTGAACATGTATGTGAACTTAGTGGAAAAGCTACTAAATTAGTTTGGGCATGTTTTCATATGAATTAATCATTTTTAATGTACTTCTAACAGCAAGGACAGAGTGAAAGAGTAAAGTGTGAGAAAAATAGATGAAATTCTGAGAGAACAGAAGTTTCATCACAGTAGGGGCTGGGGATGTGACTCAGTGGTTAAGAATGATTCCTACTCTTTGAGAGGTCCTGGATTTAGTTCCCAAAACCCATGCCCCGTGGTCCACAAACTTTAACTGCAGCTCTAGGAAATCTGTTATACTCTTCTGACATTAGGAGGCACCAGCATAGTTTATATTTAAACAAATACACATATAATCACACAGACACACATTCATACAGACACACACAGATAAAAATGAATTCTAAAGTAAAATGATCAAAATTGTTTTCTAAGTATCACTACAACCCAGGATCACACTAGATAACTCCTTGAGTTTTCTGAACATTTTCATTTTAAGCATAAAAAGCCCACGATTCTCTAAAAGAAATATGCCCACAATTAGCAACAATATCTTCCCTATTTCTTTGGACTTTAACTAATATCAAACAATTTAACTAATTTGAACAGCTATTTAGCCCAGAAAATATCATCACCAATAGATACAGTTGTTTGACAGTAGTAAAATTAGACAACCGTCAAATGCAAAACAAAAATAGTTTAGTTAACTGCATTATAGTGATAGGTTATTGATAGACAATGTATATCTTTGAACGATTCTGATGGAGATAATGCATGACATCCTCTATCCTCATATGTCACACACTAAAGCAGATAGACCCTGGGGATAAGCTGGCCTCACTGTAGGTAATCAATTTAATTGATCCTTTAAACAAACAGATAGTTCTATAAAATGCAAATTAATTGATAGATTATTTTTCTCTCTTGAGTGATCAAGTGCTCTTGTTAATTTCTTCCTTATATCCTTTCTTTTTGGAGTGAAGTAAAATACCTGTGTAGGCTCCATGAACACACTTCAATAGAAGCAAGTCAACATGCTTTTTAAATCTGAATTGTACCAAACGTCTCTTAAGTAACTCTTTTATTATTTATGAGTATTCCATTAAAAAGAGTCTTACATTATTTAATATTTAGTATATTTTTAAGAAGCAGCTATGGCTTCTTTTTTTCAAGAGCAAGGAGGCTATATGGTAAAGTTTAGACAGAGGAAAGGGAAGAGGAAAATGATGTAATTGTAATCTCAAAAGTAAAATAGTAATAGACGTCATAGGCAGTCACACTTTTGTTCCTATGCTGTATGAGTAAATATCTGTATGTTTTTTAGTGTTCTTGGTGTCCTGGGAAAAGGTATCAATGTATGTTAAACAGTTACATTCCCTTTAACAACCATAAACTGTTAAACACTGATGTAGGCTGCTCACAATAATGCCATGCAAATTATTAGTAACACAGCTTCAAATATTAAAAGTTTGGCGCTTATTACCAAGCTTGGACAGCAGAGGGAAGTAGGCTCAGAGGGTTACTAGACATCAGCATTAATGCAAAGCTAGGAAGAATGAATTGTAGTTTCCTATTACACATTATGGTGATAGTAGTTTTTAGCAACTTCTTATATTTTTTTTTATAAAGAACTGAAGAGATAAGTTCAGAGTCTTCCAACATAAAGGAAGAATAAATGTTGATTATAAGAGTTTGATCATAACCTATTTCATATATATATACATATATGCATATATATGTATACATATATTTACTATATGGTACCGCGCAAACAAAAAGAAATATTTTTGACAAAAAGTATTACAAAGTGAACCCCACAGGTTAGCTTTCACAATGCTACAGTGCACTGCTCACCCCACCTGAGGAGAAAAGTCTTCAGTACTCCCCAGCTGTGACTCCTGTTGGCTACAAAGCCATTGGCTTTGTAAGACATGCCTACTGGTACAATAGTGGCACCAGGCATAAGCAACCCACAATTGCTGATTGTATTTAAGGCTCATGCCACATGACATCATCCATAACTGTCAGCACTATCAGGGCCAGGAACCCGTGTCTAGACAAGTCTCAGGACGAAAGGACAGCTGTCTCCTATTATTCTGCTAAAAAGACATAAAATTATACCAATTCTTCATAGTTAACATTATGTTCATAGACTGGTGTATCTCTCAAACATCATCAGAGAAGCATCTTTCAGGGGACAATTAACACACTGACTCACTTGTCAAGGTGCAGAGAATAAGGGACCATGGAGTGCTCAGTCCTAAGTGGGCCAGCCATCTGTATCTATCTTACTCCTGTCTCCAGAAGCTAAGGGGTCACTCTGGAAAGGGGGTTTGGAATGATGCTAATGCCCGAGTCAGTGAATGACCACAAGGCAGTGGTGTTTTCCAGACACAACAGGACGGCTGTGCATAAAGGCTCACAAAAGTTATGACAGCATGCACAGCACCAGCACAAACTCAACCAGACAAAATCCCAGTGTTCGGGAGGAGCTGGTCATAAACTCCTATCTCTAAACATGCCTCTATTGTCAGTTGATAGCTTCTGGGAAGGAAGAGTTCATTTTCCTTTATGGTATGGCACCTGTAAGAGGAACATACTCCAGTAGACGGTCATATACACAAAGCACATAGCCAGCATGGATTGCACTAGATAGGTTTAAAAAGTAGGGACACAAAGATGGATGTGTTTGGAAGGCGAGGTGGATCTGGGGAGCATTGGAAGAAAGGCTGAATATATTAAAATATAATGTTTGAAATTCTCAAAGGGTAAATGTGATTAAATTTCCGGAGAAACATGGGGAATAGAAAATGAAAATGCATCAGTCGCTTAGAGGTTTAGCAACTAATTACTGGAGAAATGCTTTTCATTCTTCTTAGGAAGCATGTAAATGACATTCTTGAAAAAATAATTTTGTGGATTCATATCAATGAAATAAGTGCCATTTTTCAAATAATTAGAAATATCAACATGAAAATATATTTGAAGGAATACAAATATATTATATCCCCTTAAATGATACCAAGTTAAGCGATTTTAGAGATCCTTTTAATATTGAGCACTCCAAATATTAGATCACATTTCATATCTCAAAGAAGATAGTATTCTTTTTTTTTTTTTGATATAATTCTGTTGGCCAGTTACTAGTTTCTTATCGGCTAGCTCTGTCTTAAATATTAACCCATTTCTATTAATCAAAGTACTCCCTTGTGGTCTCATCTTAGTGGAGAGGGGGGCTGGCGTCCTTCTCTTTCTGTCCTCCATCTCGGAACTCCTCCCTACTACCTCCTCTCTCCTCCTAGTTTCCTAGTCCCACCTATCTTGCTTTGCTATTGGCCAACAGAAGATAGTATTATTAAAAATATAAAGTAATCCAAGCTGAAACAATATAGGAATGCAATATGTTTATATGTGTGTACACATACACATGCTTTTATATATTTATAAAATATATATTAAATGTTTTATCTTCTATATATATTTATAGTTATTCTTAACATTTATGATTACATAGTGTTTTCTTCATTTAGTAAATGAAAACATCACTTGTATTTGACTATTACTATCTAACTTACATGAATAAACAGATATGATAATAAAGTACTTTATTATAGGCCATTCAAAATTAAAATGTGGACTAGAGGGGGGATAAGTGGACTTCTTGTTGTATCACTAAACAAATATTTAGTCACCAAAGCCATATATCCAGAACTATGTTTGATATTTCTCAGCCAATGTTTAAAAATTAAAATAAAGCAATCTGTTTCTGAACAAATATGGTATTCTAAACTCAGCAGATGGGAGAGCCAGGCACTAGAGTCCATAGTTTCCAGAATTTAAGGCCAAATCAATGCACCAGTGCTAGCCTGAACTACATGAGATCTTATATAAAACTAACAAACAGATGAACAAAAGAGAGAGAGAGAGAGAGAGAGACAAAGAGAGACAGAGAGAGACAGAGAGAGACAGAGGGGGGGAGAGAGACAGACAGAGAGAGACAGACAGAGAGACAGAGACAGAGAGGCAGAGAGAGAGGGAGGGAGGGAGAGAGAGAGAGGGAGAGAGTGAGAGAGAGACACAGAGACAGAGACAGAGAGAGACAGACAGAGAGAGGGAGGGAGAGAGATAGACAGAGAGACAGAGACAGAGAGAGACAGAGAGAGGGCGGGGAGATATGCTTCTAACACAGTGTAAAGTACTTGCTTCTCATTCTGACAGGAGTTGTACGTGTGTGTATATACATACTAAATAAAACTGTAAAAGCTAGAGATATGAAATCAAGCATATTTAAATATGACATGGCTGGCACAGAAGAAGCTAGTTTTAGGAGGCCATTTGAACAACGTGCACAATTTTTTATGGTTTTTCTTCCTGAAATTAAAGTCTATGGGAAATTACAGGAGGGTGAGGTGAGGGGATAGTTTGTGAGGAAACAGTCAATAATTTAGTGCCAACCAAATCTAAGAGAGTTCAAACATCCACACGCACACACACACACACACACTACTTTACACCTAAAATAATGACTAGTAGGAGTTGTAAAATGAGAATTTCCTGAGGCAAGTTTTCATGTCTGTACCCAAGTCTCATTATGTGACTGAACCAGTTTATATGCCCCATGAACCTTGATTCATGGGAACTTGAATCTGAGAATATTTATGCATAAACCATGTGAATTCTCTACAGCAATCTCTGTTCAGTATTAAAACCACAACTCATATCTATCCCTAAATGTACCTTCAGGAAAGTAATGATTTTTTCCATCTCTTGAATTTTGGGGATTGTTGCAGAATTGCAAATATATTACCTTTTGTTGATAATTTTTTTAGTAATTAAATATGTGTAAATTATCTTTTAATATGTCAGTGGGCTAGTTTTTGAATATTCAAAGAGATATGATCTTTGTTAAGAAAAAATACTTGAAATGATACACACACCCCTGTACACTAGTGTTATTAATGGCCAATAATTTATTGCATATGGTATATAATGGCCTTGACACTTTAAGGTCCATCATCAATGATGCCCATCTATTAACTATACAATCATCAAAAGACCAGGATGCAGACATTGTCACTGTAGGAGTGAGACCAACAGAAAAGCCTCTTTAATAAGAACATACTGTTGTTCATTGGTAAAGCTAAGGCACACAGAAGTCTTTTATATATGGTGACATTGCTGACTTGTCTGGTTAAATAGCTTAAAATTTCAACTATGTTATTCCACATTTTTCTAACAACAAATACAAGAGACAATGACACAACTTGCTAAGCAAGAAAAAAATCAAAACAAAAAAAGGTCAGATTTGACAAGAATGCATATCACATTTAACTCAATCCTCTGAAGTAACAGGGATTGACTAAGAGGCAATCCATGCATGGGACCACGATGGTTAGCTGAAGGGCATTTTGGCAGCATCTGTGAGGAGGCATCCCACACTGAGCAGAGAGATACATGTTAGGAAGTTCGACACAGAATAGCTCCTAAGAATGAAGAATTGGAATTTGCCTAAATCCAAAAGGAAAGTGTTCTGTTGATAGCAAAGCTTTCATACCCTAGAGAAAAATAATGTGCAGCTTTTAAAAACATAGCACAGCAGGTAATCCCGTGACTGCCACACAAATGCATCCCTGTTACAAGTACAGACACATGTGTGCATGTATAATTTTAAATTAGTTTATTAATGACATTTATTGACATATTGAAGTTGCATGGAATATCTCTATAAGAACCTGTGAATTATTAATAGGGGTCAGTGCAAAAAAGCTAAATTGCGGCCCCGGGGGATGATATAATTGTGTCAATTTCACTGTTCCAAATGTGTCCTCCATCCTAACGTTACATAACAACCATGCATGCATCTTTTTAAATATCACGCTAGTATAATGGGATGATCTGTTGCTTACTCCGGTTTTGTAAATATTAAAGCAATACCTACGGGGACAAGCACACACTGCTCACTCCAGATGAATTTCTACTTGTGTGAGGGGAACCCAAATCAAAGCCATCCATCTCCTGCTGAGTGCTTAAACTCAGAAAATAGAAAGTTGTATCTGGTATCTATTTTCACCCCACTTAACAATTGTGACAGAATTTCCCCGGCAAACAAACTCTGATGGTATCAGTCTTACAAAGAGCTCCTCCGGGCTTTTCTTCTTGTTACTTGATGTAGCAATTTTACAAAACCACAGCATAGACTAAGGTCCTGAAATTGCTCTTAGCGTGCAGTGAGGGGAAGCTCAGATTCCTTCTCCTCCTGGTTCTGCCCACTAATGGAGTGCTCTGTGTGCTTCCCCGGAGGACTGTGACAGACTTACTGACTCTTCCATGGGAACTTAAATTGATTGAACACATGTCATCAGACTTTCAACCCATACCATGCACTGCCATTCTTATCAGTAGAATTTAGTGCCCACAGGAGGACACAAATGATAAAGTATTTACTATCCAGGAAAAGAGGATTTTTCTTCCCTTGCTTTTACTACTCTAAACTTCATGATTTGTAGGCCAAACAAAGCAGGTCCTTCAAAGACAGAGGAATAGAATATGGTCAACATGAAAGGATAAACAAATACATATGGGTAGATATATATATATATATATGTATGTACACATACATATATATATGATATAGATATAAACACAAAACAATGGTTTTTCTTTGCCTGTATTTTATGGACTAGACACACTGATAAAAAGTTTTGTAGAACATATACAGCTGATACTAAAATATTGACAGTACAATATAACCAATAGACAGAGCTTGAAGTTGAATTTATGATCATATAATAATGAAGGATAACTTTATACATAATGTATCCCCCCAAACAAAATGTTGTAGGGAGAATGGTCTCCCATTAGTAATTATTACAAAACAACAGGCATATAATCGGATTTTCCCAAGTAAAGTATATCCCAAAATGAAAATGCCATGAGGAGAGCATAGCCTGGTAGAATAATTTTATATTTAGATTAAGGGTTTGTGCCCTCTGCACTGAGGTATAGAAATGCCATGGCAGGTCATGTTGTTAGGCACAATAAATATTTACTTATAAAATGTAAATATAGAGAAGATTTTAAAAGCATATGTTGCAATAAAAATTTTTTTTCTTAGTAATTGTGTGTGAATCCCATGTGAATTTGTTTGGAATATAATGGAATAAATAACATTATAAAAATTGAATCTTTCCAGATAAGTTTGACCATTAATCCTGTAAGATTAGTTTGAGAATATGATCTGAAGTAATTCATTGTATTGATAAAGGGAAATAATTGAAGCTTTGTCTTTCCTTTCTTAAATTTGCTTTATTATCAAATAACCCAATAAAATATAAATTTTAATTTGGCATATCACAATCATTCCATCCTTAGTAGCACTGGACCTTCTTCAGATAAGTCAGAAAAACATGAGACATTGGAAGCATAAAACCAACAAGGATTCTCATCCGATGTGTGAGAATAATTTAGATTGTCTTGTCTGTATCTTTAGGGTGATAATGCTGTTAATAAGTCAAGTGGTGAGGTTAGGAAGCATTGTTAAATATAATGGTTACTTTGGGAGATGAAAAAGGTTGAGTTTGAGATGTTCCATATGGGAAGGTTTGAGGACAGTGTCAAATTATGGCTTGTGACCTGGTTGTATGTTACAGGAATTATCTTGTTTCCTTTTCTTTTTTTAGCAAGAGTAAAGAAATGGCCTGTGGGTTGACCTTTTCCTCACAGATTCTGTTCTCATTGATGGTCAAGATACGGAACTTGTGTGAAACCTCTACAGGTCACTATATCTAAACTGAAATCCTCTGTCCCTAAAATATGTTGAAATGTGATACCCCAGAACTTTTAAACTGTATTGGCTACATTAAATCAAAGCCTCTGTGCCACATTAAGACATTCATGTAGAAGTTATAGCATCCGGGTGAGAAGTTTGGAATTCCTCTATATGTTTTAAAGAAACACTATTCCCCACCAACAAACTTAGTGCCAGGAATTTTCTATCATTTCTATGATTTGCTGGTCTTTGAAGCTATAGCCAAGTTCAATTCTTTTTGTATAAGTTTTTTCAAATAAACTTTTGCTTTAAATAATACAATAATTATAATAATATTGATATGTTCTACAATATAGTGCAAACTGTAAAATTTGTTGATATTTTTAAATTCTCTACTATAATTCTTTCTTAAATAAAATATCTCCAAATAATAACTACACTTTTATATTTCTTCACATTTTTCAAAATTTCTTCCTTGCAATATTTGACCTTAACTAAAATTATTTCTTCTTGATTCAGTTTGAACCATAAACTTCTCAGCACTCTGTTGTCCATGTTACTCAGCTTTTCCATTTTGTAAATGACATGGGTGCCTTGATTCTCTTTTGTCTTGCTCATTCTAATTTATTTGCCTACCTCTTGTTTATTTAGAGCTTTCTCCAGAGGGCCCAAATCAAACTCTCCCCTGTTTATTACAGTTTCCAATATAAATATCTCTGAGCACATGAGGGAAAGTCTGCATTTTGGCAATGGGTAATCAGCTCTCTTATAAAACTATTGCGATACATCATCATTGTGGGGGCCTTGTCTATTTGTTTTCTTAATACATGCAATCATTTCACACTGCTCTAATCACTTCGTCAAAGAAGTGGTAGCTATTAAAAAAATGCTATAAAACCTAAGTAAATGGTTTAATAATCTGGTCTAAGTCAACCACTCCCTTCCATTATAGATAATTGAGAGTTAATTCACTGGCCAGCACTAATAAAACAAAACTCTTGCATACTACGGCTTCATTTTTCTTGATATATATGTCTTTCTTTATCATTTCTACTATGTCTATAACAAAGACAGTGCACTGTAGCATTTACTGAGTGATTTCACTTTGGCATATCTTTGAGACCATCAAACAGTGAGAAAATCAAGAAATCTGACATAAAAAATTCATATGAGTCACAATCCAAAACTAAAGTTGCTTTGCATACCCTAACTGCAGAGATGTGCTACACACCTGATAACAGTTAAGACAGAACAGAGGCCAACCATGTAAGCAGTGTTCGGTTTCAACGATTTGTCATAGTTAAATTCTGTTTTGTTCTTGCTACCAGAACAGATATGAAGAACAAATGATAGAAAGACATTAAATTCCTCTATATTTAAAAATGTGCTTTACAAAGGTTTACCCTGAAATCTTTTGAGGATAACAAAGAGAAGTGTCATGGACATAATTGCTAACCAAAGTCATACATGTCAGTTGTGATATATTGTCACTTTTGACCATTAATGAGTTAGTCATAGCTAAAATCAATTTGCAAAATATATTATAAAGATCATTGCAATTCATCTGCAGAAGTATCTTTTATTTCATGTGTGTTTGTCTTAATCTGCTGAGGTCTTTATTAAATGATATGACTGTTATTGGTGAACATGAAAGTTCAAGCCTGCATTTTGTGTAGTGTCACTGAAATCGCTGGCATGGATGAGGAAATTTTCTGGTTGCTATATTTTTTTTCTTTTTTCAATTTTTTTTGTATAGAATCTGACTTAAAGCTTAGAAACAACACATAATTTTCATATGAAAATAGAATATATCAAACACGATTTAACTTTTGCAAATGACTCATACAGAATTTAAATGGAAAGGTTGTTCTCAATTTGTCATTACTTTAGAAGAGATACAGGGCTTATAATTTTTTTCATCTCATAAATTGTCTTTGTCTTTAGTAAATTTGTCCCTGAAGATCTAAATGTGATGTTAGATATTTTATGCTCCCGAATTAACTTGGATACTTAAAAAATAAAAATCCCTTCATTCTACATTTGACATTCTGAATAAGAAAACTTAGGTAGAATGACATTGTACTTTAATTACTTCTCAAATACATTTCATAACAATTTTAGTCTTGTTGAACAATTAAAAATGTATAAGGACAGTATTTCTTAAAGAGAAGCAAAAGCCATATGAATGCTACTTATGTAGAAGGTGAGTGTGAGCAAGTCGTGTCCCTTTAGGTTAAGGACAAGTGTTCTTAGTGATGGATGCTAAGAAGTCAAGAGCTTCTTCAACAGAAGTGACGAGATCCATGCAGCGAAGATGTGACACAAAAATCCTGACAGTTACTGGAAATCACCAATGAGACATCCCGAAAGAAAAAAGATGTCTAAAAGGGATGTTTTTATAAAGACAAGGCTGTTATGGGCAGTTTGAGGGGCCCCTAGCATAGAACCAGTATTTATCTCTAGTGTATGAACTGGCTTTTTAGAGCCTATTACCTATAGAGGGATACCCTGCTCAACCTAGATACAGGTAGGGATGGCCTTGGTCCTGCCTCAAGTGAGGTAACAGACTTTGCCGATTCCTCACGGAGAACTCACCCTCTCTGAGAGTGGACAGAGGATAGGGTGGGGATAAGGTGGGCAGAGCCGGAGGACTGAAGAGAGAGGAAACTGGGGTTGGTATAAAAAATAGGTTGGTTTAAAAAAATAAAAAAAAAAACCATAAAAACTAAAATTAAAAGGCATAGGTTATAATATATTACATATTGACTTAGAATTTGGTTGCTATCATCATAGTTTTTATTTAAGTGATAACCTCTCTCAAAGAGGGTACAGAGAAAATAAAACAAAATGAGAAATGACAACAGGTCAAACCTTTGGTGTTCTGGACAACATTATAAAAGTCTATTGGTGGCTTTCTTATTTCTTTAGTTAAGGAATTGCAACTAGAAATATGTTTATTGTAGAAATAATTCCCAAAAAATGTAATAGGGAGGTTCTTTGTGAAGAACAACTGAAATGAGTCATCCAACAAAACGCCTGGCCATAATTAATGTCACAACCCAACACCACACAAACAGTGCAGTTGCAACGACGAACACAGAACAAACCGAGGAGTTCAGTGATTCATTTTCTCATATCACAAACCTTCATACTTCCTCACTGTCACTAAAATAACTTTATAAATATCAAGTGGATACAGCTAAATCCCAACAAATTATGGAATATTTTAATTATTTTATTTTTTTACGTACAGGCATATGTGTCTCTGTGTGTGTGCCTGTGTGAGTGTGACAAGTGTGTGCAGATGCACAGAGGCCAAAAGAAAGCAACAGAACCCCAGAGCAGGACTTAAATGTAGTTGTGAGTTGATGATTGAGCTATCTCGCTACCCACATAAGATTCCTTGCATTTCAAAGGAGAGAGGATTGTTTTATCTGTACACGTGTTGAGTGAAATTCATATGCTTAAAGTCATTACAATTGGGACAAACATTATGTTTTTAATCATATCGTATGATTCTTAGCATGTTAATGATATAGTTTTCATAATGAAAGTGGGCTAAAATTAAAAATTCATTGTTAATGTTTAAAATATTTATGGAAACCAATGCACAGAGTCTTCCAAAGAGCATTAAAAATCTCTATTATACAAAAACAAAGCTGCTATAGCCATTGAAGCAATTAATATTTTAAAGTCTGAGTTTAAAGATACTCTATAACCATAAAGGAACCATTAAGTGTGCATCAGGTGTTCAGGTACGTGCCTATTCAGATATAAAATACAAAGATATAAAGCACCTAAGTCAAATAAGCCATACGACCCGATTCATTTCAGTCCATACCAAATCCACATTCTTTAACAATACTGACTCTCAGCTGAATCTCTTCATCCATTCAAGCTTTGGGTAAAATTCCTCTTCCTGAGACTGCAGCCCTAAACAGATTGAGCTACGGGCCCTAAGCACCTTTGAAACCCATCGGTAAGAAGCCATGTCTAAGTTCTGACATGCAGTGTGTTTGTTTCCTGAGAGGTTCAGCTCACCCCCTTCTTCCCATGTGCATTAAAGCAACATTCTTACCAATTCCATGCTGACTCCCGTGTGCCGAGATTTAAAGTGAATACGTCCTGCCCACACCTACCAGCATGCTATTGGCACAACTAAGTTCCTATTTCCTGTCTTCCCACTGTATTTCTTCTAATATTGATTGATCATGTAACCATGATATACCACTCAGGAACATCTCTTGCAATTGGGCCTTCTTAAATGCCATGCGACCTGTCCATATGCACACACATTGAGTTCCTAAACACTCCGTTGGCAACTAGCTCTTTCTACATGCCACAGTCCCACTCGACTCATGAAAATAGGAAAATCTGGTCTCTATTTTCAGCATGTATCTAAATCATATATCTTATAAACTCTGTAAAAAATATTTACTCTATCAAAATCAACATAGTAATAAAAATTAGTTTCCAATAAACTATGCAAAGTATGTAAATTAATAATTCGAAGTACTGCATAAAAAAGATGCTGTGATCCAATTTTCAGAAATTTGGTAAATATTCTATCAGTTACCAAAAGTGTATCTTTTAACCAAATAGATGAATTATTTAATATACTTGCAGGTACAATACCATGCTTACAAATCTAATTTAATATTAAACTGTAAGACGGATTTTGTAAACTACAGTCATCATACACCTTGAAGAACTCTCCATAAAAATACAGAAATAAGACAAGTAAGAAAATAAATATTAAAATATAAAAATAAACACAGAATCTATTTTGCTACATTGCACATGATTTTCTGAACATTAGTGATGTTCCATACATCCTCAATTCTGTTTTCTTTTTGTTTTGTTTTTTTTTGGGGGGGGGTTGCTGTCCATTAGAAAATTGCAGCCCCAAGACTCCCAAACTATCTTGAATGAAATGAATGATTATCAAAATTTGTGCTTCAACCAGATATCTATGATTAAAAATACCTGGGAGAGAGGTTAGGTGGCTCTGGGTTGGGTGACATTTGGGTAAGCCAAGGGAAGAAAAGCAGAAATCCGAAGCCAGGTTGGGCTCTATACCAACTACGAACAAATTACCAAGAGATATAACCTTGAAAGCAGGCAAAATAATGAAGAGCTGGAAAACAAATGCTTAATATCAATCATAAACAGAAAAAGAAATAAGTCTATGGATTGTCGCTGTCCCCAGGGTTGTCAGAAATGGATGGCTCCCTTACTTTCTTTCACTCTTCTTTCTCCCTTTCTGCTCTCCCTCTCTCCCTTCCTTCTTTCCCATCTTCATTTTTCTTCTGACTGGTTGATTGATCACAACATCTGGCAATCCTGCTTTACCAAAAAGCAAAAGTCAGAAGGAGAGGAACAGGGATTGATATATATCAAAAACACACATCCCTATGATAGAAACATGAACTCCATGGAATGGGGGGGAAATGTAATATCACTCTTTGGCTTACACCTGATGAAAAGATAATGTTGATGAGGCTTGAAGGAAAAAAACGGCTCCCTCCAACATGTTGCTGGGAATGCATGTGAGTGTTGATCTCTGATAGTACAATTCAGTGACATGAAACCAAATCGCACTCACACACCTTCCAGACTTCTATTCACACCTACAAACTGAACAAGCATAGACACTGCAGTATCACATGAAATTATAATGTGTTGGGCTCAAATAAGTCGGACAATTCTTGAATAAAACATAGTATGTGTGCTTATAAAGTATGAAGGTGAATTTTGAATTGACATGGAATTTTCACAGTTTCTCCATATTCCATGGAGAAAATGGTTTGAAAACATAAATAAGGCAGTGAGTGATATGTGCACGTATCTGATAAGGCGAGTGGACCCAAGAAGTGGCAAAACAAAACTCATAATATTTGTCCCCTAGAGGACAATCCTTAGAACGAGAAGGATAAGACAGCCAATAAAACAATGTAGGCGGGGCCATAGGGCCGGTAATCAAATTTGTGCTGCAGCCTTTCGGTTTCATATATTAATCTTTTATTAAGTTTTTATTATTCGAAACAATTTTTAATTTTAAATATATTTTGATCAGATTCTTCCTTTTCCTAAGTTCTTCTAGATTCTCTCCCTCACCCTACCCACCCAACTGTTATCTCTTTAAAACAAACTAAAACCCAATACAACCACAAAATACCTCAAAGCCAGTAAAACAAGATAAAACAACCCCAAGATAGAAAAAAAAACAACCCAAACTATAACCAAATAAAAAAAAAAGCCAACCTGGGAGTTGGTCAACTATCTAAGTTTCACATACTTATAAAGACTCCAGCACCCGAAAATATACTTTAATTCAGCGGGGATAGAGTATGGAGGTTAAAGTAGACGATGAAAGGAACTAATGGCCTTAAATATACTGTTAAGGAATAACTAACTAAAGGCACAAGGATACTATCATAATAAATATGTTCAAAAGTACTCTCTTGTCAATTCTCTGTACAACAAAAAAGGAGGAAAAAACCAGTATGAAAACAGCATGTCCTTGTATATAGGGTTATTGAAGATACGTGGATTCATAGTTCTAAAGCTATTCAACTCTAGGTTTGAGAAAAATAAGTAAATGTATAATACATAATGGGACCCAGGGTTACCATGATCATATGGCAGAGTTATAAATAAGTGAAGCAGAGAGATCCTGATGTGCTGTGTAGTGTTGGTCGTGTGTCAGAAGGATCAGCATTTAGTTTTATATTCCGTTGCAAAAACCATGTTTATGCACACAAGTTCCAGCATTCCTAGCTGCCTACAGATCTTTGTGTAGGTTGAAGACCTCAGGGTCTCTCCCCTCTCAGCATAGACATTTCCCCTCTCTACAAAGACATACTGTTCTTTATCTTTGTCCAGCTCATGTTTAAAAAATTATGTTGGTGACATCATATGTATGTAGCTTCTAACATTACTAGGAGACACACTCTCAAAACAAAACCCCTGATGCGTTGGCTCAGACTGTCTTCTGGCTCCCCTGTTGGCAATGTGCCCTGAGTCTTAGATGTGGGAGTGTTTTGTAGATATGTCCATATGAACTGGGCTCCATGGTTCTGATTTTGATTGGTTGCAGTTTTCTGTACATGGTCTCCTTCAGTTGCAAGGAGAAGTTTCCGTGACAAAGGATAAAACCTACACTTATCTGTGTGATTTAGAGTGTAGTTAGAAATTTTGCCAGTGCAGCCATCAACTCTTTAGAACAAGGAGAAGGAGAAATGAACACTACATCTAGGCCATCTGAACTGAAATAATGACATCATTTTTTAGTAGCCATGCTACCTTAAGTCACTAAGATCCCCAAATTAAACTCTAAATTAGGTGAAAGATTGAGAACTTTAGGGGTTAATAGTTTTGGTTGCTTTTAGTGTGTCATGAATGTAGACCAGTGGGTTATCTATTGTTGAAGAATGAATTGTAGCAAGCTTAAAAGCCTAGGACATCACTCACTGTCTGCCTCACAGGCTCTGTCAGTGGTACTCCAGTATATTGACTGGATTTCCTGCCCAGCATCTCACAATAGTGAGATAAAGATGATGCCTGGGACTGGGGCTTCTCCTGGAGTTCAGGATCCATTTTACAAGGCAGTTCCTAGAATCTGGTGTAAACAGAAGGTACCATTCGTTGAAGTAAAAGTCAAACAGATTTAAGATCGCACAGAGTGCAATTCATTAGAGAAAGACAGAAGAGTAGTCAAGGATGCCATCAAAACAGGTGTATCCTTGCAACTTGGATCAGAAGGAAGGACTTCTCTAAAATTCGGAACAAAATTGGCTGTCACTGAAGATGAAACATGCATAATCACTTTTTTTGGAAATTGGTAGCATCAGGAGTTATGCATCTCTAAATATCACTTTAATGTTTTGTTTATATATAATATGATAGGAAACTACTCATTGAAAGAGGTCAGCGTTACCTGGGCCGATTATGGTTATGATGACTCAGAATGGTTATTGGATTAATGTATTTCCTTTCAACCATATACCACATTGAGCCTATTTATTCAAAACCAACAGGAAACCCTCTGATTTCTAGAATTAGTGAAATAGCTAATCTAATTAAGGTAAGTCTTTATTAGTGACCGATGGCGGAGGGCCCAGCCTTTGGTGGGAGCTGCCGTCCCTGAGCTGGTAGTCCTTCATTCTATAAAAAAGCAGACGGAGAAAGCCACAGGGATCAGGCCAATAAGCAGTGCCCTTCCTTCTATGGCTTCTGCACCAGCTCCTGCTTCCAGTATCCTGTCCTGTTTGAGCTCCTGTCCTGACTGCCTCCAGAGACATGGAAGTGTGAGCCAAACAAACCCTTTCCTCTCCAAGTTGCTTTGGTCACGGTGTTTTATCACAGGCACAGTGGCCTTAACATGGACACCAGTTTAAAGCACAAAGACATAAAGTCTGTGTTGTAGAAAACATAACCATAGGACACTCAGAGTTTTCTCAGGCAAAAGGTAAGTGAATTCAAAAGATCAAGAGATTATTCCCTAAAGATCGTGGGGAAAGATCCTTATAGCTTGATTATCTCAAATGGTTTTTTGTTTTTGTTTCTGTTTTTTTTAGTTGAATTTTTTATCTTTTATTTTTATTTTACATATCAATATCAGTTCCCTCTCCTTCCCTTTTTCCCTCCCTCTTTCTCTCTCTCCCGCCCTCTCATGCCCCCATCACGACCCTCCCTTCCCACCCCACCCCCTCTCCACATGTAGAGTGATGCCTTCCAGGAGGGGTCATCTAAATCTATCAAGACATTTGGAGTAGGGACTAGGCCCTCCCTCCTGTCTCTAGGTTAAGGGAGTATCCCTCCATGGGGAATGTGCTCCCAAAGTCCTTTTGTGCATCAGGGATACATCCTTGGTTCCACTGTCTGAGGTCCCTTGGACTGCTCAGGCCTTCTAACTGAGATCCATGTTCAGGGGGTCTGAGTCAGTCCCATGCTGGATTCCCAGCTATCAGTCTTGGGGCCCATTAGCTCCTCCTTGTTCAGGTCAGCTGTTTCTAAGAGAGAGAGAGAGAGAGAGAGAGAGAGAGAGAGAGAGAGAGAGAGAGAGAGAGAATAAAAGGGGAGCCATTATAGGTTTGAAGAGAAAACTGAGCCTAGAGAAATGTCCAGAGACCTACAAGTCAGACCCCATCTAACAATTTGAGCAACAGTGGAAAGGCTACTATAAATGCCCTTCCCGATAATGAGATGGAGCCCACATCTAGTAGCCGATGGAAACAGAAGCAAATACCCACAGCTAAACACTGAGCCAAACTGGAATCCAGATGCAGAGAGGGAGGACAAGACCATGCCACAGAAGCACATAGAGACAGCTGACGTCAAACGTTTTTTAAGTCACAATGTAAAGTTGCATAATACAACTTGTTCATGTTTTAGGTTTGGTATAACAAATGTCTTTTTCCAAGTTGTATGCATATATTTAGGGTGTGTGTGTGTGTGTGTGTGTGTGTGTGTGTAACAACTACTAAGTAAAAAGAGAATGTAAATTTGAGAGTGAGAACCAGGCAGTGGTGGTACATGCCTTTAGTCCCAGCACTTTGCACTTTGGAGGCAGAGGTGATTTCTAGACCAGCTTGATCCTGATCTTCAGAGGGAGTCCCACCCAGGACAGGCTCTAAAGCTACACCCTGTCTCAAAAAAAAAAAAAAAAAAAACTACAAAAAGACAGATAGCAGCAAGGGAGAATACACAGGAGGAGTGGAGGGTAGAGAAGAGAAGGGGAAATAATAGAATTAAATGTTAAGGTCCTTTTCTCATAGATTATATATTTCCTGGAAAGTGATAAAGGAAAGATAAATAAAATAAATAATACATAAAAAAATGCCAAGAGAAAAATAACATCTGTGAAATGTGGATACCGGTTATTGGCTTTAAGATGAGATAGGATGCAATTTCATATGGAGTTGTCACTTGATCAAATAAATAACTTCAAATAAAACATGTCTGTGTGGTTATTGACAATAGCCAAGAGACCAGTGTGTTTTTGAGACTAAATGAGCAGGGAATAGTTATGGAAAATAGAAGCTACATCTTGTCAGATGTGTCTCCTAGTTCAGAACACCCCTTTCTGATACAGTGGAGGCTACAGTTAGGTTCTTCCCAATTAAACAGAAATTGCCTCCTTAAGAGACTTTCTCAAAATCCATGTGTGGTCATTAACTGAAAGTGCATATCCTCAAAAGACCTTATGCTAATTATAACATCATTTGAATCATGGATTTGCAATGCCATTTCCATTATGGTTTTAATTTTCTCTCTCTCTCTCTCTCTCTCTCTCTCTCTCTCTCTCTCTCTCTCTCTCTCTCTCTCTCTCTCATGCACGCACACACATACATACACACACACACCATGGTGGGATTCTCAAGTTGTTTATGTGTTGAAATACACTAAAATAGAGATCCCGTCTACCAGATTTGGGATGGAACAAAAAGTCACTCTGTATCATGAATGTTAATTAAAATCTCTGCAATTCATGTAACAGAACCCAAATTGTTGGACTCCAACTCAGGACACACTCCCCCTTCATCAAGCCATCCCACTCTCCTCTTTCTCTGACATATGCCTAGCTTGGTTGTAGTCTGTGTCTCTCAGCTGAATTCTTTTCTTTGGGGAAAAAAAAAGAAGCAAGAAGCCAGTGCTTCGGAATAGTTTGATCATTTGACAGAGAAAGAAGGAAGTATGAGATAAACTCAAAGAAGTAATATACAAATCCAGAACCTGCAGCGTGCTTGGACTCACAACAAAAGACTGCAGACTTTACTCTCATGTGGATTTGAGAAATACTTGCAGACACTGGGCATTCAATAAATCTAAACTTGCACTTTCAAAGGTCACTCTAGAGCTGAACTCAGTGTGGATTCACAGGGGGGGACAGAAAAGAAGTGGGACCAAGAGAGCACTCTGAAAAGGGCATTTCTGACATCTAAGGAAAGAGTGCATCTATGTGTAAACAGTGTGTTCATGTATCTCCTGAGAAGCAGTAGGATTCTTGGGCATCATTAGTATTCAGGCATCTGCACTGGCCTGCCCTTGGGGTCCTGACAGGATTCACCCTCAGCTGCAGCCACTAAGAGCACCACCTGTGCACATTCACTACGTTCCCTTTAAAAGGAACCTGCCCACCTCCCTTCCTTCTCTCTCTTTCTCGCCCTCTCTTTGTCTCTCCCTCTCTCTCCCACCTCTTTCCTATCTCTCTCCCCCTCTTTCCTTCCTCCTCTCTCCTGCTGCTCCTGTCTCTAGAGACCAGAACCTCCTTCTTCCCCCCTTTTATGAACCTTTCCCTAATACAAATCCCCTCTGTATGCTGCTTTTCTTAAATTACAACAAGTATATTTTAAGTACAGATTTAATTAAACCGTATGCTTGTAATCAATCTTTGCTTTCTTTCTGATTAATAATTAACTAAACTGCTAAAACTTGAAGGGAAAATGAGGTAACTCTAAAATGACAACATAAAAGCAGCAATGTCGTTGTCTTTGATATTACGGACCAAAGGTGGGCTGGGTAAAGATCAATTGCAGACTAGTCTGTAGTTTTGAAAGTCATTACTGATAAATTTCCAACTTTAGCATTCAAGAAAGTATGTTGATATTTGCAGCTAAGTGACTCGAGACTAACTTGAAACAGCTAACGCACAATCCCTAAGTTATCACCCAACCCTAGACCTTCTTTGTCTACTATTAGAAAAATACGCCATGTGACCCTTTCAGAAATTGCCACAAATTAAGAACTGAACTAACAGAGCAAATTCTAATCAATGGTAATTTAACGCTGTGAAGGAAAGGTTCAGTGTCCTCTAGTTTTAATGTCATAGATCCTGTGCTTCCTAAGACCTGCTTATAAATCCATGCAGGATATGGTCTTAATCAGAGTGGGTAGCTATGGATTCTCAGAGCCTTTGGTTACCGTTTAATGAAAGATAACCTCTCATCTTGTAGGTTAAATCTAGAAGTCATCAGAGGGTTTTGTGTCTCTTATGTAAACGGATTTCTTCATTGTAACTTAGTGAATCATTCTAAAACATGCCCGGTTTCTGAAATTTTCAAATTTCAGGATCCTGGTGTGGGCATGAATTGTCAGCATGCACACATACAATGTGTATGTGTGTGTTACACGTGTAACTATACAAGCATATACACTCACCCACAGAGGATATGGTTTTAAAATAATGGTAGCTCTCACTCTTGTTCCCATTTTATGCAAAATCCAGTTGACTGAATGAAAGGAACAATCCAAAGACATTCTAAATTATTCCTATCTTAGGAAAAATTTACACAGTCTACTTGCTTGTGTGTTAGAAGACTTAGGGATTGCAAAAACCCACTCTTAATTATGACATTACTGGATATTTGCAGCCACTTTAAAATTAACCTTTGTATCCTCCGGAGGTTTATATTTATAAGAGTCACTTGGTGTCTCATAGAGAAACTAATTAGTCAACAAATGAGAAGTACAGAGGGACAGAAATGAGTTCTTTGTTTACAGTTACATGATTGTACCATATAAGTTGTATTGTAATTAAATGTTTTATATTGCAAATGGAAAATATTTGATTCAAGGGTAGATAATAGCAGCAATTTCAAGTGTTCCAATAAGCATGTTGACACATGCATTGGGGCTATTGTATAGGCACTTACAGTTCAGAAAGAAGAGGTAGGGAAAAAAATCTACAATCTACAGTATTATCAAAAGACCTTCCTCTCTTCCACCGCCATTGTTTGAATCCCTGACTAAGCCCCTAGCTTCACAAAAGCCAACAAATACTTTAAACAGAAAAAAAAAAAAAAAAAGGAACATCCAGAAAGGCAGGATGGGCTATTATCAGCTCCTTTTTTTTTATTATGCTAAAACGTTCTATTCTACAATATCTCAAAAGAGCCCTTGTTTTTCAAATACACACGGAAAAATGTGTATGGAGAAGTTCTGGTCATCTGTCAGTTAACTATAGTGAGTGACAAATGCCACTATTGGATGCCATTAATCTACTTATCACCCTACAAGACGTTGAGGAGCCACAGAATTCAAGGTATTTTATTATTTCATTATTCTTCCTGAGTCTGAATGAAGGTCCCGACTCTCTCTTCTGACCTCAGCTTATTAACGCGCAATGCCACCCCTCATGTTGTTTATAAAATCAAAGGACCAAAAGCCTGGATAAGCACAGCATTTGATGTGTGTCCACACCATGTAAATTTTATATTGTAGGCACTGTGGGTTTTTCACTTCATTTCTCAAGGCTTTTCAATTCCATTTCCAGAAATTACTACTCATTCTTCGTGTTTACTTCCTTCTGCTGTTTCTAAACATTTTGTTTGTTGCATAATATGGGGTTTTCATATTGGATCCCATTTCTTCTTTATCTCATGGATCATCCTTAACAGATTTATATTTAGTCAGTTTCATATTGCTCAATTTTCTTTCTTACGTAACATTCATTAGATTTCTTTCTTGACAGTCTCTTACATGTATATAATACATTCTGATTACCCTCATTCTTTAACCTCTATTTTCACTCTGCCCCCAATCAGAATCCCCCTTTCTCTTTACAAGTCACTTTCAGATATTAATATCTTCCTACTTCCTCTTGCAACACACTAAATTTAACCAGAGATATCTATGTGGTCACAGCCCTTAAACTATTTATTAGCATAGTTGGCTAATGTGTGTGCACACAACTAAAGACAACAACTGCCCCTTCTCCAGAATTCACCCACAGTCAATAATGAGCAAGAAGAGATATGGTCCTGTGATTTAATGTTGATAGGTCCAGGCTTGTGTAGACCCTGAGCAGGCAACAACAGTTGCTGTGAGTTCATATGCACAGTGGTTGTGTCAGCATTTCTCTAGATCTTCTGAGTTTTTTTTTTCTTTCAAGACAGGGTTTCTCTCTGTAGCTTTGTAGACCAGACTGGCCTTGAACTCACAGAGATCCACCTGCTTCTGCCTCCTGAGTGCTGGGATTAAAGGTGCCAGCCACCACCATTAACCACCTGGTCTTCTGATACTTATATTCCTTCAGCTCCCAATTCCATGATATTCCTTGAGCCTTAGATGGTGTGGCACAAATGTTCTATTTAGGCATGAGCTCTCAATCTTCACTCATTCTTAGCATCTTTCACAAACAAGTTAGGATCCTGACAATTTAGTCAAACAACTGAAGCCATGTGACAGGCTTCTGGTTGGTTTTTCAAGTGCCCGGTGTGAATCTCCTTCTGTGGAACAGGACTCAGATATAACAAGAGGATGGCTGGCTACCACCCATAACATGTATGCCATGATTTCTCAAGTAGGTACACCTTTGCACGCCGTGTTATATTAGAGATGACCAGATTCAAATATGGGTAAGATCACTGATGTCTTCTCCCCCATCAGCATGTAAAGCTGTGAAATGTAACTGGTAGGTATGGAAGTATTTCAACTCAGGGAATACACTATAAGACATGGGAAAAGGAAGGACCTTTCTAAATAGGACCCGAGTCACTAAAAATTGGAACTTGATGACAGTAAAGGAAACCGTCGGGTGAAGAGGCAGCCTACAGAGTGTCAAGAAAAAGCATTATTAGCTATAAAACCAACAGAGGAAGACTATCTAGAATGCATGAAGTACTCAAAATATAAAACATGCAACAAAAATCAATTTTAAAAGGGGAGAGTGGAGAGGGAATTAGGGGGAAGAGGAGGGGTTCAGCAACTGAGATTGATATGTAAAGCAAGCTTGTTTCAAATTTAAATAAAAATAGTTATATAAAAAATGGACTATTGAGCTTGGCAGAGAATTCTCAAAAGCAGAAATTTTTAGAAGTAAATATTCAATTTTATTTTAATTTTTTATTTTAAATGTTTTTATTTAAATTTGAAACAACCTTATTTACAATATTGACTATTGTTTTTAGTGCTTGTATAGATATTGTCATATTTTGACTATTGTTTTTAGTGCTTGTATAGATGTCATCATATGTTGACTATTGTTTTTAGTGCTTGTATAGATATTGTCATATGACTTCATATGCTGCTCTATGTGGGGATTATTCATTCTTCCACCAGCATTTACTCTTTGCTAACTAGCACTTTTATAATATTCTCAAGCTAGTCCCTACAGTCATGGTGAAAGGCTTGTGTTCCATTGTCAGCAGTTTTGTCTCCTTCTATTTATTTTCCAGTTTTGAGGACATGAAGATGGTCTAGCCTTAATAATAGCATACGTTTTTCCACATAGTTCATAGCAACAGGAACCTAGTGAAGTTTCTTTCCCTCCTGCCCATGGGATGTGTGTTTCCAGTGCTATGACTGTCAGCTTTCCCTCAGCAGGAACAATATTTCTCTTTTACTCCAGCTTGACATAGAGCAGCCTGTTCCTTGACAACACTCAACTTGCCACAGAGGACATTGGATGCTGATTTGATAGTGTTTACACTTCTTTGATGTAAGGTGAAACCTGAAGTCTGTCCTCTCAGAAGGATTATCTTTCCTGTCTTTTGAGAGCAGAAGCCACTTGCTGGCAGAGTCCGCTGTGAAGCCTCAGATATCGGAGGAAGATGGAACTGCTTTTGTTCTGATGGCATCACTCATCGACTTTTGGATATGGACTTCAAGTGTTTTCGACTCTCAGTTTCTTTTTTACCACTAAACTCAGCAATACTTTGTAAATGAAGCGATGCATGTATTTTGATATATGGCCAATGCTGTAGATTCCTAATTCATCTTTGTTTTTCAACAATTTTATATTCAAGGTCGAATGGGAAACAAATAATGTTTAGGTGAGATAAATTATGTAACACTATGTAAATATTCATTATTAGGCTAGGTAGATGGGTCTTTTTTTTTTTTAGCTCTGTGTCTTATTTTTATTTTATTTATTTAATTTTCTTATTTTACATATCGATTCCCATTCCCTCTCTGTCCCTCCCTCCCTCTCTTCCACCTCCCATGCCCCCCCACCCTCCCATCCCATCCCCCCCACTCCACATTGATACTGTTCCTTCCTTGAACAATCATGAGGACCTCTGTTTGATGCCAGATCCCACATAAAATGATTTGGTAAGCACTTTCTTCTCATTCCCCTAAGTGTGAACACATTTTCTTCTGAAACTTCCTCCTCCTTGGGCTACACTGATTTTCATACAAATTCACAAATGTTCTATTTACATATATCGCCCATTCTTCACCTTTGTATTTCTTCAAATCTTCTCTGTAGTTATTTGTCTTGAGTGCCAAGACAAATAGAAAAAAAAAAAAAACCTTGTTGAAACCATATAAATAACAGAAAGTTTATGTATTTTAGATGCCTTTGGTGTATTTATACAGTATCAAGAATCAAGATTTGCTGAAGATATGCCAATGATAGCAATTAGAGGTAGGGTTGGAAATTTTTGAGGTTCTATGAATATGGATTTAAGAAGGGCCTTCCACAAGAGACAACCAATTGATATAAAGAACAAAATAATGAGTAAATACTTGGGAAGTTTTGTCTATCAAAAAGGCTTAGGCTAATTGGGGGCATTTAGCCTTGAGGCAATAACCTTTTAGCAAGATGTGATTTCAAGTTCATACAGCATGCCAAGTTCTCATTCATGCACACAGCCAAGCAAGCAAAGTACAAAAAAAAAAAAAAAAAAAGGCTAGAAAGGGCATTTCAAAAGATAATCCCTACAGTCAATGTCTCTCTAATGATGTGGAATTTATTTCCCACAGACTAAGATGGTTTATAAAACTATGTATCATTCCATATCATGTGAAGGCTTATATAGGAAAATATGAAGGCAGACAGTAAAAGAATACAAAGCAATATGCCATTAATAGACATGTGCAGTTAGGAAGTTATATGATACCTTGTTAATCGAAGCCCCTTTATATTAGTTTTCTTTGGATGCTTTAACAACTTACCACAAAATTAGCATTTTAAATGACTTCTGTTACCTGTTGTGTAGTTTTGGAGAACAGGAGTCCAAACCAAAGCTGTTGCTTTGGCTGATTGTTGTGTACTGAACTTTTGCTGACAGTGACCACCTTTTCTTTGCTTTCTCTGAATTTCCAATGTCTGTCTATGTTCCTTAAGTTGGATGTGGTGGTCTGCGCTCATATTTCTGTGCTTCCCCTGACTCCTTCATCTCCTCCTATTCTGTCTCATCTCTTCTGTGTCAGATGTCTATCATCCTCTCCTAGAAGCATTTACCACATTATAGTCCTACTGCAATGTGGGTTATAGGCTCAACTCATTCCAACAGCTCTTCTACCTTGGAGATACTTAATAATGTCTACAAAGGTCCTTTCCCCAACTAAGATCATGATTGCAGGTCTGGAGGAATTAGAAACAGACACATAGAAGAGAGAGGTAATCCTGAAACTTGCTGTACTTATGCTGTGTCTCCTCACATTGATCATAAGTAACTGGGCTAAGTTAAGATCTCCTGTTACACACAAACACACAACTGTCAATTTAGTGTTCAAAGAGAAGAGTTAAAAGTTGGAAACATTTGTTCAAAGCAGGCAATTCAGCTTACCATGACAAAGGAGAACACCACAAGTAAAAAGAACTAGACTGTAGAATTTTAAGTTGTGACAGAATATGAGAATGAGATTGTAAACAGTGTCGGCTAGTCTTACGTGAACTCGACACAAGCTAGAGTCATCTAAGAGGAAGGAACTCTAATTAAGAAAATGCCTCCATAAGACTGAGCTGTGGACACACCTGAAGGCCATTTTCTTAACTACTGATTGAGCGAGAGAACCCAGCCCATAATGGGTGGTGCCATCCCTAGGCTAGTGGTCCTGGGTTCTATATGGAAATAAGCTGAGTAAGCCATGAGGAGCAAGCAAGCCAGCAAGCAACATTCCTCAATGGCTTCTGCATCAGCTCCTTCCTCTAGGTTGCTGCCCTGTTTGAGTTCCTGCCCTGTCTTCCTTCATGGTGACTGGTGATGTGGTAGAATAAGCCAATCAGACCCTCTCCTCCACAGGTTGTTTTTGGACACAGTGTTTTGTCACAGCAGTAGTAACACTAAGACGTAAACTATATGAGAAGGCTTATCTTACCATCAAAGAAAGACAGCCAGATGATCACGATATCTCAAACCCACAAAGATTTCTCTGATTAGTTGTTAGCCAGTCTTCACAAAGTCCCATGTGGTTCAAAATGTGTGTGTTGTGACGCTGTGTGTGCTTGTAAAGATTACATCCACAGGATACTTTATCCATTTCAATTCCATACATCTATGCATCACCAAAACAATATGATAATAGCGACTTAAAACATTTCCTAATTTTAATACCTTATTAAATCAAAGGTACACATATGTAACTAATGGATAATAAGTAATCAACAATGATGAGTGCGCCTTTAATGTGGTGAGTTAGAACATATAAAACATTGTGGATATTTTTAAATTAATCTTTATTTCTGTAGATTTGCATATCAAAAGTAAAAGTTCATATCACAGCTGAGTTATTGAGTGACCAATATCAATCACCAATCAGAAAGGGACCTTTATTGTAAATACCTTTGCCGTAAAACTGATGTTCTTAAAAATGTGTATGAACTCATATGATAATTTGTGCAAGCTAGAAGATGAGAGGAGAGTGGGACCTAGATGAAACAATGGACACAACTGTTTCTCGTTCTTAGTTACCCTCCCAGCAACGTTTAAATAAAGGGAAAGTGAATCTTTTGGGTTGGTCTACCTTACAAGTGAAAAATAGCATCTGCTTCAGGCAAGCTAATGACAAGTCACCTAGATTTAATACAACACATTTATGCTAAGATAGGTTGGAACCCTGAATCCACTAGTTAACTGACACTGTCTCCAAAGATGTCTTAATTCATATGAGACTTTATACCAAAATACAACAAACTGATAGATTCATAAATTGTGAGAACTATTTCCCACAGTTCTGGAGGCAAGGAAGTCAGAGCTCAAGGCATGAGAAGATTTGCTGTCTGGCAAGAGCTTGCTCTATGCGTCTAGTACGGCAACTTATTTGTGTACTTGTGGGATACAGGCAAAGAAGACAAAAAATACAACTTAACTAAGTGACTTATTTCCTCAACCTGGTTCTTTTATAAGAGCATTCATTCCATACAGCCCCTAAGGGCCCTGTTTCTTACTGCCAGCACCCTGAAAGTTAATTCTGAGGCTGAAGCTAGGTGAAATGGAAACATTTAAGCCACAGCAATGGATTTGTTCCAACTGTCTTTGTAGTTTGAGTTCTCAGTATGTGAAGGGGATGATAATGCATCTCTCTTAGCATCATTATCATTAAATGAGCTAACATATAAGATCGGAGCACCATGAAGAATTTGTGAATCTTGAGTAGCATAATTAAAAATTATCCTTTAAGGAAACTAATAGTCAGACACAGTACCGCACATCTTCTAACAACTTTGGAGGTATACAAATGACAATAAGGAGTTCAAGGCTAGCCTCAGCTACCCAGGATACATAAAATTCTGTCTCAGAAAATTAATAAAGCAAAATATATTATTAGAAGATTTTTCAAATGTTTTTAAGCAGTGCCTTCTTAATATGCATTAGCAAGAGATGTCAGTTGTGGTTAAAAAATCCAATTGTAAGCACAAGAGACTTGGTTTTAATAAACTAGAACACTATACCCAATATACCTAGCCAAATACATTTCTAAAATATTTACTAAATGACTTTTCTGTGACAGCTATCGAGCTGGTTAGTAATAGAAATTCAAATGTGAGCAAATATTATTTTCAGCCTTCAAAACTTTACAGTTTAGTTAGAGAGATAGATAATTACACAATAACTCAATACAGTATTACAGGCAGTACCACAAAGACAGGGTCTAGAACACTGACGGAAAAGTTATTAATTTTACCACTCAGGGCTTGCAGCTCTGTGATAAAATGGATTTACTGACACTTCTTAAGATAGACTTTAAAGTCAGAGATTGATGAGCATGGCACATGCGCCAGGATGTGTCCACAGACTTGGGAGGAGTGTAATTGGAAGCAAAGGGCATGTATAATGGACCGAGGGTAAATAAGGAAGGAGCATTAGCTGTAAGCTTTATTTAGTGTGCTGAGGAGTCTGTACTTTCATCAGTGACAAGGGGAAATCATTAAAGAACATTCTTTTTCTCTTTGTAAAGCAACAGCATGGTTGTGCTGAAGCTATATTTTAGCAAAATTTATCTGATTTGCATGCTAGGATGGATGAAAATGAGAGGGGGAGTCAAAGTAAGAGAATCAATTACCGAGCTATTTGTACACAGAGCATCAGTGTACATGAAAGATAATGAAACTCTAAACAACGCATACAAAGCGTGGGTGGAATATATACATGGCACTGTGAGAACAGAGTCTCCGGGATTTACTGACTGCAGGAGAGAAGTAGGTTACACATCCCCAGACATGTCTGCCTCAGAAACTACTTCCTCCCTTTCAAAAATAATGTAATTAAGAAATGGCTGCATCTGCAAGTATAGGAGAGTTGTTTAGAAACAATATATTGAAATCTTGAGAAAAACCGTGCTACGATTAGAAGCAGGAAATGGAGTAGGAGAACCTCTGAAACAAGTCCCAAATTCCAGGAGGCGCTAGAAATGGAATGAGTTAAAGAGCCTAATGCAAAGGAAGCAGAAATGAAGGAAACACATCTGTGAAAAACAATCATTTCCCAGTTGAAGAAAGAGAGGAATAAAATCCAATAAAGCAGAAAAAGGAAATGGCTTCCAGAAAACAGTGAAAAGCCGGTAACAGATGAACACCGTCATGTAACAGATATTTCCAAGAAGGCAGGTGGCCATCACTGTGAAAGGAAACAGAATGTTAAAAGACGGTAGGCAGTCTGGCAAGGGACTTGGTAGCTTGGAGGTAAGTGGGAACTTCCTAGCATGTGGGATTTGGGTATGAAAATAAATTCAGCTGTCAGAAGCATAAGGACTCAGTTATTGTTGGTGATGTAGCAGTGTCAACTATCTACCTGAGTACAGGGACACTGCTGTGTTCTCTTACGGCTCTTATCCATCTTTCTCCTTCTCTTAAAATTGCAGCAATCCCAACATATCACACAGCTATGCAGTGTCTATATGATGCATGCATATCTAGCAAGATGTTATAAAAACTGGGAATTCACAACATACAAGGAAAGTACTTTAAAGGAAAGACAGAGGTATCTCAGAAGTCGAGTCTATTATCTACAAAACACACACAGATACACACATGTGTGCATGGGCATGCACATGCGGGTGCACACACACACACACACACACACACACACACACACACACACAGATGCACACAATATCAAAGCAGGTATTTCAGTGAACTGCAGGGGAAATTTAACAAATTTTATCTCTTAGACTGGGAAAAACCCATTAAGGCATGAGTTTACTTCTTAAAATAAGGCTAATATTGGAGTGGTTGGAGAGGGGTCATGAAGGAAACAAGAGCAGCAAAGGATGAGCAGGAATTTCAAATATTGGCAAGGATAAACATAATCCCATTGATTCTGTGGTGCCTTACTGTATGTACTTGCTACGACATGGGGAGAAGTTGAGAAAGAAACAGACTCTCATGAGTAGGGCCTCACAACCAGGCTGTGGTTTCCTAAAGATCTGTAGCCAACTCAGCCCCAAGGAAAGCAGCAGAAGTAATTCTTTCAAGGAACTTAAAGAGGGTGAGGAATTGATTCTGGAAGAGTCTGTGTTGGGGCCATGTAATAGCACAGTGTTAAAACATGTTTTCACAATGTTCCTTAATAACACAACAGCTCAGAAAAATGACTGCTCAGAAGCAGCAAATAACAGAAAAAGGATACAGTCCCATCAATTATTACATTGAAGACAATTCTACATATATCACAACCATATTCGATTCTTTTGAAGACCTACCTCAGTTATTGTGCTTCTGTTAGGACTCCAGCATCTGTTCATCTGTGTTATATCCCTTCATTGTCCAATAAATTATGTGGCCCTAAAGCACTACAACAGAAAACCTATCTAAAGATGATTCATATGTACTTGTCATAGAATTCATTGAATGATTACCGAAATAATTATGAACTAAATTGCTACAAAGATTAGATGCACAAACTTCCCCAAAGTGCTGTTTTATGCTCTTTTGAAAAGAAAAGGTGCTGATGAGGCTTATTTTTATGAAAATACTCTTTAGAAAATAACATCCTGCCTGAGATCGGTAGGTGAGATGACAGTAAGTGCATTGTGTACAGTTACCGGAAAAAGAAAGAGTTGACACAGGCAGTGATGTCTCTAGAGCAATCCCAATGTAAGCACATGAGTTTGTAAAAAGGAAAAGTATTTGGCCCCCAAAAAAAACACTAAAACCAGTCAGCGTGACTAGATGGCAATCATAGACAAGCAGAGAGTTCCGGAAAGTTTCTGTAAGATGTATTTAAAGATTTTCAACTTTATCCTAAGAGGAATTGGATGTCACCCAATATACTCAAGTGGATATTATTGGAACTATTGTGGTTTTTGTGCCTCTCTGGCTGCAGAGTTGAGACAGGCTAGATGAATGAGTAATGATAAAGCTCTATTAACAAAGCGATGGACTCTCCTGGATGATGTCAAAGGTAACAGGGAAATCTTCAATGGGCTTACAGGATATTTAGAAGGCTCGGTTGACTGACTGAAATTATGTCAGATGGTATGGAGCAGCTAAGAGGTTGGTGAAGGAGTCTCTTTGTGTTAGCACAGCTGGATGGGTGAGGAACTTAGGAAGGACACTGATCTATCTATCCGAGCAACTGAGCTCACATGATTGCATTGGGAACACCACCTGTGGTGATTTCAATGTGATGCTTCCCTTAAGTCTAGGAATTTGAATACTTGGTTCCCAGTTTGGGCTCTTTAGGGAAGACTAAGGAGTGGGCTTTTCTGGAAGAAGTGTGTCACTGAGGACAGTCAGTGAGGGTTCAAAAAGTGTTATTTTGAGTTAGTTGTCTGCCTCCTGCTTGTAGTTTGAGAGGTGAGCTGCTCTCAGCTACTGTTCCATGTCTTTGCTCTGCCATCATGGATGCTAACTCTCTGTCACTTTAAGCTGGAAAGACTCTCCCTTCTAAAAGCTGCCTCGGCATGTTGATTTGTCACTGCAGTAGAAAAATAACTGATACACTATCTTTGTTGTTCTGTTTCAACTGTCAAGGTCACAGATGAATATAAAAGCCTATACCTCAGTGGAGGCACCTGGGTCTAATCTAGTAGCTGGAGTCAATTACTTACAACAAAGACATTCTCAGAAAAGTAGTAGGAAGTCTAGAACACTAATTACCATGGCCCAGAAGGAGCTCAGATTCATTTTGTGTTATCAAGAATGTTCACTTTGTAACCTGGGCTCCTATGGGCCTGGAGAAGAGCAAAAATATAAAAAAGACAGAGCTTTCTAAATCTGCACAGACTGTGATAGAAACAGAAGGTGAGACAGTAGTAATAAAACCCAATGAACATTAAAATAGCAGTCCTCAGTCAGACAAGATTTTCTTCTCCAGAAAACATTCAGTATTGTCTGCTTGTTAATTTAGAGAATGATTTGAGGGTACTCCTGGTATTTATTGAATGGTATCCAGGTTCACTGTTATCTTCAAACGTACAGGGCCATCCTCCACAGCAAGGATTAACCACTGAAGATCGTAACCATGCTGTCTTCAGATATGGGAAAAGGTACCTGACTCAGAAAGGACTCCTAAGCCTCCGGAGAGCTCTGTTATTTGTCTTCTGAAGGGAAGACTCCCACCACTTCCTGGAAGCAGCTGGAGCTGGGTGTGAGACATAATGGGAGTGTTGGTAGAGCCCTACCGAAACTGTACCTTCTCCAGGGTCCCGTTTCCTCCGTTTGTCTCAGAACTTCCACACATGGGTCAATGAGATGCCCTAAGCAATTCTACCAGTAATGTCTACACTACTGTCCAAATGTTGTATGTTTCCCATAGGTAGACTTACCACTCCTAGTACATTATTGGTTATTCTTTACTATTATTATTCACATTTTCAGTGAGATTAGGTGACTGACATGATACACAGAGGATGATTCATTGAGACTGTAATTCATGTTTGGAAAACTTCATCATCCCTAGACTAAACACAGTCCACCACAAGCACCTGCTCCTTGTAGCCCACAAGAGGTCTGTAGGGATGGATCAGTGATTAAGAGCACTTGTCATTCCTCCAGAGGACTTAAGTTCAATTCCCAGCACACATGCCAGGAGGCTCACGACATACACATTAAATATGTGTGCTGTGAGTACATGCTATTTTCCTACTTTTATTCAAATCGTTTCAAATTTTCTATGCATACATTAACTGAATAGCTTTGGGGCCAGTACATGTAAAAAATGCATCGCTTGAAATAACAAATGGATTATTACTCATGTACTACATGGTAGAAAAGACCATAGCTAATAACCATCTGCTAAAAGATTACAATCGTCTCACCTAAACACTTACCTGGGAAACAGAACATAAAAGCAACGTCTTTCCTTCAAGATAAAAAGTAAATAAATTCAGACTCCTTTTCATAAAATATAGCTTTCTGAATTGGAGGAAATTCTTGAAGCTGTGCTTGATAGTGTCAAAATTCTCACAGCAATCAGAATATATATATATATATATATATATATATATATATATATATAAGAGTTCATGAATTTATCAAGTTTCCTGTGGTGGACAGACTCAATTTTCAGAATCGTTTATCATGTTAAGTTGTTTCCATTTTGGCTGACAGGAAAATCTTCCAAGGAGAGGTGTTTGAACAGATGAAATGAGCTACTTTTTACTCTTTATGTGATGTTCACAAGACACAATATATTTGAAATTTTTTTTAAAAATGTTCTATCGTTCAATGAACAAAAATTCGAGAAGTAGATTTGTATACCACCTGATTTCTCAAATGAAATTTCTGAATTCTCTTTAAAATGAACTATGCGGTTTTGCTGCAGATATAGTTGTTGTAAATAAAGAAGTGTATAGACATGTAAAAATCATATGTAATATATATTGCTTGGTGAAAAAATCCATTTAAAATAAATGAACGTTGAAGGCACACATGAACATTTTAGCATATTCGTTGTATTGACATATATTGTTTCAAATGTTAAAAATAATGAACAATAAATTACACTAAAATTATTATCCAAATCTACCAGTAAATCTGAATTTCATATTTCATATTTGAGAGAACACTTTAAACAGGCCAGAAATTATTACAGTAAAATTGAAATACTTAAGTTTACTTTTTTCTTTGTTTTATACCAAACAATTACAGTTGTAATTGGTATAATTCTAGTATTACTACAGCTAGATAGATAGATGATAGATAACAGTTAAACTGTCCCAATTTATGAAGTAAAACATGGAAGTCTTTAATTAGACTAATAGTCTGAAATAAATTTGCAAAATTGAGTAAACTGTTAAGGAATTTGGGGCAACAAGTTCCTGTTGTAGACAGAGTTCCTTGTATGTTTAATTATCTGAAAGCTGCCTATTGGATACAGAGCACATTTCCAAGCAGTAGGTTTCAAACTAATAGGTAATCAACACACTTAAAATGTCAGTAATGCCTTGGCAAATCCTCACTTGTTGAAATTAAGCATGAAAATTAAAACTTAACAATGAGCTCATCTATATCTGTATATATTTATCCTTTTACTGTAAGAATAAGCATTTGAGGGGAAAAGGCACAACTGAGTCATTCTGTTTTACTGTTCACATATTTGGCGGCCTTGGGTTTTCCTGAAAACATATATTGTGCCATAATTTGTGAAGAATCTGTAATTCTAATTCTAGGATAATAGTTTTCCCGGCAAGTTATCAATATCATTCTAACATTTTTTGACCCAGCACCAATGATTATTGAACATTATATTTATTCCATACTTCACTGTGTATCCTTTAATCTGGCTGAACACCAAATGTGCTTTTGCTCACTGCTTTTTAGCATCTTGAATATTGACATATTTAGTGTGATAGGTTATGGGTTATAGAATTCATTTGTAATCACTGATAAATTTTCAACCCCCTTCCTCACTTTCCTTCTGCCATATGTCTAATAAAAATTAATGACACATCACAAGTCGGTCTTGAGCTATATTGTTTGATTGTCACCTTTGAATCTAGAAGCTTGAACTCAAGTTTTACATTATTTTTTTTTCCTTTTTCTTTCTCTTTGTTTTGTTACAAAGTCTCTCTATGTAACCCTTGATGGCCTGAAATTCACAGAGATCCACCCTGGCTGTGTGCTCCCAGTGCTGGAATTAAGGGTGAACACACTCACTCCTCCTTTTTGAATTCATTGGTGTGACATCACCACATTCCTAGGGAGTAATGGTTTCAACCCTGAGAGCACTCTTGACGTCAATAGACTACCATCTGTGAGAGATGATAGCTGGGAATGCAGCAAGCAGGACAGCACACGTTTCTTCTTTGTCTCACACATCCCAGGCAAACCCAGAAGAGCAAAGCATCAACAGAAAACATGAAGTTAGGAAATGACATCAATCAGGGGAGTCCACTGGCGGCACACCGTTACAGTGAGAAGTCTTTAGAGAGCGCCACCAGAGCCACCTGGAAACCACCTGATACATCATCTCATGGAGGTGCCAGGGTAACTACCGTTTGAGGATTCAGAGGCGATGGGCAGTGAATTGGATAAAAGGTACCCACTGCACACGCGCTGCCTTTGGAAGCTGAAAATATATGCAGGCACATCATCGGAAGAGCTGTCCCACTCGTTCTGTGGACTTCTTTATATCATTTTCAGTGTGTATGTGTGTGTGTGTGTGTGTGTGTGTGTGTGTGTGTGTGTGTGTGTGTGTGTGTGTGTGTTTGCATGTGTGGTGGTCAGGGAACAACTTTCAGTCAATTCTCTTCTTCCACTGTGGATTTTGGGGATCAACTCTGATCATCATGCTTGGGAAGCAAATATTTTACCCACAAAGTTGTATCTCTGCCCTCTGCCCATTAGGCTTTACAAAATGTGTATTTGTGTTATTTTTAATTATTTGTACTATATATTTATTTGTGTCGGGGGGAGGGTATATGTACATGAGAGCAAGTATTTATAGAGGCAAGAACCATTGCATCCCTTGGAGCTGGAGTTACATTTTCATACACATACACACATGCACACACTCACACAAATATGCATATGCTAAGCATTCATGACCCAGGCTGAAACAATAAAACAAATACAATAGAGCAAAATAGATCTGGTAAGTAGTGTTTATATACCATTTTCAAATAAAAGTTTAAAAGGGAGTGAGGCTTATGTGCTGTAATTGATGGTCAAAAGTATTCTTTACCAATGGAAGTAGACATCTATATCTTAACAGACATCTTCCGGCACACTGGTAAATAAATACGAAGAGCTGCCATAGGTGTTCCAGTGATGTATGATGGGTAGGTCCATCAGCCTATGGGCTGCATTGAGACGTCATCAGTGAGGGGAGACAGTCTTCTGATTGCCCTTTGTATTCTAACTCCTGCTTTTGATCTTAACATCTTCAATGTCCAGCCAATTTTATCTCAACATCTTGCTCCACTGAGCTTTGTAACCACTTGATGTATTTTCATGTTTCCTGCTATTTGTTAGTAAATGCTTCCTGTGTTCAGCTTCAACACATGGAAAATTGAAAATGTAAAATAATAATATGATTTCTACTAAAACAATCTATTTTGGTTCAATGTCTTAAAACTAGGTATAATTATTTTATTTTAACTAGGTATAATTTTTAAAACTCCAAATTAGGCCAGATGTGATAGCATACACCTTTGATCTACCCTGGAGCAGAGGCAGGTGGTGATCTGTGAGTTCAAGGGTAGCCTTCTCTACACAGTAAGTTCCAGGACAACCATGAGTACTTGGAAAAGTCCCGTCTCATAAAAACAAAAAGAAAGAAGGAAGGGACGGAGTAAGGAAGGAAATAAAGAAACTTGATTTTTTTGTGTTTAAAATTCAAAATATAAACATACTGAAAATTTAGCTGACATTACACTCATTATGCTCATTAATAAACACTTAGGATGCTACTATAGTGAAGACTAATTTTAATAAATGGGACTCCAAAGATTTCTCTTAGAAGGTAACTATGAAAAACATAGCAACAACCCAGTATACCTATGTTCAAGGAACCCTCTATAGTAGGATTAATGTAAACTTATGAAACCTAATAGGTCTAAATATACATTTTATGGTATATTTCTATTGTTTAACTTTAAAATATATTTACATTCATTTTTATTTGACCCTGTGAAGTGTACAACAGTGATTATTATAAATGACAAGAGCTAATATGAAAAGAAAAGTTGTTATAAATTTGGACTGTGTTAGGACTTTTCATAAAATTATTTAAACTTCATAAATACCTGTAAATTAATTAGCTGTATTATGCTCATTTTACATAAATGAAATTAAATTAAAAAGTGAGATTGGGGTTTGAGAAATAGCTCAGAGGTTAATCACACTTGCTGCTTAAAAATGACCAGAATTTGGGTCCCGATCCCCACATTGGGTGGCGTACAACTGCTTATAACTCCAGCTCCAGGGAAGCTGATAGCCGCCCCTGGCCTTCATGGGTACATTCACACAGGCAAAACATCCCTCAAAGGCAAATACAGGTATACTTAAACAAAAAAATAAAAATCTCTATTTTAAGCAGATAAGAAAGTTGTTTGGTTCATTGCAGAATATATGTAAACTATTTGGGATAAAGCAAATAAATTGATTAATCTTAACCAGGTTGATAAATGGTGACAGGTAAAGAACATTAAAGAGAACAAAGGGAAAAAAAGCTTCTGGAATCTCAGCATCTGGGAGAAAGTGTTGAGTTTTCTTGTGGATGCTCCTTCTGTTTCCCATCTCCCCAGCTGAGGGAATCTGGCCTCTTTCATCTTTCTCAGCCATTGAAGGGAGAATGAATAAATGAATGGAAAGTGGATGATATCTAGTGCAGAGAGAAAACATTGTAGGACTATACAAATTTATTATAAAATAATTGACATGATAGTCGGAACCCTTCAAAGACCCACGAAACCATATTAGTATATGTTTAAGATCTTTTGTGATTCATGCCACTTAAAACCAGCTGTCTCTAACTTCTAAGTGAACTTATATGGAACACATTGTCTCTTCCCTTCCTAAAGTGAATGAATTTTGTGTTCCTGTAATGTGGTTGGTATGGAGTCATGACTTAAAGTCAGTCTTGCTGAGTTTAACAACAGACTTTCCCCTAACATTTTAATGATGCCTTCAGATTCACCAAAAATTACCATAATTATAATGTGAAATATTGATAAAATATAATGAGCATTCTTCCTTTTCGATCATTGATCTGGAAGAATGGAACTGAATATGTCCTTAGGGGAAAAAATTTCAAATTTCTATTTGAAAGCCTGGTTATAGAAGGACAAGGGGTTATTTTACCTGATGAGGAGAATTATGAAAGCTGTGAATCTTGGTTCTATGGTGTTATAAAGAACTTCAATTCTTCTCCCTAGTGTAAGAAATTTCATTCGGCTAAAGGCATTTCCTGGTATATTGCTGACCTGCTTACTGAAAATGTCATATTCTAAAACATAAAGGAAATGGCAAGTGACATATGGAAGCAAATTAAAAGAGAATTAATAGAACTCATGCCACTGGGGAAGTGTGTTAGCAACTATCTGGCCCAACGAAGTAAATGAATATGCTCCTGGAGCAGATCAATATGCAAGCTGTACATTTCTATAACACCCACAGTATTTCATGCTCCAGAATGAGGTCCTTCATGCTGGGCCCAGTGTACCTTCCCTCCCATTGAAATCATCTTTATTCACAGATATGTTATTATGCCAAACGTCTCATACAGCCTCAAGCAAAGATGTTGATAAGAGGTTCAATTAATCAGAAGGGAAAAACAAAAACAGTGAGTCCACTGTAATTCTGTGGCTACCTCGGAGAAAGCATTTATTATTAAGGATGAGTAGGAAATAGCAGTAAGAGTTATTAGTAGATACAAGTCCAGGTGAGGCAGCACAGGCCTCAGAGCTAAGCACTCAGGAGGCTGAAACTGGAAGATCGTGGTTCGAAGCGGGCAGAGGCTATAGGAGACCTGGGGTTATAATACAGAGGGAGTGTGTTCTAGAAAGATGTCTCAGCAGCTAAGAGCCAGAGTTTATTTGCCAGCACCCAACTTTAACTGGAGCCCCAGAGGCCTGTGATGTCTCTAGCCTCCAAGAGCATCCACACATACTCACCCATGGGCACACCAAAAGGAGAAATCTTGGGATCTTCTGGGATAACATGTTTAGGATCTACCCTAAGACTCTCTCTTTGGCAGCTTCTGTCACTCTGTAAGCTGTTAGTGCTGGGGGAATCTTAGGGAGGACACCAGAACACCTCAGAAGCTGATATCTCCGATAACTCCAAAATTGTACATATAAGACAAGATTGCAGGTATATAATCAATGGCTTGATATATAATATAAACACATGGAAAGGAGAAGAGACAGGAAAGAAGGAAAGAAAGAAAGGAAGGGAGGCAGGCAGTAGGCAGGCAAGCTTACTCACTGAAAGGACTCATAAAATAAACAAAAAGTGTAGGAAATGGGATAATTAAAAGTAAATGATACACTTATACCAAGAGAGACAAAACATGAGAAAAAGTTATTAGCTGCTAGGGAAGGAAGGGTCAGATTTCTCTAAGGCTTTGCCCCTGGTAATTAGACCATGATCCAGTGCAAGAACAATCATCCAAGAGTATTTTGAGCATCACAAATTGGTCTTGAAGCCTTAAAAAGTGTGTGTGCGGCAGGGGACAAAAGGTGAGTGCATAGGGAAAAGTGGATCTAGGGAGAATTATGAGGATGAAGATAATCAAAATGTATTTTGTGATATTCAAAACTCTCAAAAATATCAAAATTTTAAAAGAAAAAAAAACCTGAGTAAACAAGGTGTTGTTATATCATCTGCACATGTTCATAAATCCCCAATAACAGAAATCAAAGCTCCTAAGGCAGCCCACTTGCCAGGTAAACATTTCAGAGACCTGCCTGAAAGAAGAGGGGTAACTACTAAATGGTTCAGTGAGGAAGTATCCCAAAATAGACAAATCAGTCAGAAATTTGGAGGAGAAATTCAGAACCACGGAGGCAACGTCAGCAAGAAAAATAAGACTCTATAAAAGAAACAATTGGAAATATTGTAGGTAAAGACTCTGTCAGTGCAGTTGACCACATGCTAGGAAGCAGCATGGACAGACAGAACCCAGAAGATGGGGAGTTTCAGGACTACAAAAGAGAAGTTAATGAGCTTGAACAAAACTACCAAGAATTCTGATGTCCATTCAAGAGAGCAAATCTAAGCATCCATTGGGTAGAAGAAGAAGCTGAGGGAAAGCTAAAATCATAGACCAAGTAGCCAATGAAATTATAGTGGAAATTTTCCCAGGTATAGAGAAGAAATTGACAACTAGACATCAGAGGATTTTAAAAGCCAAACAGACACGATCAAAGAAGAATATCTAAATAGCAAATCATCACAGTGTCAAAAATTCAAAGCAAAGAAAATTGAAAGCTGTAGGAGAGAAACACCAGCTCACCTACAAAGGAAAACAGAGAAGAATAGCATCAAGTCTGTCACTGGCCCTTGAAAGTCAGTGTACTAGTTAATGTCCTCATTATTGTTCTCAGTGTCCTGACAACATGCGAACAAAGAACTGAAGATCTCGGCCCATGTTTCATCAGTTTGAAGGCCCATTTCATTGTGATGGAGAAGTCCTAGAAGATGTCCACAGACATGTAAGGCAGTAGCCACAAGGCATCCATTCACGGAGCAGAAAGAGATGGACACTGGTGTACTGTCAAATTTTTCTTTTCCAGCCGTCAGCTCTGTATTGCCAGCTGGCTCCCTCTGGTTACACAGAGACTTATTATTAATTACAAAAGCTCAGCTGATAGCTCAGGCTTGTTACTGACTAGCTCTTCCATCTTAAATTAACCCAGGCTTCCTATCTATGCTCTGTCATGTTGGTTGGTACCTAACCTTTTACAGCATGGCATATTCATCTTCTCCCCGTGTTTCCTGGTGACTCTGCTCCTCTTTTTCCCAGCATTCTCTCAGTCTGGCTCTCCAGCCTAACCTCTTCTTGCCTAGCTCTTGGCCAATTGGCTCTTTATTAAACCAATGAGAGCAACATGTCTTCACATTGGACAAAGGCACTGGTCCACATTATTGGTGTTCCTCTTACTTTCTCCCAGTCCACAACCTTAAATTACAAAATGGCGCCACTAACATTTAGGGCTAGCATTCTGATGACAGATCTGCTCAGATGTTTGTCTCTTAGGTAATTCCTGGACTTTTCAAGTTGACAATCAATATTGACAATCATGGTCAAGAAAGCATTGGATAGCATATTTCAAGGCCTTCAAATGTATAGGTATCTCCAAAATTCCAATACCCAGTCCCCCCAATGTTTTAAAATGCTGAATAAATGCAAGCATTTCAGCATAAATAGAGATTAAAGCAGTTCAGAACATGACAACCAATCAATAATAATAATAATAATAAAGAATATACTCAGAGGGCTTCTAGTCACAAGAGGAGGAGAAGAGTAGTCTGAATTGTAAATGCACAGTAAAGAGTAAGCTGCATAAGAGAAGCAGGTGAATTTGGATGGAATAAATCATGTCCAACATAGTAATCCAGAAAATCCCTAAAATTAGTGGAAGAGTTGAAACATATTAAAAATCCAACCAAATAAAACAACAGCCAACAAACAGGAAAAAAGCAAACTAGGTTTACAGTAAAATCAAAGAAGCAGCTCACAAAGTGTCCATCCACAAACTGGGAGCCAGAGGATGGACACGGACTTCCTAAGCAAATGGAACACCCAAAATTCAGATAGATGACCTCATGTCTTAGTAAATAGACATCAAACCTAAATTAGTCAGAAGAGATAAAAAACAAAAAATAAAGGAAAAGGTCATTACATTTTAATGAAGGGACTGAGTCACCAAGGAAATAATTATATGTATGTCTATGCTTTGGGGTTCCCAAATTCATAAACAATTAAAAAGCAAGGCCCACAAAGAGTAAAAGTAGGACGCATCACGATTTTGGGTAGAAAAATCAAAAGGTCATCTCAGGAGGCACAGAAAAATCACTTTACAGAATTCCATATCTCTTCAATGATAATAGCACTAAAGACTACATACATAAGGAGTAGAAATAGGGGGAATGGGCTGGAGTCCTATCCATTACTAAGGAGTGACTGACAACTGATAGGGGGAGGGAAAGTCAGTCTTACATGAGTGTGTGGCCCCTGCAAGGCCATAAATCCAAGAGTATATGGGGACAAACTGTACTTGATAGGGGGAAAAATGAGCACAAACTTAGGCGGATAGATTTGGGAGATCTGGAGAGAAGGGTGGATAGGACAAAAAGGAAGTGTGTAATTCTCTCAAAGAACCAATAAGGATGAGACAAGAAAAACCTAGAAAAAAAAAACATAGATTAAAATGAAATATAAAATATTTACAAAAACAAGGTGGCCACTATCTTCATTTTAATTCAATATAGTGCTTGAAGTCCAATGAGATGCAAAAAAAAAAAATAAAGGTAATACAAATAAAGAAGTCAGATTGCCCTCAATCACACATTACAACCTACCAAAAAATTCTCAGTTCTGATAAACACTTTCAGCGAAGTGTCAAAACAAGGTCAACTTACAAAAAAAGTAAGTTTCCTATGTTCTTTCTGAGTGGAAATCAGGAAACAGACTCATTCATAATAATTTCAAAAATATTAATATACCTAACCAAGGAAATGAAAGCTGCCCATGATGGGAACTTAGAGACACTTAAGAAATAAACAGAAGGCACTAATTGGAAAGATCCCCCATGCTAATGAACCATCACAATATTTTGAGAATGGATCTATTTATCAAAAATAGTCTACAGGCTTACCACAGTATTCATTAAAATTTAAACTGGGTCTTCATATAAACAGGAAAAGCAATAATAAAATTCAAATAGAACCAGAAAGGACTATTGATGGGATATGTCATTCTGTAAATATGTTTCTTGTATTGGTTAGTGAATAAAGCACTGTTGGCCAATAGGAAACAAGATAGGAGGGACTAGGAGACAAGGAGGAAAGAGGAAGTAGTAGGGAAGAGTCAGCATGTAGAGCCTGGAGAGAGCAACACACCTGGCTGTCGCTCCCTGGTAAGATGAAATGTGTGGAAATACTTAAATTAGTAGAAATGGGTTAATCATTAAGACAGAGCTAGCTGATAAGAAACAAGTTACTGGCCAACAGCATTATATCAAATACAGAGTCTCTGTGTGTTATTTGTGGCTGGATGGCATGGCAGTGGGACCAGACTGGCAGCAGGAAAAATATACTCGTTACAGACTATGAACAGCTAAAGCAATGCTAAAAAGAAAGCCAGTAAAGGAGAAATTACAAAAAACTGTTCTCAGTTTTATTACTACAGAGTAAATAATAAAAACAATGACACAGCACCACCACAAAACAGGTAGATTGTGTAGACTGAATGCACAAAACAGAAAACTGACAAATTAAAGTATACATCTACAACAAGCTAAATTTTGACAATGATGTTAAAACTATACATTGGTAAAGTGAAAAATTTCTTCACAAAAATTCCTGGGAAAACTGGATATTCACATGTACCATAATGCAGCTATACCACTTCTAACACTGTGAAAAAATCCAAAATGTATCAGAGATGTTCATGGAGAAAGCATAAAGAAACCCCTCCAAGATGAGTACACAAGAAAAGACTTTCTGAACAGTACTCAAACAGCATAATAAATAATCTCAAGAATCAACTCATGGGTTTGTATTAAGATAAAATACTTCTACATAGCAAAGGACACATACCTAGCATATGATGGGAGAAAATCTTTGCCTGCTATATGTGGTTGATGTCTAGAACATAGAAAATTTAGATACTCCCAAGACTTTGACTTAACTAATGGGCTAATCGACTGAAGATATCGTTCTAAACGAGGTAATACAAACAGCCAATAATATTTGAAACAGTATGAAATCAAGTGGGAAATCAAGGCAATGCAAATTAAAAACTGCTCTGAGATTGCATCAGGCATCATTCAGCATAGAGAGCCTCGAGGAATCTCAAACGTCTACTGGCTGGGACCTGGGGCAAGGGGGAGCCTATAGCATGTGTATTAGTGCAGTTGCTATGGAAATCAGAATAAAGGTTCCACAATCAAGTGAAAATAGTATTGCCTTGCTCTTACCACTTCTGTGAAATACACAAAGGTCTCTAATAGTTCATGTTTGTTGTTGCTGTGCTCATAATAGCCATCCTAAAAGTCCATCAACATTAGATGACAAAATTGTAGTAAATGTTTACACACAAGGGAAGTTTATTCAACTGTACAGAAAAATTAAATCATGACATTTGTTAAGAAGGGGTAAAGTTAAAAAATCATATGTTGAGCTAAATAGTTCAGATTCAGAAGCCTAAATATGACATGTTTTGGAATGGAAGAAAGAAGAGATGGGGGGGGGTGAGATTGAATAAGGAGAAAGTACATATAAAAGTGTCATAATAAAATCATCAATTTATTTGAAAAGTTTTAAAACTATCAAAAAGAGGGAAATGTGAGGCTGTATGAAAGGTTAAGAGTAAACACACAGCCATCTAATTTAATAGGTACTTCTGAGACAAGGGAAGTCATGGTGTTCGGACATCTTATAGGCATCACTCAAGAGTTTTATGGTCCTTCAGAGAAACTCATTTCCAGGTGGGAGTGTGAAAGCATTTTTCTCTCATTAAAAAATAAACACATGAAAAATAAAAAAGAAAGGTGAGCGGCAAGCCTTCATTTGCAAATGTATACTTCCTGTAGCACGGCACTTCCTTTCCGTGAGCAGCACTTTTTTAGTTCAGGCTGGAACAGCCTGCATTCCACATTTCTCCCCTTTGTCACATAGAGGTCACAGATTTACTGTGGGACAAGTTATAATCTCACATATATTATTCTAAATTTAGATTTGGCCCACACTCTTTGCTGAAATAATGAGAGACATAGCAATAAAATGAAACTGCAATTTTTTTTTATCATTTTCTACTCACACAGAGAAAAAAAAATCATAAAATAAATTGTCCTTAAAGAAACCATAGAAATCATCAAACTCGGCCTCCTTGAAATGATGAAGTCATTTTACTCCTCCAGCTACCCCTGTCTGAATTGCTTACTGAGTGACCTTGTGGCGTTTCCTGAATAGCCCTTCCTACCAGGCAGTAAAGAATACATATCAGTGTGAGGCCAGTGTAGCTGAACCCGCTAGCATTCAGTTGGAAGGTCTGACATTTTTTTTGAAGCTTTGCAAGGGCTCACTCGATCCTCTCATCCCAGAAGGATGTTTAGTGAATTAATCATACAGGTATTGATCATTACTGTTTAAGGCATAATGTGCTCCCAGTGGAAGTAAACCATCATCAGGAGAAACCAAAATTGAAGAGCAGGAAATAATGCCACAAAACTTTCATAACAACAATATATTAATACAGTACAGCATCCCATAATAGGTTGTTAGAGGAATGAGGGTATTCTAAATTAGAATTATTAGTTCATGATGCCTTTAAGAAGTCATAAAATGCAACTCTACTTTGGAGTTCTGTGAAAACCACATGTTAGATTGCACCACATTGAAAATTATATTCTTAAAAACAGATGGGAAACCGTGAAGATCTGGCTTAACAAAGGCTATTGAAGATTAAAGAGCAGATTCTCTACAGTTGAATGGTTCTGGAACTATTTCCTAGTTTTCTGTTCACGGAGACCTAAACTGTTCTTATCTGGCTACTAGATTCTCACCTTCCACAAATGCCTCCACCGTTTGCTTCCTAATGTGTTACAGTGAGTGTTCCATAAACAGTTCCAAATCTTCTCAACTCTGCATTTTGACTCACATAAAGAAGAATCCTAAATCACAAAGAAGTCTTTATTCATCCCTCATACTCACCCCACCCCAATTCCAGGCCTCACTCTACAATCAGAGTTTCATAGGTGATTACAATGACATGAAATGTGCTTCGTCAACAAAGTGAATGCTACGAAAGCTGGTAGGATCACAGGATTCAGTGGAGGAAGAAAGATACATACATAACACCAAGATATATATAGATGCAAGGCATAGTACACATCAAAAAATGGAAAATTAAGGAATCAAAGTGATAAGGATGGTAAAGACGTCGATTTTAAACAATGCAGTAGAGAATAGACATAGATTTTAAATACAGTAGAGAATAAACATTGATTTTTAAACAATATAGTAAAGAGAGATTCTTGAGTAGCTACCGTTTTATACTAGAACTAGAGGGATGAAGGCTGTTTGGTTCTCTTCCTCCTCTAGTGTCCTGATGAGCAGAGAAATATGGTGTGTAAACCTCAACTTTAACTTGCATCATTTTACCCTTCCTATGCTAACACTGAATTCAGGACAATATTTTAAGCTGAAGACCTTCTTAGCAACGCCTTCAAGGAAGATAAGATTGAGGCTACCACAGAGCATTGTGAATTCTCAGCCATGGGAGAGACAAAATATTAAAAGTGAAGACTACTGATTCATGATGAAAGAATGATTCCGTCGTTAATTGCCATATTTATTGAGTAATCGCATGTGCTGTATATCAAGCAATTCTGGTAACACAATAGAAGCAAAGTCTCCCTGTCTTTGGAAGTAGGTCTGGAGGGGTCAGACGGTGTGCTCTGAAGGGAATATAAATGAATGAAGGTCTAAACTAGTGCAGTTTGATAAGAACAATCCTGATTTTTTTTGACAGTAAGAATAAGGAAGGACAAGACAAGAGACAGTTGGTTATTTCATGGTAATTCAGAAAAGATCTTTACACAGAAAAGATCTTAGGATATTTAACAAAAGAAAGGCTAATCAAAGAATAGTTGCATACAGAAAAAGAAGAAAAGAGTCTGAGGAAGTAGGTGAATAAGAAGGAACAAACCACAAAGGACTCTGTGGATCTCTGAAGATTTTGTCTTTCTATTGGGATTAAATAATGGACAACTAGAGAAAGGTTTGAAACAGGAAAATTAAATGCAATTTAGGAAAGTTTTAGAACTTTCATGCTTTGGAAGATAATTGAGCATTTAATAGAGCAGGGAAAGAGGAAATGTGTTAGACTTGAAAAGAAGGGTTGTACTGGTCGTTACAGTAGACGTAGATCCAAGCCAACCAGACTTGGTGGCTATGTGGGTGAACACAGGGTCAGAGTAAGTCAGGAATGGGTTTTTGTCTGACACAATCAACCGCTAGCATTCATTAACTCAAAGCAGGTTTGAATTAACTCAAAGCAGGTGTTCATGTGATGAATGTGTCCGCAGTAACATGATCTGTGCATGAAAGAATCTTTTTTTTAAATGCATACCCCAATGCTGCAAGTCCCTGCTTCCACACAATTGAGAGGGCTGTCCTTTCAGATGTCAGTGTGTTCTTTTGCTGCTCTTAAATCTCCACAATGAATCCCACCTTCCTCCATGGTCTTTCATAATCACCCACGCTGCTTCCAAGCCTCTATCTTCATTTCTCCTACTTCCTGCTCCCTCACACCTTGTTCACTTCTGTCTGCCCAATACCCCCCTTCTCTGCCCCTGATCCTACTAAGTACTTCCTGGGCTAGCCAAGGGCAATCCTCTTAGGATGCTCTGAGGGATTTTACTATGGCTTCATCATGGCTATACTCAAGACTATAGTATCACAACGGCCCCCATTACTTCAATTAACAATCCTTTTCTCTCTCCTCTTCCTGATTTTTCTTCCCAATATTCATCATCATTACTAACTATATATTTGTTTATTGTCAATTTAGCTCACTGAAAAACATGTATTTTCTTACATGATAGAACTGCAATGAGAAGAACACAGTAACATGTAATTCATACCTGTCCACTAATGATAGATTCTTTCCGGCTCACCTGCTCACAGCTCTCCAGCTCTGCACTTCAGACCTCTGAAAACTCTACTGGGCACACTTTTAATACATCTCTACCAATTCACTCCACAGAATAACTAATAGCATACCTTTCTTCTATAAAGGTTGATGTTGAGAAAACAACTCTATTGAATACTAGGTAATTTTCCATCACTATGACTTATTTCTAAAACTAAATCAAGAACTGTAGTTTGCAATCTGTTTTTGCCAGTTGGACTGAATCCAAATATGTGATTTGTTATCATGACAAAAATCAACATAATGGTATAAAAGGAAAGAGTGCTATTTCTGTGAAAACTAATTTAATTAATATAGAGAGATTTGATAAATGGAATTTATAGTCAAAAACACTATTACTGGCTTCTGACTATAAAAGACTGAGGAGAAAATGCACAAATATCCAGAATAATTCACCCAGGATCTTCTCTATTATGTGTATAGTGTTGTTCTGGTTAAGATTTGCTCAGTCTGGAAATCTGAAATTCAGCTAGAGAAGTATGGTTCAGGTCAAAAGGATGATACTAAATTCCAGTCAGTGAAAACAGTAAGACCCAATGTCAACAGATGGAAAATATGTGGGATTTTTGGTTTTGTTTTAGATTAAAGAAAATATTGTGAACATTTATGTATTTCCTCACCAACACTCTTTTCTTTTTAATTTTTTTTAAAAATCAGTAGCAGCCAGAATTTTTCAAGTTGGTTTCCCCTTATCCGGCCCTGGTGACACTTTAGAACTTTCCCTTCCTCTTGTAGGTCAGCACTAATGAATTTGAATTAGCATATACTACGAGTTTTATCTATTGTCCCTGGTTGACTATTTGTCTTTGTCTAATACACAGACACACACACACACACACACACACACACACACACACACGCACGCACACGCACACGCACACGCACACACACACGCACGCACACACACACACTCCCAGCGGACACAAAGGAACATGTGTGTCATCTGCCATGAGAGTGAGAGAGCATAGAACACAGCAGTCTCAGTGGTGCCCTTCTGTGCCTCTGACCTGAAACTGCATGCACATTGCTTTGCTAGAAGCCAAGTATCAAGCTTCTCAGTGGGCCACATCATGGCCTCGACCACCTTTAACTTCTTCTCCTCCAATCTCATATTATCCCAAGTTTTCAAGGGTCTCTCAAATTTGACCTACTGTGTTGAGGTTCACATAGGGGTAGTTTTGAAGGATATGTTTAAAAAAAAAAAAACATTAAGGCAAAGTGATTTTAAGGCTACAGGGTATGAGGAAGCAAAGAATACAGGACAGAGTTCATGGGTGTTAAGAGACCTAGGAATTATATAGAATGTATTACACACAAAGGGCAGTAAATATGTTGCCAAGGGGACCACATACTAAATTTTAATTTTTATTTTAATCTACAAAGTAGAAGAAAATTGTTTCTTGGAAAGAATATAACTACCTTACACCAAAATAGCTGTTGCCTATGTCCCTCTAGCTAAGAATCTTGGGTACACTGTAGAGAGATGACATCAACCCCAGGACTTCCTTTGTGCTGTTCCATTAAGCTATGACCTGTGCTGAACTTTATTTTAATTATATATTTCCAGCTCCCAAGGAATTCTTTACAGTGCAAAGTCTTTCTGCATTTGCTAGCCAAGAGAAAGGCCATAACAGAAAAAAACAAAGCAAAACAAAACAAAACAAAAAACTAATGCAGCTTAGAACAAAAAAAAAAAGTTTAATACCATACTTGGGGGACTGGAATCTTTGGGTCAGTCACTAATAGTGTCACAAAAGATTCTGGTCTTGGACTTTCTCAGTTTCTGGCACTTACTAAGTTTAGGACATTAGTGTTAAAATGTCTCTTTAAAACTAAATATACATACCATCAATACTAAAGAATGGTGGGGCCTCTGGTTAAGACAGACACTACATTCCTTTAATGACCCAGTATGAAACTGCGAATTTTATTGCACTCACATTAAGGGGTCTTCCTACATTAGCATGAACTCAACTAAGCTGAACTCAATATACCTCAAATGATGACACACCCTCAGGGATTTGGGGTTGGGATTTCAACGCATGGACTTTGGGGGGATGAAGCCAATAATATGCCTAATAAGAAACTTTTCATAGAATAGAGACTATTTTAAATCACAAGAGGTTAAGAACTGACTGGAAAAAAGTGGATGAGTAAGGGAGTAAAAGTATGAAAACAATCAGCTATTCCTTTGCCATGTCTATGGTTTTGTTTATAAAGGTCAGTCATTTTGCACTAATTACACGATGCATAAATTGGAGGCAAATATGCTCACTGGCCTCCATCAAATTTCTCAAACTGCACCTTTCAGTAATACGGATATCTATTACTTTTGTCCCAAACACAAACTTTATTCTAAATGAAGAACCAGTTGTTACTAAATATTGAAAATATTGTGATTTTTTTAACAGTGTGCATGAGCAAACACTACATATTTGAAGAGTTTTTCTTTCAAGCTTTACTAAAGCTAGCATCAAAGAATTCATAAACCATTATTTGCTTAATAAGAAAATAGGAATATCTGTGAGAATGTGACAATTTAAAAGGCATACTAAATGCTGACGCGCCCAGGCAGGCATCACAAAATTAAAGGGAGAGCTGTACAGGTCTTCCCTGCATGCACAAAGCTGCTTTAAACAAATGAAGCAATAAAATGTTCAGTTCCATAAGCATTTATTAATCCGCTGGTAATTCTGAAACTCTGCTTTGTAAGCAACAATGGCAAAGTCAATTGATTGCAGCTTCAGGTTCTTCTATTTTCTTTAAACGTTTTTTCTTCCTAATTCTAAAGGCTCTTTGTGATAGTGAAAAAGTTCTTACACTGAAGTGTGCGATAGTACTGCCCGCATTTCCATTAAATATAGGAGGTGACAGCATCAGAATTAACGTCTTGCAAATGACTCGATTTTTCAGCATGCAGTCTTAATCATAAAAACTTCAAGTAACAACACCAGTGATGGCTCATTAAAGATAACACCCCCCCACACACATACATATACCATATATACACAGTAACACACACACACCTACACACACACACACACACACACACACACACACATACATACACACATACACATACATACACACATTTTGTGTAGTCTTGCCAAGTTTTTAAATATTTTAAATAATTGCTCCTTTGTCTACTCATGAAAATAAAACAAATGTTGATAGAAATTTTTATGGAATTTTGAGTCAGTTGTATAAAGAGAATACAGGATTTTTTTTTTTTTTTTTTCTGACTTGACTGTAGTGGCTTTCAAGTGACTGTACATGGTTTAACTCTTACATCACTTTCCCTACATGGAGAGTCAGTCTTATTTTCCTCTCACATGTCTCACCCCATCACTTTTAATGGTCCATTTCTATTAACACATGACCATGCTCTTTTTAAAGCAACCCTGATTTCCAAGCGGTATTCGTTTAGTTGAATGTGCTCTACAAATGCCACCAGAGTCTTTCTATAAACTGTCCTAGGATTTGGGAACACAGCAGCTGTATGAGTTTCTCCTCCTTTCTTGTAATTGTTTCTAAAAATCCCTTCCAACATGGTTTTTATCATTATTTCAGGAAATATAGTCTTTATCTGTACAAGTAAAGATTATTTTGTATTTCCAGGTTTCTTCCTGAGTCGGTCTTTCTCGTATGCCTTCTTGAACATGTGAATATAGTATAAAATTGTTTACATCTGTATCTGTTGCTATTATAATTTATGTAATTTTAAGTCACTCAGTTAATAATTCACAATGAAAAAAATTAAACATGTTCCACATTCACAATCAATTCCCATGAACAGGCATCTCTTAGCTGTTAATTTTTACAAGCTTGGTTTTCTCCTTAATAGCCTGTTGTGTAACTTTTCCTGAGAGGTTATAAACAAATACCTACTCACCCCAGAGAGGTACAAAGGCAGGACAAAAAAAAAAAAAATGGTATCTGTTAAGTCTACCTTAGAGAACTATGTTTATTAGAGTTGCTTCAGGAACATGGATAACTCAAATACATATACATCATGAAAAATGCCTCCCCCAAATTGGTGACAATTCACAAAAGCTACATTCTTAAGCTCCCATCCCAGCTTGCTGGCAGCTTCATCAAAAAAATCTCTTCATACCGCTTATATATTCTCTGGAAAGGCCATAGGGGTCTTGCCACGCTATGAGTATCCTTAATGTTGTAAGTTCAGGGCTTCCAGAGCCTTTTACTCTTGTTTCCCTCTAGCAAGGACTGCTTCAATTCAGAGGACAAAAGCTAGGAAAACAAATCCCCCTTTTCCACAAACAGTCACACTGCAGGACAGAGTCTCCATTTATCTAAATTTAGTGGTAAAGAGGCCACTTTTCATCCCAAACGTCTATCAATATGTTTCTAAGAAACGAATACATAATGGTAGACCTTATCATCAGTAGCCTACGAAGAGGCAGACACTAAAGGGCTCATAAGAGAACTTCCTATAACTTCAGTTTGTAAAGATTAAATGGGTGGAGTACTTGCCAAAATTGCCAGAGTGTGCACATAATATGTGCCTTTATTTCTTTCTTACACTTTTATTTTGTTTAATTTTTATTTTTTTGAGACAGGGCTTATCTGTGTAACAGTCTTATCTGTCCTGAAATTCACTCTGTAAACCAGGCTGGCCTCAAACTCAAAGATCTACCTGCTTCTGCCTCCCTCATCCTGGAATTAAAAGCTTATGCCACCACCACCCAATGTACCTATTTTTCTACAGGGTTAATTTTAAAAAAAAAAAAATGATGCAATTTGTAAAACTTCCTTCTACATTCTGATAGGCATGCCACTTAAACATCTGTCACTGAACACCATTTAAAAATGCCTATGTCCCAGATGCAGAGAGGGAGAACAAGACCACACTGCAGAAACACATAGAGACAGCTGACCTGTACAAGGAGGAGCTAATGGGCCCCTGGACTGATAGCTGGGAATTCAGCATGGGACCAACTCAGACCCCCTGAACATGGGTCTCAGCTAGAAGGACTGAGCAGTCTAAGGGACCTCAGACAGTGGAACCAGGATGTATCCCTGGTGCACAAAAGAACTTTGCGGGCACATCCCCCATGGAGGGACACTCCCTTAACCTAGAGTCAGGAGAAAAGTCCTAGTCCCTACTTCAAATGACTTGACAGGTTTAGATGACCCCACCTGGATGGCATCACCCTACATGTAGAGTGGGGGGTGGGTGGGAGGGGAGGGTGGTCGGGGTGCATGTGAGGGGGGAGAGAGGGAAAAGGGGAGGGAAGGAGGGAGAAAGGGAAGGGGGAAGAGGGAACTGGGATCTATATGTAAAATAAAAAAATAAAATAAAATAATTTTTTTTAAAAATGCCTATGTCTCCAGGGTCTACAGATTCCATGGTTTGCTTTGACAGAAAGCATATTTCAATTTGATTCCTATATTCCTTGAGACTACTGTGGATGGTTATCTTATGACAGTTACCCTCCATGCCAACTCATCTAACACAGCTTACCTTTCCCTGGACCCGCTACTCTCCGACATCTTGAATGCCTTTATTTTTCTTCCACCTGACACATTCTATGTGTACTTGTTAACTAGTGTATTGCCTGTCTTTACTGGACAGTCAACCATGCAGGAGCTTTGCTTCATTCATTCTTTTGCCCAAAGCTCTTTGCAACCTCTCATAGTTGTTAAAATAATGTTAGCTAGCCGAACGGTGATGGCACATGCCTTTAATCCCAACACTAGAGGCAGGTGGATCTCTGTGAGTTCAAGGCCAGCCTGGTCTATGGAGCGAATTCCAAGATAGCAAGGGCTACACAGAGAAACCCTGTTTCAAAAAAAAAAAAAAAAAGTAAAAAGTAAATAAGAATATAAGAATACAGTGGTAAAATTAGCTAAACACGTGTCAACAAGCAGAACCTTGTGTGGATGTTGCCTCACTGTCTGAATTAAATGTGTGGATACTAGAAGATTCAACAGTAAAGCAAAAGCCTTCAACCCTGGCTACAAATTAGAAGTGTCTGGAGAGCTTTTAAGTAAAACACCGCTATTGCAGCAGCCCTACCCACCAGAGAACCAAAAATAATTGGTCTGAAATTGGGTCCAGACATTAATTTTTAAAAGCTCCCCGGGTGAACTTCACTTGCAGCCAGTGATGAAAACCACTGGTGTAGAAAAATTTTCCTCCCTTGCCTTCTGCTGAGCTATCACTTCAATGTCCCCACGGACCAAAGCATATAGATACCATTACTGTTTCCTAAACCAACTCTCCCAAGCAAAGAGAAGGGCAGAATCATGAGCAACCCTAGCACTTACATCAGCAACGCACAGGTGAGTTAGATATGTGTGTCCAAAGCGTGTTGTTGAGGTTGTTGGTAAAGACCCACTGTTCCAGTATTCAACTGCCACGAGTTTCCTTAGACCTTTGCTGTTTAAGACCCCTGGTATTATTTTTTTGACTTATGCAACTCCACCAACACCTTCTCTGTGAGCTATGCCTTGAAGACCATAGCCTGAGGAGGGAGCAGAGGTAGGTTGTAGGTTGCCAAACATACAAGAATGCTGCTAAGACAAATGCCAGTCAAAACAGCATGCAAATAGCTAAGCTGACTTTCCACCTGCGATTAGGTTAAGAAGTAAAAAGTCAGGATCAAAATAACATGATAATTGGTAAAATCAACCTCATGAGTTTGAAAATATCTGATGAAAACATGGAAGGCTGCTCAATGTGGCTTCCTTGGCATGATAGCATGTAGGAGACCTACGGTTTTCATGACCACAATATACTCATCTAGAAGACCCACCTATACTGACACAGAATAAGGAGAAAAACTGATGTACTAAAAAGACAGAATGCTATTACTCTAAATGTTCCATGTATGTTTGGGACATTTATTTTATGTTTACTAAGAAACAGTTTTTTCATTGTAATTTTCGGTTATATTTTTTAAAAGCAAACTAGAGCCTTTGGATATTGCAAACAAAGATTCACATTTTAAACAACATCTGACCACCTGATTATATCAGCAGCATTTTAAAGGTATACAGTTGGCTGTAATTACAGATTATTAGTTTACAACTTCACAGAAACACAGCTTTTACTTAATTCAAATGGATATATAATCTATACATGTATATATGTGTAATGAATACGTATATAAATTAGGTTTTCCTCACATAAAGAATTTATTTTGGAAATATAAATAAATGAAAAAGAAGGCGAAAGCATTAACTGTAAGGTATTGCCATACATTAAGGCAAATGTTAAAAAAATATTAAAATTTGCTACTACATATAATGCACAGCTGCTTATAAAGTAATCACTCAGAGGCTTAATATTAATTACATACTGTCTGGCCTTTTGGCTCAGGCTTCTTATTTACTAGCTCTTACAACCAAATTAACTAATTTCTACTAATCTGTGTATCACCACTAGGCCTGCATCTTACTACTGATGCTTGGACATCTTTCTCCTTTGGCAGCTGGATAGCATATCTTTAACTCTGCCTTCTTTCTCCTTGTATCTGTTTGGATTTCCTGCCTAGCTATATTCTGCCCTGCCATAGGCCAAAGCAGCTTTATTCACCAACCAACAGAAGCAACGCATATTCGCTGGATAAAGAAGGACATCCCACTGATCTATGATCAGGGTTTTTTTTTCTTTTTTCTTTTCAGTTGCTGTAACTACTTTCCACTTGGTTGCTTGGGGTCTATGTGGCATGTGAGCAAACACTGAGACAAATGGTGAGTGCTCATCCTTGCACAGAATGAAGTAACCTTGGTTACTACAAAAGCAAAACATCCTCTTACAAAATGCAAATAGGCCATCACATTCTTAAAATAATTTATGTCATCACAGGACCCAGATCCCAGTGAGGATGCAAGCTCCAAGAGACCAGAACAGTCAGAGAAAGGACAAGAGCTTTATTTAGAAACCCCCTGAAGAAACATGTTTCTATATAATACCTAATATCAAACTGAAGCAGTCCTGCTCCCCGCAAACTGCCTCTGTAGGGTTTGAAGCTACACTCTGGTGAAGGTCACGTCAATGGAGGCCAGGTTCTCTTCCAGCAGCTGTTTCAAAGTTCTGTGAGTTCCTTGAGGAATGAGAAACTAGCAGAAAACTACTTGAGTCTGTCCAGCTGTCTTTGGGAATAACTTTCTCATGTTTTCTTGCTCCTGAAATATTTGGTCCCGTTTTTTACTGGGGACAGTTTCCTATCACATGTGCTGTATAAAAATCCCTGACAGTACCTGCACTGGAAAGTGCATTCAATAAAGAGACATAAATATAGAACCCACACACATGAAATCAGGGTTGGAATTCGAGTCCCTCTGAGGTATTTCTTCTCCCTTTACAAAGCCCAAAGTGCCCGTTTGTCAGTACTGACACCATTTTCTAAATGCCAGAAATAAAATGCAAATTCCAGTGAATGCTCAAATCCCAACCAATCACAATTAATTAACTGAATTTCTGTGAAGCAGCATGGCCTAAATGAATTGGGAATTATGACATCCCAGGGCAGAGCTAAATGATGGAAAGGTTCTCTGCAAACCCAGTAAAACTGTCACTTTACTTACATGATCCTATTTACAATGTGGATTCTCTGGAAGTCATTGTCAAGACCAATCACTGCAGACCTCCTGAAAACTGTGACAACCTCACGATGGCTTTAGGACCATTTAAATAAGGAGACATGCAAGCCACTGTTGGCTACACAAGGGTTAGTTTATTAATTAACTGCTTTCTGCCTGGAAGCTTCTCTCATCTCCTTTCAATTGTTACATTTCAAAAACAATTCCTCCCTAAATTAAAAACAAACTAGAATTTAAATGAGAACCCTTCCCAAAACTTTCATATCCATTTCGGGATCAAATTCCCATGGCAACCTTGCTCATATAAATAATGTACATAGTGCATACATGAAAAGCAAGGGCGAAAGCCATGGTGTAGGGACAAATAAAACTGGTGAAAAAGGTCCTAGCAGCCACGGAAGTGATTTCTCTTTTTCTCCCTTCCCCTTTACTTTTCTTTAGGGTACCAGAAGGAGCTAGTCCCCAAGGAACAGAACAATTGCCCTCTCAAGCGTGAGCTGTTCTGCCATTTCAGAGGCACATTCTGAAACGATGGACCACCTTTCCTTGGGGATATGAAACAAGGTCTCAAATAAGACATAGTATAAGGTTTTGTTCCCCCAAACAGGAGACACAACAGCAATGTAAAATTTCTTAATTGGTCTAAGTAATAAAAACCTGCAGTCAGATATAGAGAAGCATGCTGAGAGATCAGAGACAGGAAGCAAGCCGCACCTTACCTCCTTAGCATCTCAGCAAACAAGGGAGAGATTTCCTGTTTCTCCATGCTTATATCCTGTTTCTGCCCTGCTATTTCACTTCCTGTCTGTCCGTACAGACCTCCAGACCTCTATGGTTAGTTAGTAGCAAGCTCCATTCTCTGAGCCTCAGACAGGCTTTATTTGTACAAGCAAGATATCACCACAAGCAGAAACACAGTGGGTGTAGAGCAGGTGTTTGGCATCCTTGAGAGGTGATGTCAGACTTCTTAGATAGGGATTTATCAAGGCAGGGAGACTGGAATCTACCTCAACAGGAAGGATGGAATGTCTCTTGATTTAAGAACCAGACAACCTTCCCTAGAGCGATGGCTGTGCCCTGTGGCCATGGGTGAGCCAGAATTTTATAGACCAGAGTGAGGGTTGGGTTAAGGGTTTAAATGGGTTTTTCTGACAAGGGAAGTTGGGAGACACTTGAATTATTCAGGGAATGGAAGGTTTAAAGGTGCTTGAGTTGGGCACCTTTATCGGGAGGTACAAATGGTCCAAGGAGATGGGGATTTCCTTAGTTTGGGGAGGCACATTGTCTGCGATGGTTTATTATGCCCTCAGTTCTGGGGTGTGGAAGCCTGAAAAGCCTGACCTCTGAGGGAGCATATTTCTTTTCTTTTCTTTCCTATTTTCTTTTTTATTTATTGAAAATAGATTCTTTCTTCACACAATAACCCCCACCACAGCTTGTGCTCCATTCACTCCTCCCATCTCCCCTTCCCCCGACCCACTCCGCCATAATTTCTCTTCCAAAAATAGCAGGTCTCCAAAAGACAACAATCAAACATGACAGAACCGGAAACAACAAGACAAGGCAAAAGCACTCTACTGATGCTGGACATACCACACCAACAGCCAGAAAAGTATCACAAGAGCAGGCAAAAGAGTTAGAGACACACCAGCTTCCATTGTTGGGAGTGTCACAGAAACACCAAGCTAACAGCCATAACACATACACAGAAGAGCTGGAGCAGACACAGACAGGCCCTGTGATTGCTGCTTCAGTCTCTATGAGACCATGGTCAGCACCACTAACAAGTAACACACTAAGACTAACATCTGTATTTCTGCATCTAGGAATGAGCATGTAGGAAAGGGACGCCATCCTTCAGTAACTAATGCACTCCAGTGTCCAGAGAAAAAAGTGTTGTTTCCACGCAAAGGCAGAAGAAAGAATAGGAAACACTAGTGGGCCACTTAGGTTCTCCTAGACACTCTCTTGTTCTGTCATAAGTTGTGAACACAGCAACTCTGGAATGAAAATAATATGAATCTGGTATTAGGAAGTCTGTGACACTGATCACCCTTTGGCTTTATGGGAAATTTCTTGATGGAAGGGGAAAATGTCATCTTAAAAACCAGAATGGGCAGAATCATTACAATGCTCAATCACCATGTAGGACAGCAGCCACACAAGAACACCACCAAAAAAGGACCTAGAAGACATTAGCAAAGGGAAATACCCCAGGGAGGAGAAGCATAGTATAGCTACTCAAGTCCTTTGGAGGAGTTGTCTAAAATAAGATAAATTCCTAGGTTTAGCAAAAGGATTGGCTGTTAGCTAAAAGAGAAGATGGATACTTAAACCAAAGACACCTGAGGAAGAAACACACAGTCAGACATATATATGAGAGGAGGTCAAGAGTGTTATGAGTCCTCTGCTGTATGCCTTGTCACGTGGGAAAGGGAGTCCCTGTAAGAAAGGGTAGAAAGACATGGCCATCCCCTTCTGAAAGCATATTGGGCCCCAAACCAGCTAAGGTAGGAGAGAGAGAGGCTATGTGTGAGGTCACCATCATGAGCTTCCTTCATCAAGCTATGCAAGCTAACATCACTGATAAAACCACAGACTTCCCGTAGTGATTCTATCACTGATCACTGAACAAGTTACCATTCTTCAAGGAGACCCCTTGACCTCTTAGGAGCAAGTCTCTTGCATGGAGTCCTTCAACCTGAAGGGGCATTGATGTGCCCTTATTGAAGCTGAGACCTGTTGTGGATACATATTTGCATTTATTCATCGCAGTTCTTCTGCTGAAATGACCTGAACTTAGACGATGAATGATTGATTTGGTATCTATCCCACATAACATTTTCTTGGCATCCTCCCACTAAGCAGGACAATATGCCAGTCAATCTGCCAGTTGGTGTTGATGGAGACAGAAATGAATGTTATTATTTATAGCCACCAGGTCTACTGCAATGGAGACTGTTCTTACTATAAGCGTCCTCCAGTGATCTTGAAGGAGTTGATGTTGACCAACAAATTAAATGAGACGTTATGACATTGAGTACTTAATAAAGGACACATCCATCATGTTAAATCCTATAAGTCTAACGCCTTGCTAAATAATATGAAGAGAAAAGTTTTGTTCAGGCCAACTCCTGGCTTACTTAGCATCACCTTCAGAGCCTCAGTCTTACATTCTTTAACTATTGATCCACATGAATAACTGTAAGAGTAACTACTTGCAGGACCACTCCTGATTGATTGGGTTAGAACATGTATAAGAATTCTCTTCTTGCATCCCTTTGGAAGAGAATTCTATGATACTTTCAATGGTTCTTCCCCAAGTGATTTAGAGTTGAAGAGCCACCACTCATTATGGTGGACACCTGATAAATACCCTTATGCTGAACTAGCTCTGCTCAGGTTCACTGACCCTTGTCCTTCACTTACTGGGATCAGTGTACAAATAAATAACGGGCAAATGAGCTTTATTCAAAGTTTTGCTTTAAGTGAATGCACTCTAAGGCATAGTTAGATGTGTTATATACAACTTTCATTCATTAACATAGCTTTAGAGCTCCTACTGGGTTTTTGCTTTGTTAATAATTAAGTAATTCTGTCATCTTACTGTTTATATCTTTGTCACAAAATTGATTAACATGATGCTTATGAGTGTGTGTTTTAAGTACGTGTGTGTGTGCGTGTGTATTTTGGTCTGAAATTCCATTTAGATCTATAATCTAAGGAAATTATTAGAACAATCATTCAATGCTTTATCTAAGAGACCTACTAGAGCATGAAAATTGGACACAAGATAATTATCAGTAGGTAACTGGTGAACTAAATTATAACATTACCCCATGCAATATACTACCACATCAAATAAAAAATGAGCTGATTTTAATAAAGACGTTGGTTCTAAAAGTGCCTTGTAATTCTGTCTGTTGCTTTTTAAAACTCACATTCTGTAAGAGTAGCTTTGGTTTGGCCCATTTTGTTTTATCCTCATTACATAACAAAGAAAAAATAATTTGCTCAGTGGTTTTTCACTGCTGTGTCAACTCTTCCTGAGGAGACAAAAGCAAACTCTCTACCTCAGGTAGGGCACCATGAACAGAATCCACAAAAGCACTACATACACATGTATCTCGATGAGTCAGTAAGTTTGACAAGGGTTCCTTATGGGCAGCTACTCTGCTGAAGGACAAAATATTTCTTTCTCCAGCAACATTAATCACCCAGGTCTACCTGGGGTGGTAAGTTCATGAGTCCTTCCCGTTTAACGACTCATAACTGCTTTATGTCTTTGGAGAAGGGGGTGGAGTTTTGTGTGTCCTTTTCACTCCATGAGTGAAAGTTAATGGACCTAACTATGCACAGAACTATGGATTAATTATAGCCTCTAAGAATTCAGGAAGGCCACAGCCACATCATAAACACACAGCACTCTGTAGGACCATTTTAAGAAAGTATTTGTTATAGTCTGTACTCTTCATTTTTGCCCACCACTGACCCATTGCCTTCTCCTCTTGTCTAGTGTTAACTCACTCAGAATAAAAGAGGGCCATTAATCTGGTTTCTTAGGGTGTATCTCCTAAAACATTTTAGAAGACTTTCAAGAATACAACTGTTGGTATGCTGGGATCAAAGGTAAAACTGAGCTGATAATTCCACATAAAAAGAGAAAGAAGGGTGTGGTTCTTAGGGAAAGTGGGGGCTATAGGACAGAAGTGTGGGAGGAAGTGTTGTGGCCCATAAAGATGGCTCCTTGTCACCTTGCCTCAAGGTCAGAGAGTTCAAAACTGTCCTTAATAAGTCAAAAGACCTAAAGATCTAAAGATTAGCTACTGCAGAATGTTTTGGCCTTGGTAGTGGATGTCTTATCTAAATAACAACAGACTTGGCTCAGGTGGGTTTACTCCTGACCCTCAAGGCCAGATAACAGGTGTGGTTATCAAATGCTTAGAGGATTAAGGGAAGAAAATCTATTTGCTCCTTATACATGATAATAGAAGTCTTTTGCCATGTACCCCTTTTTGGCTGGGACACTTAAGAATGTTGAAGAATAAACTTGGGGCATTCAGTATTCACTGGATTGCCCTTCTGACTCTATCCTGTGTCTCTGTCTTTTCCTTAGCATCTTTACCTGCCCTTTCTCAATCCACACTCCCCCTCTCAGGTACAAACCAGGCAAGTTGGCTGGATCCAGATAAAGGCCCACAAAGATGAGTTCCCACAGAAAAGTAAAGGAAAAGAAAAAAAAAAAAAAAGAAAACCAATTAAGCAAGCAAATAAACAAACAACAACAACGAACCTACATGGACAGAAAAGTAAAAAAATAAATAAATAAAACCAAACAAAAACAAACAAACAAAACAGGAGAGGCAGAGAAAACAGTTACACAAAAGAAAATATAACAATTTTAACAAGTAAAAGAGGTGTTAGAAAGCAAAACCTGGAACAAATAAAGTCATAGTTGGAATGAGAATGGCCCCCACAGGCTCACATATTTCAAGACATAATTCCCAGTTGATAGAACTGTTTGAAAATAATTAGGAGGTGTATGTAGACTTAGAGGAGGTCTAACACTGGGGCTGGGCTTTGACATTTCAAAAAGCCCACACATTCTTTCCATTTTCTCCTTCTCTCTTTCTCCCTCTCTTTCTCTTTCCCTGTCTCTCTACTATTTGAAGATTAAGATGTAGCTCTCTTATGTTCTACCCCCAAACCTTTGCTTTGCTAGAGGCAGAAGGATGGGATAAAGCAAATACATGGCATTTACAAAGTGTTTATTATAATTTATGAAGATAGATCCCTTTGCTGTTGTCTCCAGATCGAAAATGGCATTGACTTTGCTTCCTGTGGACAACTTGTATCCTTGTTAAAGAAAAGGGAGATCTTTGTTTTTGTAAATGCATGCCTTGCTGTCAAATAAAATAGGGTGGCCTTAGAACTTTTCCTGTAACAACCCCACATCACCCCTTCAACTGAACACACCCCTCATGCCAAGTTACAAGTCTGGAGCTTTATACCACTTTTGATGCATTCATAATATTTCATAAAGATTAAATGTTCTCACTAGGAAACTCATAACCTAACATAATTAAACATCCTGGGTTACTATGCTGGTTAAGCAAATGATAATTGTACTGAAGGTGAGTTTGTACAAACATTAACACTTAGTACACAGTCAGTAATTTTTTTTTCTGAATCCAAACACACATACCGAATTCATAGAAATACAATTAAATGTAGCAACTTTTTTTCATTAGTGAAAACTAGGTCATAAAGAGTCCAATAATTTTAACAATTGCCAAAATTGTCTTTTTATAAATAAAAATTTTTACAATGTAAAATAACATATATCTTCAGATTTACTCTAAAGAAATCTCAAAAGTAATATACTAATTGATTACATTTCTCATTGTTTAAAACAGGGCTATTTTAAAGAAAAACTTTTATCAACATTCAAGTATACTTCAATATCAAAAAATTTATAAAATACAAGATTTCTTGACTTTGCTTCATTGACTATGTGTTTTTTATTTCCATGACTGGTGGGTTCTGAGAGATTGGGTTACTTAATTTTCATCATTTTGAGCAATATAAAAAATATACCGAATTCCTTTAACGAACCTTAAATAATCAATTTCTTCAAAATATATTGACCAAGAAAGCTCTATTAATCTAATGTAAAAATATGTTCTGAGTATTTTTTAAAATGAGCTATTGATCCAGCTAACAGATCCAAAAGAGCTATTAATGTCCATCATTAAAACCATTTAATGCCTTTGTAACAGAATAATTATTCACTTAATTGACCGTAGCAATGGCTTTGGTAGAGTTATGGTATGTCATCTACTATCCAGGTAAAGGCTCATAAAAACTGAGATCAGTTCATTCTGTCACAGGAAGTCAGTCTGGAGGACAGATATAAGTACCCCTCTAACAATGGGACATCAGAATCATGACAGAAATGAATACATGTGAGGGTGAGCTGGATGGTCAAGGAGGAGGTATTTTGTTACCTTTATGAATTAAGCCCATTGTCCTAACTTCCTTCCCACTTCAACCTTTCTGCCTCTCCTCTCCTCTCATCTTCTTACCTATCTTTTTGCTTTATCTCTGTGCGGATGGGGTGCTGAGGTGTTTTCTTTGGCTATGTACCAATGTACAATTCCATTCCAGTGGTCACACAGATTCCCAGGGTTAAACTGAGTCACAAAGCAAAACCAAAAGTAAAGCATGACTTTGGGAAACAGACTGGTAGGGTGGGATTGGGAAGATGGGAGAACTGGAAGACATGATTAAGAGGGAGAGAATGATCAGAACACATACGTACATGTGGGAAGTACTCAAAGAATAAAATCAGTAAAAAATATCAGGAGGGAGATATTTATTTCCAAAGAAAGCAAAACCAACAACAATGGTATCTCTCCTATAAAATAAAATGAATCAAAACAAACAGAAACAGCTAACAATTCTGTACTGAACTCCATGCGTACATCTTGACGCTGAAGAGTTGAGTTTAATTCTTTATTTCCTTTTATCATGGTAGAGTAGTAAGAAACAATAATAAGTAGTCTTGGTGTGGTATCTTAAATATGGTAAGACATTACTGTTGTGTTACTGCAGAAGATGAGACAAGAAGAAGGAAGGTTGTATGACGTAAGCTCCTACAGAAGAAATATTTCCAAGAAACTCTGCCTATGACTTATGGCAAGGGGATTATATGTAGGCTAACCTCTAACCACCAGGTGGGTTGATAATTATTATAATAAGTAATGATTAAATATTGTTTCTGCATATATTGAATTCTGTCATAACAAGATCATTTCAAGTCTTAAAGCTCCCATATGTAAGTAAAACTATTATGCTTTTCTAGGTTTGGATGCTATGCTCTTGTTTGCACTAAAAAAGAAAGCATTTCGAGTCCCATAGAAGACATCCTCCATTATCTTTCTGAGGTCTTTGATAGAGTTGAAGACAAATAGTTATGGTTATGGTTTTCCTTAGTTATGGTAAAAGATAAGTTACATATAAAACTTTAGACTCACAAAGATAGATGATAGAATATTTTCCTTAAATTTTTCTAAATGTTAACAGACTATTGTTAACTATAGTTCTTGCTTGAAAACTGTTTATATATATAATTTGACTACGTTAAAGTTAAAACCTTTCTTTTTATTTAGGCAGAAAAGAGAAGATGATGGGGGGATGTTCTTTATATATGTTTCTTTTATTGGTTGATGAATAAAAAACTGATTGGTCAGTAACCAGGCAAGAAGGTAAGTGGGGTGAGGAGACAAGGAGAAGGCTGGCAAGAGGAAGACAGAGAGAGGTGGCAAAGAGACGCCATGTTGAGTAATATGATGGATTTCGGGTAAGCCAAAGCCTTGTCGCAATACATGGTTTGATAGAAATGGGTTAATAATTAAGAGAGAGCTAGTCAGTAAGAAGCCTGAGCCATTGGCCAACAGTTTAATAATCAATAAGTCTCTATGTGCTTATTTGGGGCTAATCAGCTATGCGACCAAGTGGAATAGAAACCTCCATCTTCATCCTCCCTCTATAAGAACTTTGGTTGAGAACCCAATGGTTTAACCCTGTGGGTCATGAACCCCTTGGGCTTTGAATTATCTTTTCACAAGGGTCTCATATTGAGTATTCTGCTTATCAGATATTTAAATTACAATTCATAACTAGCAAAATTGCAGTTATGCAATAGCAATGAAAACATTTTTATGGTTGAGGGTCACTATACTGTGAGGTACTGTATGAAAGCGTCTCAGCATTAGGAAGGGTGAGAACCACTGACTTAAGCTTTTATTTTGAGTCCTTTTAACTTTCTGACAACGGACATCAAAGGGTTGTAAGGTTGCGGTGAAGTACTCTCTGAATTGACTGTTGTTTCTCATATCAGTGTCTCCAAATGACCATTCATTTGTTTGAATCAGCATCATAATTTCCAAAAAAAAAGAGAATAATTTTGTTGCCCTTAATAATCTCGCTCATCCCTGAAAAACAAGAATCAGGTGTGGTGAGTTCAGTTGCCAAGAGCTCTTGATAACAAAAATCTGAATTTGAGTTTATAGTGAAAAATCGATAGTTTGGGGGGGTGGTGAGGAGCTGCCTGCTAAGATTATTAGACGGCAGAAGGCAAAGGCGTTACTGAGACAACACAAGTCCTGCATTATGTTCGGAGACACGCCCCTCTGTAAAGAGAGAAATCATAGTCTCAGGTCTAGGAATGCTTGTTTCTTGTGTACCGAGTAGCATAGCACAGAAACTAGAAACAGAAAAGAGAGATACCAAAGTACAGTTTTTAATTGTAGTTACATATGGGCCTTTAGCATTTGAAACAGTCTGAGTAGAAACCTCATGCTCACCACTGACGTCAGAGTATGCAGAATCAGAGATAAGTGGCCACCATATTTCACTATAGTTTAATTAGCACGGGACAAGGTTATGAACTCTGCTCTGTGTGGTGGGTAGCAGAAGAGAAGTTATGTAATGTAAATCTGAATAAGTGGAAAAGGGTCCTAATAAATAGCATTATATCTCATGGATAGGGGCGCTGGCCTTTAGCCTCAAAATGATAGAGAATAACCAAGAGAAACCACAACAGAGCAAAACAGTTTTCTGAAAATAAATAAGTAAGTAAATAAATAAATAACCCTGGGACATGAATTAAAGAATTTGGAAGTGGGATATGAATCAAACAAATTTTTAAAAAAAAAGTGGGATTCAATATTGCAAAATTAAACCAAGAAGTACCATGTGTTTCCAGTAGCCATCAGTGAGCATGAAGAGGCAGCGACAGATCAGAGACACACCTGAAAGGGAAAAAGCAATTTGGGAAGAGGGTTATCAGACTAGAGCGTGAATCCATGGCAGAGCTAAGTAAGAGAATGATAACACCAAACGTTGTCAGAAGCTGGGAAAATAAAGAATAGTTCTGTGTTGTTCCTGTTAACTGAAGGATGACAGGAGACATAACGTGTTGATTTTTAGACATGTTGACTTTCAGTGACTGTTGCCATCTATGTTATGATGTCCAATAGGCAATGAGTAGTACAGATGTGGGCCTGAGGGGAGAGACCTGAGTGAGAGATATTGGAGATATAAATTTGAGTCATAAAATTGGAAGTCATAAATAGGACCCATAAAATTTGAACTTAAAACCATGAGGGCAAAAAAACAAACCAACAAAAATGGAACGTCAAAAAAGAGTAGCGAGGAAGGAGAATATGTCAGCTAAGCTTCAATTGTGCTATCCCTAAGTGGGTGAGGTGGGTGGTAGGAGAAGATGTCTGAAAGAGTCAGAAAGATGCAATGAGGCCCTGGGATATAGAATTGATGGGACCTCAAAGGGGAGAGATTTGAACAGCAGCAGATGAAACAGTCTGTCTAAAGAAAAGACATTTGCTTGCAATTAGATGTGTGAGTAGTTCTAGCAGAAAGAGCAGGAAAGTATTAGGAACTGAGGGGAGGGGCTGGCAAGATGTCTTAGTGTGCAGAAGGATCCTCTGGGTGTGGTCCACGGGAACCCCATGGTGGAAGGATAGAACTGACCTCCATTTGCACACCATGGCTCACACAAGCAGGAATAGCCACACGAATAAATAAATGAAATAAATAATTAATTGATAAAGATGTGAAGACAGTGACTATTATAAATCTGTAGTTCAGACACGACTGACTTCATAAAAAGCTCACGTTTGATCTCAATGGAGTTGCCTTGTAGCCATAAGGCACATACAGAACACTTAAACTTAGAGGAATAAACGCTTGTTGTTTGCTATTTGTTTTTGATGGCAGTCATGTCAGTCTGCATTTTGATGGAAATGTCATCGCACAGTGAAGGAGTAAAGAGTCTGAAATAATATAAGGCAGGACTACAAGAGTGAGGACCTACGGCAGGCACCGCACTATTAATCAGGTGACAGAGAAAGCTGTCCTTGGAAGAAGACAGGATGACTGAAAAATCTGAAATGAGAGACCCTTGGGAGTCCAACAGACTGATCCTGTGACAAGCTTGGGCTCAGAGCAGGAGTCATGTGAGTTTGAGTCCCAGTCACACTATTTGGAAGAGTTTCCTAAATATTTTTAGTCATTTGCTTTTTTGGAAAAGTGGTACAGTATGACAGTAAGTAATACAAAACAATTAAGAAAAATGAGTCACAGTAGGTAATTTCATCTGTGTCATAAGTTATTATTTTCAGAGAGAGAGAGAGAGGATCACCAATTGTTTTCAAAGAACTCTGCCGGGTCATGAAGGTTTTATCAACTGAAACGGACATATTGCTGATGACCAAAAGTGTCACACTGCATTTAAACGTTTGCTGAACAATGCTGGGAGGTCAGAGATACCATTATCTAGATCCCAACCATTTTGTAGTTCCTTTTCCATTGTTTTCTCACATCTTAACTGATTTTAGATAGCTCCATTGCTTCCTCATCAAGATCCATCTTTCAGTATATGCTGATGTTTACGGATCTTCATGAAAGTCACTACTCTAGGATATAGAAATACAGCATTGAACAGGTAGGATAAAATTTCATACACACACATACACACACACACACACACACACACACACACACACACACACCACCAAACAGAATTAGCAAAATGATGTAGATAGCCTGTTAAATAGCAATAGTCCTAGAGATATGATGAGGCATGGAAATAGGAGGGGCTAGGCTGCCATGCTGAGTACAATGGGGAGGGGGGCTGAGTACACAATATGGGTAGGGTTGCTAGGGGCACAGACAACAACTAATATAAACAGTCTGAGCCAGAGAGCTCCCAGTATGGTCTAGAAAAAGGACGAAGTATTGCAGAATATCGTAAGGGCAGGGCAGGGAGTGAAAGTCATATTTAGTGTAAAACCTGACTCCTCCTATATGCAAGCAAGCAGAAAATTTAGCAGAGTAATTACAGTACAGGAAAGAGACACCAATGACTTACACTAGAGCAGGTGCAGGAGAGATGGTGAGGAGAGGACAGGTTGTGCATCCACTTAGACAGTAGACCAAAGTTTGATGTATAAATTGCACACGTGGGACATTGGCACCAGCTCTCCACCTCTAATCATGGCAGCCAAGGCCAATGTTAAGTTTATACAGTGTCCTAGTTCACTAAGTTATATTTCATTTATTCCTTAGAACTCATCATCACATGGCAACAAATCTCAGACGAGCTTCATCTTTAACAGATGATGCTTTAGCTTTCCTTTATCATGGCTGTAAATTTATTGAAATAATCACTGTTCTGGACCAGTCTTAAGGAACAGCATCTAACGTTTTTTACTTTATGCAACTGAGAATATCTTTGTGTGTATGTGTGAGAGAGGAGGGGATTAACTTATTAACTATTTAAAACTATTTAGAATCTTCAATTTGCAGGACACTCTGGGTCAAAACTGCAGTACAAGCATCATGTATTACTTTCATTATACCCTCCTCACTTGGGTTCATCTCCTAAGGGGGGGAGCTTTGCCTTCCACAGTTTTTTTTAGGACCCCAAAGTGGTTATCAGTTTGATCCATCTTCTCAGCAAGAAGCCAATCCAAAGGAAATACAAAGTGCTGACTCTTCCCTGACCTTCTAATACGTAAACTGATGAGGTGTTCTTAACAAATAATACTGAAAGAAAATGACCGGATAATTTTAGGTTTATCATTACAAATGCTTGGGGTTTGTTTGTTTGGTTTTGTTTGGTTTTGTATTAATTTGTCTTACTTTGTCCTGTTGAAGAAATGTAAACATCCTAGGTTAAATACCAAAGATCTGTTGTTTGTAACAAGTGATATTATAGTGAAATGCCAACACACTCATCCTGTAGTGGAAGGAAGTCAAGTTATGATTTATCTCAATCACAGATGTGAGGTCTATTTGATGTCCTTAAGCGAGCAGTGTAGAAATTACTCTGCCAGAATCTGGGGAAAGAAATATGGCTCTATATGGATAAACACATGGTGATTTTTTTTAAAGAGCAAAGCTCAGCCCATTTCATCATTAACTGTCTCATTATTTTGATATTAATGAGTTCTATAAGTAAGTTTTAGAAAACAAATTATATCAAATCATTGGTTGTCCTGAATTATTCTAAGAGTTTATTACCAGGACGTCCATGTAAGTAAATAAATAATACTATTGATTTTTTGATCTTCAAACAAAACAGATGGAAACTTATCCACTAGAACTTTTTAAATAAAATAATCTGACTAAAATGTATTTTAGAATTAACATGATTTTTCCTGTGTTTGACATTTCAGTAACAATACATACAAATTTTTCTTCCTCTTATAATTTGTTCCTACTGACATAAAATTTTTATCTCCTTGTACCATACAAAATGCATAAATTTTATAACACCTTCAAGAATAGGAAGTCACAGAAGCATATGCTATCAAAAATTTACTTGTGAAACCAAAATTTGGCTGTCTTATTATTATTGATATTTTAAAATGGCATTCAGAAAACTGAATGTATTTAGTTAAAGGCAAACTATATGTATCTTTTGTTTGTTTATTTATGTTTGGCTTTTTGAGACAGGGTTTCTCTTTTCTCTGTATTGCTTTAGAGCCTGTCCTGGAACTTGCTCTATATACCAGGATGGACTTGAACTCACAGATATCCGCCTGCCTCTACCTCCTGAGTGCTGGGATTAAAGGGGTATACCACCAATGCCCGGCTCAAAATGTATCAATCCATCTCTTAGCCATAGTTACCTGAACTCTAAGCAACACGTTCAGATAATTTGTAGCTTTTGTTGATTAACACAAACTAATAATAATAATAATAATAATAATAATAATACCTACATTTACAGACAAAGTAGGCAAGTATGGATAGTACCAGATGACAAAGCAGACACCACATTCATTTCACAATGGCTCTAGGAACACATTACTGGGCTAGGACAGGATAGGTGTGTTTCCCAGGCTTCCTAAGAACTCCCCCTCTGCATTTCCTGGATGCATGCCTTTTCTGTGTCTTGAATGCATTTCTGCCCACACTTTACCAACTCAAGATATTATGGTGAGATAGTAATTTAACATCAGGGAAACGTAATTATTCTAAATCCTCTTACTAAAAAGTGTTATTTGAGAGGCTGGAACCTATTGCCTGTACTGAGCAGCATGAGGTTAGAGACATGAGATGCTGATGCTTTTGGTAAAAGTTCTCATATCACTGTGTGAGAGCTCTGACAGTGCTGGTTAAACAGTGTGCTTTTTAGTAATGAGTACATGCAAATACTTCATTACCTTGCTCTCTGCTTCTCACATAAATAAAGAACAAGCACTCACCAGAGCTGAGGAAAATCTAAGTTTAAGAGTACACACTGTTCTTGTGGGGGAGCTGAGTTTAGTGCCCAGGACTCAAGATGGGTGACCAGAACCCACATCTGGCAACTTACAACCACCTGTAACCCTAGCTCCACGTGAAATCATACTCTTTTCTGAGTTCTAGGAGAACCCGCAATACACACATACAATTTCAAAAGTACAAATAAATATTTTAAATTAAGAACAGCTACTTTATTTTATAAACAAATTAATTATCTTTAAATGTTTATTTTAAAACATAAATATTTGTTCCTATTTTATTTTCATTTTTTTCCCAATGATAACAGGTATTTTTACAAGAACTCATTTTCTTGAATTTATATCTGCCTTACATAATAAGTATATGTGAATACACATATGTACTTGTCTTTACATATTAAAACAGAGGCCTTCTATAAGTATCATTCTAGTATTTACTTTCCCATGAAGACTGCTTGGCCTTTAGAATGTAAACATGTATAAATGCCATATTAAATTTATAATGAATAACTTTAGGTATTGGAACATCTTCATATTTTTCAAAATTATTAGTAAATCTACAGGTTATTACAAAGTAACCCTCCTTTGGGGCTCCAACTAAACACTTCATGCCCCGCTGGTTAGAATTGTTCTGCTCACCTGGGCTTTGAGTGTGCGTTCAGGTTACCTCGGTTATGTCTGTGTGAGTAATGAAGGACTCTTTTCCCAGGTTACAAAAACAAAACAAAAAAACAAGCAAGCGAACAACAAACAAACAAACAAAAAACAGAATCCAACGGACATTATCTGTATGACTTCTAAAAAAGAAACAACAAAACACTCCTCTACTTTTAGAGATTCTGGTTTGTAACTCAAGGATGTGCCAGACCCCAATCATGGCAGCCCCTCTAGAGACATACAGAGAGGTGACATCCATTTCTTCCTTTCCTCCCATGCACCTTCCTCCTTGATCTGTCATCCAAGACATTGCCTACCCCTCTGTTTTTTGTTTTTTTTTTTTCTTTAAAGTAAATCCCACTCCATTCTAGTTCCAAAACAACCAATTTTTAATTATATAGTTAGTATGCCTTACTGCTTTGGGGTAATTTGGGAGGAGAAATGTGGTGATATTTTGCTTTTACATCATGGAGAACTTTCTCTGAATTTGTCTAGTGGTAGTGGACTAGACATTATTTATATACTTACTGCTTGTATATATTGTATTGGTTATTATATTTATTGTATATAGTTTTTCTTAGTCATAACCTTTTTTAACTGTTGTAACTGACTGGGAAGCAATTAGTTACTTATTCCTCCTTTCCCTGTGTTGTCTCTGCTTCCTAACATCTGACTCAGGCAAGTCTCATTTATGAACTGGATTTTGCCCAGCAGAAAAATGCAAAGTCCTTTTTTGTTGTCTCCTATGCTGAGGCAAAAAGGTAGCCTATCCTTAAGCAAGGTCATTGACTCTTGATACACTCCTCTGGTCATAAGCCAACAGAGCATATATTCATCTTTGCACAGAAATCACTTACAATATTTGACTTTTATTTTGCTCAAAGGTCATGTTCAGAATCACTACCATGAGAAATAGTCTCTGAATGATACTGATTGTTTGGCTTTCCTTGTGTTTAGCATACTCATTGGGCTATGATTTCTAGTCTGAACTTAGGTTATTACAGTTCCTTTCCAGCTTGCCTAGGTGTTTGAGGATTTACAATCTAATTTACAACCTAACCTAACATTGGCATGGATGTTCTAATGCTGGCTGACCTGTGCCCGGACTCCAACCTTTCTGAGGTTAAGATCTGGAAACGTACTCCTTTCTACTTGGTCCTGAACTGCCAGGATGCAATCCGAGATCTCCAATACTGAAACTCTATTCTCAGCCTCAGCAAACCAAATGGGAGTGGGTTAACATAAGCAGAGCAGACTCCTGTTACAGGCAGGTTTTTCCCGCCGGCCTCCTGACCCACTCTTTGCTCCTCCCCACGGACTGCCCAGTCCCGCCGCCAGGCGAGCCCCAAATAACACTCAGAGACTCTGTATTTGATACAATCCTGTTGGCCAGTTACTATTATTGTTTATGGGCTAGCTCTGTCTTAATTATTAACCAATTTCTACTTATCTAAGTATCTCCACGTGGCTCATCTTACCGGCCAGAGCGGCAGCCTGGCATCTAGCTTCCTCTAGGCTCTCCATGCTGACTCCTCTTTCATACTTCCTCTTTCCTCCTTGTCTCCTAGCCCCGCCTATCTTGCTTTCCTATTGGCCCAACAGTGCTTTATTGTTATTTACAGAATAACATCTCCCATCAGCCTCCACCCATCCTCTGCTCAGCCATCAACCTTTCAGCGAGCCCTGAACATCCCCAGACACATTAATGTTTGAAATATGCAGAAAATAATGTTCTCCACACTCTTAAGTTTAGTAGAAGCTGTTGGTTAAATGCTTTGTGATTAACACTGTGCCAGTTTAAAGCAGACACTGTGTAAAGAGCCAGGAGAAAGAAACCATGAAAAATAAGAGTGTCAAACTGTAGCAGAGCGAACAGCTGTGGCCTACATCGGATGCTCTGTAACAGTGAGTGGTGCTCTCAATTTTAAATGAATCCTGTGAAAGGACTGAATGGCAAATCTTCAGAGAAGCTATTTTTAAATAGCCATGTATAAAATTAAAAACGTTTCTTTTATATACAGAGCAGTGGCTGTGGGCATTAGGCACTTGATCTTCTGAGAAAATGTTTCAAGCCCATCGGTCTATAAATTAACTATAGATGTCACTTTTTTTGTTTTAATTAGGTATGTGATGAAGTCAAAGTTTCAGAAAATTATTTATTTCCATTGGAATTCTATATTAGAGTAAGTTCAAGTTTGGCCCACAATAATTTAGAAAGGACCAGATGATTCTTAAACTATGTTCCCCTAGAAAAGCAGAATAAAGTAGTATAGGTGGGTAGTATTAATAGAGTGGGTAAGTTGTTAGAACAGGAGGCTCAAATGGAGAAGAATCAGAAAATGGGGTGGTGCAGGGGATAAAAAGAGGGAGGGACAGCTAAATCTAAGGACCATTTGAAGGGTGGTATGGATACCTAATACAGTAGAATTTTACCAAAATATGAACATATGTGAAGATGATCTAAATCAAGTCAGCAAATAATGGTAGGAGAACCCCAATTCAATGTCTCTTGGTCTCTAAATGAAGCTTTCCGTACCCAGTTTAGGTTACATTTAATTGAGTTGTTGGCCAAAGGGGTTCTGTGGAAATCCACACATGACCCAGGCTGTTTTCAAGACTATAGCTTGTTCTGCACAAGCTGACAGCAAGGCTCAGCTGCTGCAGACAACACCTACACCACTGAACATGGAGAAAGCAAGATGGAGAAACACATGGAGCCTTCACCCCACTGACCAGTGCTCATTGTACTGGACAGTACTCTAATTCCACCAAAAAAAGGACTATAAACAGAAACCCAGCCCCAAACCATTTGAAGTAAAATGCTCTCCTGCTTGAAAGGTATATCAGGGAAATGGTGATACAAAGCCCATAGGAGTAACCAACCAACCAACATCTGATTTGGCTTAAGATCTACTCCATGAAATGGAATTCACACCCAACACTGACTGAGTGACTGGGAATCTGCGACCAGCTGGTCAAGGAGCCTCTTCTTTAACAAATGTGTAGTGATAAAGGACCCCTAAAAGCATTCTGCTATACTCATAGGTCAATGTCTTACTCAGCCATCATCAGAGAAGCATCCTCCTTCAATACACGGGACAAACACAGACCCACAACCCCCAAACGTGCAGAGAATAGAGACCACAGGACATTCATTCCAGTGATGTTTCCATCAGGCCCCAGGGAACTCTGCAGAAGAGGAGGCAGGAAGTGTAAGAGCCTGAGGGGGATAGAGGACACCAAGACAAGGCCCTCTAATAAAGGCACAACAGCCACATATAGGAACTCACAGAGGGTTCTAGAGATGGTCAGAAACTTTCGGGTATAAAGTATAAGTCCTCACAATGAATAAATTAATGCTCTTTATTTAACTTCTTTGTTTATGTTCTATTTTTTGTTTGCCCTATGCTAATAATGTTTACATCTCTATGAGATAAATTAATATGAAACAGGTTAATCACAGTCTATATCAACTCTCTTTAAAAAACTGCATAGATAATTCTTTCAATACATCTTTCAATACATAGATTACTGAAATAATATTACATACAATAATGACTTTAAAATGTTTTTTGTGTTTTAGGTTACTTTCAAGATAAATGTCCATAGCACAATAATATCTTAAGACATTAAAAGAAATATAACTCAGCGCAAACTGGCATAGCATGAGATCACAAGCTATTAATTTACTTCTTTGCTTTTTCCATTTTTGCTTTATATTAGTACTCAATCTTTCACTCAAGAGTTTCAAATGCATAATATACCTTAGGAAACATAATAGTTGGTAAGAATATAAAAATGAACACTGGTAGAGTATACATGCAAGCAAACCCACAATAGAAAACTTTCTCTGTGCTGCAGGCCTCCTATGCCTCCACAGTCTGGAGAGATGAGCACTGATATTTCAGTGAAGCCTTTGGAGGGAAATGCCTATCCTCAGAAATAAGGAAGAATAGGATCTAGTTAGTAGATGAAAGAGAAAGAAAAAAGGTATAGCCAAGCATTCCCATGTGGCACTATTCACACATAGAGTGCTAGGTTAACAAAGATGGAGATTTGAATTGTTCTGCTTTATTTATTTCAACCCAGGTAGTGATACATATAAATGAAGAAACAGCAAATGTTAAAAATAACAATCCTCAGTATCAATTAATGAAACACGTACTGCCAGAACAGATGCAGCTCTTACTGCAGGTTCACCCAGAATTCCTAAAAGTTACTATGCGAATCTAAAGTACCATAAAATTATAATTTCCTCTACCTGGCCTTTTTTTTTTTTAATCCTTAAAGTAGTTAAAGATGCCAGAACAATATTTTACTCTACCTTAAAAAAAGAAGAAAAAAAAGAATTCACCTAATAACAATTAAATGGATATTGCCAATTAAAGACTGAGTTAGATTTCTATGGTGGTTTCCTCTAGATGAAACAGGCTAAAAATTTAAATGATCTGAGGATGTACTAAAATATTTAATACGCAGAGCTTGCAGAAAAGTAAAAAGCTGAGACATCAAAGGGGTCATGGGGGCCAAGCAAAATGGTCTTTCTGGCAGAACAAATACTAAGTAGTCTAAATGGTATCCAGCATTAAGCAGTTTTTCTCTCTTTGCCCATCCTCTCAACAAGGAGCATGCTCCTTATCCTTCTGTCCTGTTTGCTCCCTCTGCCCACTTTTCTCATCAGCACCTGAGACGGTGGCTGCCTCCAGCTCCCCAACCTTTCCTCTCTGCTTTGTTTGAGCATTGTATCCATGTCAAACGCCCCATCATTTAAAGTAATAGCACCAACCAATATGTTTCCTGCCAGCATCCATCAGTGATGGCTTGTATTTGGTAGCAGGCACTGTGTTCGATGACAGGGCAATGTCTAACAGATGGAACTATCTCTCAAACTCAGTCTAGGCTGGGGAGGTATCTCGGGAAAGAAAGTGCCTCCCTGGCAAGCATGAGCAGATGCCAGAACCCACAAAAAACTGGATTCAGTAACACATCTGTGATCCGAGGACTCCTACAGTGGGGTAGAAGGTAGAGGCACCTGGAAGCTTATGGAACGGCTACTCTGGATTGGACTTGGTATAGAAGAGAACCTTTTCCAAACAATGTGGAAGAGGAGGACCAAAGACCCAGGTTCTCCTCTGGGCTGCATCTGTGTCCCACGTTATGACAAGTGAGTGCTCACAGCTATGCAGGAGATGCAGGCAGACATACACAGAGACAGATAGACACGCATACACAGAAGAGGGAGGGAAGGAGAGAGAGAGAGAGAGAGAGAGAGAGAGAGAGAGAGAGAGAGAGAGAGAGAGAGAGAGAGAGAACAAAGTGGTCAGCTCTAAAAACATACATACAAGTAATGTCTGATTGTATTTACATGTTTAGGAATGTGTATTATGTGTAAGTGTATGTGGACATGTATACAGAAATGAAAGAGCAAGGAGGAAGAAGTGGAAAGGAGAATGTGTGTAATTATATTAATCTAAAAAATAAATGAATACTTACAATTAAAAAAAACAAAGGGAAAAAAGCTTGGTTCACTGGGAGACAGAGATTAGAAATCGAAACACAACGTACTGTGTCAACATTTTCAGAAACACATCACAAGGAGAGAGCAGAGGCGAAAAGGACTCATTCGGCCACTCTTTTTACTTTCTTTAACTATTTCATGTGATGAACACACTTCCCTTCCTACAATCACAGCAAGCAACCCAAGCGCACCAATCACAGCCGCCTATTTCGAAGAGAAGGCTAAAGTATCATTTCCATGGGAGACACAAAACAAACTTCTAATTTTCTATCAAATATGAGCTACTTCTAAGTTTTAAAGATGTCCCTTTAAAGAGTAATGCTAAAGACAGTGTCTAAAAGGACGCAGTCTTTGTAAATTACCCAAATTCCATTGCCGACAGTGAGAATACGCCTTACCGATAATGGGCTATGAGAGAGTCATCTAGTCACCCACCCAACATGAAATGAGCAAGTGATCTTGCACTGAGGGTGCAGCAGAGACAAAGCATGATGTGGCTTTGTCTTAAATAGCAGTTTACTCCAGATACGAGATGTGAAACTACTAATCACATAACCGATTACTTAAGGTAAATTTGGCCAGTGCTGTGAAGGAGAGCAGAATTCTGTACGCCTGGCTCTGCATCAGCTGTCCAGTTACCATCAGACACAGTAGAAGAGAGAGAGCTTGCAAGGAGAAAAAGTGAAAAGTTCTCACATATTTGGTTCACCATGATGTGTGTAGAACTTTGCACAGTGCATGGCTTTTACCAGATACAGATTAAATATTTACTAAATGAAATAAGAGACTAGAATTAAAACAAAACAAAACAAAAAAAGCCAGGGTGTTTTTACTAGGAACTACAACATTAAAAATGCATACTCTTGGAACAGCAGAACAAACTTACATAAGCTCTGCTTCCCATAGACTCATAAAATGGGGGATATATTTTTATCTTTTTTTTGTCAAGATTTTTTTATTGGGCTTGTCAATAATTTTCTGAGCTCACATAGAATTAGTACAGGAAGCAAAAAACACAACAACAACAACAACAACAAAATCAGACAATAAAACATAATCTGACATGAGTGAGGAAATCCGGAAGTCCTTAAGTTGAAGAGTTATGGTGAAATCTAAGGCCTGGTTTCATAGAAATCTGTTTTTAATACAGCAGCACATCAGAAAATGGACTAACATGACATTCACAGAGGAACATAAAGAAACAAGGTCACAAGGTCACAAGCCCTAGGGAGAATGCAGGGTCTTAGCCCAACCTCGGAACTGAGCAGGGTCTGAGGAAAGGCTGCTCGCCCATTTCTCAGCCTCCCAGGATCATGGAGACAATCAGACCCAGGAGGGAGTCTAGTCAGGCAGGAACTTATTTATTGTCCCATAGCAAGCATCTCTTAAAGGAAAAAAACCCCGCAGAGCAGGGAAACAGCCAGCCAGTGGTTTCAAAGGTCAGCCTACCACCCGCCTAGACGTTCTATGCTTTACCTAGTGAACACGAGGTGTTCATGCAGCGACCTCATCTGGTTCGATCTAGACAACCAATCATCTTCTTCGTAAACAGCTCACGTCTCACCCATGACTTCCCCTCAGTGCCATCTTTGACTGCCCTATAGAGAAGGCAAGCACAGAAAAAGGAGGAAGATTTTTCTGAACACTGGTCTAGTTACATGTATACAAAGTATTCTCGGTCTTGGGGTTTCTTATTAAGGCCATAGACACCGAATCCTATGTAGAGCTTCAGTTGATTTCAGGACCCAGGAATCTTCAGAAAGGGCCATGTGGAGTAAGCAAAGGGAATGTCCCTTTTCTTATAAAAACAAAAGAGTGATAAAGTCACTTTATTGTCCATCTTTTTCAGATGTGTATAATTTCCTCCATAGTCCGAAAATAAGCATATAGTCTAACTTTATGTATCATACTCTCTCCAGAGTGAATCAAAAGTAGCCCCTTCCTATTCGTTTGCTTTTCTCTCCGCTTTTCAACTGTCCTAGGTCCATTAAAAGAAAGGCAAGTTAGTTTTACAATTCTCCCAGTCAAAGAGGATATACTCCTGAGGTCACACAGAGACTTTCTATGATCTACAGCAGAGATGAAGGGGACTTGATTGAAATCAATTCCCACCACTGCATCTTTACTTGCCACACCGGAACCAGGAGCTATTGATTTCTTTAATTAAAAAGAACTGATATGGAAATACTGAATTGAGATTAATCCATATGAATAACTCTGTGAAGATTTCTATTTTTTCTTTCTTTTTTTTTTTTGGCATCCTACCTCAGAGAAAGACTTGTTTAATACCCCCTCCCCCATTTAATGTTTCAGGGCTACAATGCATGCTTATCTACCAAACACCCCAAGGGGAAGAGAATACCAACAAGAGGAAAGAAATACAGGGAACTGAGTGGAACCTTGTATAAAAGAGCGGTTTAACAACAGCCCCCAAAACAAACCAAGGAGATGAAAGAACCAAATATGAAATAAAGAACTGATAATTAATGAAAAGAGAAACTATTAAAATATAGCTGACGGACACAGTAACCACTCAATTTTCCCAAGGGATCATGTCAAAATTCTACTACAAAGAGAGTAGATATGTGAAAGTTGTTAAATACCACCCCCTAGAGATTATCCATTCAAAAGGCCTGTGGTTCTGCATACCAGTTAATTCTATGCCTCCCTAATAACTCTCATTCTTATGAGTTAATATTAAAGATAGTCTTCAACCAGGAAATAAAAGAATGTGTAGTTTATGTATTTTCTCTTTTTTTGCCTCCAGGAAGCGGTAGTGAACTATGAAGGAGATGTCAGTATTGTAGAAATAAGCAAGCTAAGGCCAATTGATAACTTTAATCAATTGGCTAATAGACCACAATGTACAGCCCTCCCCTGCACAGTTTATGTTCTTTATACCAATACGCAGTAATGATGAGTTGCAAAGGAAACACCAGCTCTATGGAAATGGCATGCTAAGACCAAAGCTTTTTTATAATTGTTTTCCCTTTCTCATCCGTTAGCACAACATATAGGGAATCAAAATAAGAGGAAATGGCATAGGAGCCAAGAAGACAAGAAGGCAGGGAAAGAAAGACTAGGGAAGGGGGAGTGGATGTCAGTCCATAAGTGAGCCTGACTATTGCGGCTCATTGCAAGTTTATTTCAATTTTATATTTTGTAAGCCTATCAGGATCAGCTCCAAACACACTTATACATCTTTGACATAAATGCTGGTAAAACTGAATCAAAGCAATAAAAAAGAAAGAAAAACCTGGAGATATGTGTTCATATACAACAAAGTTTTATAGCAAGGCTTCCCAAAATATGTAGACAGGCAAGAATGATACATAGGGTAGTAGAAAACTCAAATAACACCGCCGTTAAAACAGTTTATACTTGCTACTAATCTTAGAGATGTGTACTGACCAATACAAATATTGTCTTAAACGGACTGCTGTGAGAAGGTGAAAGCAAGCACTCAAAGCTATTCAAGTTCTGAGCACCTGGGCTATCACAATGCTAGGATGGTGGGTCAATCAATCCCTCAAGCAAAAGTGGTAACTACGTGTTACAAGGACATGAGCAGTGTGTCTGTGGGCACAAACGACCATCGTTACTATTCGTATGTCAACCTGACCTAATGATAGATACTGTGCCCATTGACGGGCGCTTACACTGAATGCAGCGTCAGGGCTGACTGATACCTGACAAGTCAGTGTTGAGTGTGATGGTGAAGAGAATTGCTTTATACTAGTGCAGATTTAGCCACTGTAGATTTGCATCACATTAAGTTTATAAAATACTTTCTTGAAGAATGGGGAAATAGCCTGTTTCTCTCTCTCTCTCTCTCTCTCTCTCTCTCTCTCTCTCTCTCTCTCTCTCTCTCTCTCTCTCTCTCTCTCACACACACACACACACACACACACACACACACACACACACACCTCTGCATGTGGAAAGCTCATAGCAACACTGTCAAACACAATTTACAATATATATTTAGAACATTACATAGCATAGATTATGAAAAAAAACCCAAAAAGATGACAATGTACCATTAATGGAAAAATAACAAAAAGAAAATGAAGGGACGACTAAATTTTGACAATGCAATTATATAGTGTTTGTAGTTCAAAAGATCGGCAGTGATTTTTGTAAACCCATGAAGCTAGAATTGTCAACAAGGATTTTTAAAATTTTAACCATAGTAGGCTACACTTAATATCTATAGAACTTGCACTCAGAGATCCACCTGCCTTTGCCTCCAGAGTGCTGATATTAAAGGAGCATGGCACCACTGCCTGGCACAAGAACTTTATTTTTAAAGGATGCACCTCCCAGAACTCTGTTGCCTGTTTTACTCTGATTTTCCTGGGAACCTCTCATTCTGCTACCATTGGCATTTCCTTTGTTATCTTCTGTGCTGAAGTCCATATATTCCCAGGAATGGAAATAGAAGCTCTAATTTCCCATGGGAATATGTAAAGCCAATTCTATTACTTTCCAATTCCAGTTGGCTTTTGTGACATCCGTTGCTGTTCCAAACACTGCAGTTCTGGACCTTCTTGATTATATTGCTCAGACGCCATGCTGTTGAGAGCACCCATCATAATGGATTTGTTCGTTTTAAGTCTGTGTATCATACATCTGGTGGGAGATGTTAAAGAACCAGAGCTGATCATCACCTCCACATATTTGCCTTCTGTTATTTCACTGAATGTTGAAGTTTTTTAACTTAACCTTTTTTTTTTTTTTTGTACTCATATTCTGATTTTGGCTGTCCCGAGTTCATTCTTTAAGCTTGTACTTTGTTTATTGCTTTACAATTTTTCCTTAAAGTTTTTGAAAAGTTCGTATCTTAGCACTATGTCTACATAACTCCCACCCTCTTCCTTTCTCTAGTTTGATCATCTTGTCATTCTCCTACCTGTTTTTGAGAAGTCTGTCTAGAGAACATTGCTCACTTTTGCACAAACATGTTCCTTGTGGTAAGATTTGTTATTAATTTGAGAATATAAAATCTTATCTTTCTGAAAAGTACCAATACAATTTCAACAATTGTTTTTCTCTTGAAAGTTCCCATTCATCGATTGTATAATCACATATCACATGAATCAAACTTTGGGCAATAAATCATATATAAGATAGTGGTTCCCTGAGATTATACATCCACTTGAAAGCTATCATGTACCATCCATTTGTTCATGATCATGAGGTGTGTACAAGTAAAAGTATAATACATACAATTACATATCTCTGTACTGTATGTAGTATTTGAAAATCACAGAAAACAACCATGTGATTACTGGTTTGCATATTTTCTGTTCTAATATTTTGAATGTAATAAATTATAAGAATTTATTACAAAATGTTGTGATATAAAACCAGCCTCAGTCTCAGGCAGCTTGGGTTTTCACATCTTTTAATTGCATCAAAAGCCATGTGTAGAGGGGCTATAACTGTTCCATTTGTGACTAGTTTTTTCCATTGACACTTATTTTCTGAACTTTGCTCAGTTGTGAATTCCATAGCTATTGAAGAAGGGTCAGAAAGATTCTAATAGACAGGGGTTGTGGGTGATTTGAGTGAAGCAGTCGTTGGAATTGAAAGAACCACTGTACTGATGAACCCACAGCAGCCTGCACAAGATCTGAACAATAAAAAGCCACTCAAAACCTCAGCACGGAAGGGAAGAGATTCAGAAGTCTGCATCACTAACTGAGGAGCTACTGACAATTGATAACATTGAGGCAGGGAGAGTCAGGTTTGCATTTTGTTGGTTTGTCCTTTTGTTTTTAAAGGTGTTACCCCTGGTAAATCAATCACAGCTCATGGAGTATTCTACACTCCTGTATATGTGGCCAGGATGAGCTAGACTATGTGGGTTTTCATTCCTTTTTTGTTGAGGACATGAAACCAGGAAAGAATGAGGAAGTCAAAAGTAGATGTGGATAGAGTTAGGGAAAGGAACAGGTATAAATATGACTAAAATACATTGTATGAAATTCTCAAAGAATTAATAAAAATACTTTAAAAAAGGATAATATGTTGTGGTTAATCTTTACTACCTAGGTTTGTGTAAGTAGGTTGTATATTTACACAGTGACACAATGTTTTATTTCTCAAGACATATTTCCAGGGTTCCATAGTGCCTGACTGCAGTGGGCATCCATACATACTGAATAGCTGACATATCTACAGCAATGTCCCAGACTAACTCATTACTAGTCACATGACTTTAACGAGGTTGTCCTTTTAATGTTTCAAGTCCCTTATATATGGTGATTACCAACAATAGTTGTTCCTCACACAAAGTGACTAATATTGTAAAATGCCTAAAATAATACTTCCTATAAAGTAAAGCCAATGGTATTTATGATAAAATGGAACCTTATCTTTTGTTCTTCTATTTTCAATTTTAGAGGTCATTTTTGAAGTGTCTAGAGATTTTAGACTGCACATTAAGGTCTAATCACAATTTACCCGGGACTGAAAGACCACAGAATGCCTTTGGCATGACAAGTGTCATGGTTGCAGGCTTTGCTGTAGGTCTTTGCTCTGAGAAATTTGATGTTAAAAATCTCTACGTTTTTGCTATATGAAATCTCCACCTACCATTCTACACCATTGTAAGCTCACATACACCACATGGAAACTATGAGCTAAGTTAAAGGGAATCTAGAATCTAACTTCACCTTACAAGGATTATTTCTCAGCTTCCCCTCTCAATTGCTTGAGATCCTTATGTACCTTCCACTGTTTTTATTCCTGACTACTTGACCACACTTTTCAGATTCCAATGCTCTGAGCAGATTTGCTCTCAGAAATTGCTATAAATCCTTTTGCAAATTTAAGTGAGATTTTTACAGGGACTTAAGGTAAATTCTGTGCTCCACATGGCACTGCTATCCAGAAATTGAAACAACTATTTAAAACAATGAAAAGCAGTTATTAGGAGAGCAAATTTTGCCTAATTATAACAAGGCATTTGTCTCTGTAAATTCACCTAGTTTAATAAGCACTGATATTTTGGGAATAGTACTTTTGAATAATTGTACCAATTTAAATTTTTCTCCATAATGAACAGAAACAAATCTTAAGGTTTAGATGTATTTCCCAATTTTTGCTTTCTCACTTAGCCAGTAACTGGCCATGTGCAGAGATGTCCCCCATCAGGACCAGCTCCAACATCAGTCACCGAGCATTTCCAGCTTCACTTTGGTCATAAATGTGTGAACATACACAAGGTTGTATAGTTTTAATATGCTCAATTCAAATTTTGTTTTTGCCATATTCTATGAAAATCATCCCCAAAAGGTAATTGTTTAGTGAAGAGTTTAGAGAAATCACTTTTGAAAACATCAAAAAGAGTGAGTCAAAGATGGTGAGGATGTTGGAAATGGCAGTGGGCACAATATTCATCTTCAGTGTCTGATGACAGGAAGCTACGTCTGGGTTTGAACTTTCTATAAGCAACATTGTACTGTTACACAAAACATGCCCCATGACTACACCTATTGTAGGAAATGTCTTTTCTTCTTGCTCTAACTAGAATGTTTTAAGTTCAGAGAAGATGCATTTCTTAAGGTTTGTTTTTATTTATGTGTATGTGGGTGGTGAAACTTTTGTAAGTGTATGTCACAGGTACACAAGTGTGTGGGTACCGTCAAAGGCCAGGGAAAGGTGTTGGATCCTCTGGAATTAGAGTTACGGGCATTTGAGAGCCACCCAACTTGAGTGCTGGGAACCAAACTCAGGTTTTCTGAAAGAGTATTGAGTATTAGTATCCTATGAGCCACTTCTTCAGCTATTTTATAAAACGTGATTTACTCGATTTTAGTTAATATTGCTAAATTTAGCTCTTCAACTACTTAATGATTAATTTAAAATTATAAATATATAGAGAGAATGTTTGTTCCAATTCCAAGACCCCAAAGCCACATTAATAAATCATTACTTTTTGGTGTCTTGGTGGCAACATGATCTATATTGCATAGGATTATCTCATGGAAATCTGTAGCCACTCCAATCATGTGAAGTCAAATAAACTAAACATTTTAGAAGATAATACTGCTGAAGGAAAATATCTCAAAAAAAGTCAATTAAGCTAATTCGCTGACTTCATCATGAGTGACAATGTGGGACCCACCCATCTTCCAGCAAGAATTACAATAAAGGAGAGAAGTCTATGATCTGAGCCCATAGAAATGCAACTAAGTAAAGAATGTTTCACCAGGACATGTCCGTCCTCTCCTGTAAGTCCCTGTGTTTCAGTGTACTTCCTTTACAACCATGGCTCTCAACCTAGAGGTCATGACCTCTTTGTGGGCCACATATCAGATATCCTGCATACCAGATATTTACATCATGATTCACAATAGCAGCAAAATTACAGTTAGGAAGTAGCAAGGAAATAATTTTATGGTTTTGAGTCAGAACATGAAAAACTGTATTAAAGGATTACAGCTTTAGTAAGGTTGAGAACTACTGCTCTACAAGTTTCTTATTATTAAACAGAATATTAAAATTTATTTTATAGATTAATTGTGTATTTTATGTATGGGTATCTGCTTGTCTGTTTGTATGACACATACATGCAGTGTCCACAGAGCCCAGAAGAGGGTTAAAGATTGCTTAGGACTGAGATTATGTACAGCTCTGAGTCTCCATATAAGTTGTAGAAACCGATCCTGGGTCCTCTGAAAGTAGTTAAGTGCTCTTACCTACTAGCCAATCTCTCCAGCTCATATGATACAAAATTTACATTCAGGTCTTAAATATAAGTAATCTCAGGATTTTATTGTGAATTCAAATTTGAGAGAAGTATGCTGAAAATTTCTATGTGAAAAGACATTACTTTACAAATATTCACTGTAGTGGAACACATTAAAATTAGATTCTGATTGGTATTGTATAAATGAAGGTATATGTGTTAGCATGTGTGCTATTTTTGCATTTCATACTTGTTGAACAAAGATCACCGAGTCTCAGAAAATTTACTCATTCCAACAAAAGCATACTTCCCCACCATCCAAGAAAATTTACAGTTTTGATGGCACATCCAGCCTTGACTTAGAGAACAGCGGAGAATCTTAATTATGTCATCATTAGGCAAAAGCAAGCTTACGTTATCTTAGACAGTCAACAATATCCTCTTAAAAGTAAAATATCAGGAATTTGAGTCACTGATTCCTCATCATATTCATCTTTTAAATCACACAGGAGCTGTAGGAAAGCAGCCATGGTACTGTTGTCTAGCTGAGCAGTGAAGGTGCATCCCCCACTGCTTACTCAAACCTGGTTTGTAGTGGGATATTCGCTCTGTATGCTTCTGTGGCACTGACCACACCCATTGGGGGTGGAGCCAGAGGCGGAAGTGAGCCATGGAACTAGGTCTGAGGAGGAGCTGGGTAATGCTCTCTTGCTGGCTGAGAGAGGAGCATCCGGTTCCAACTGCTGTGTTCATCTTTCTATGTTGTGAGTTATTTCTCCCCGAATAAACATTTGTTCGGCCTATTTGTTTATGCTGACCCTTATTAACCCGCAATACTGGTTCCTGATGAAGACAGAAACTGGTGTATGTAAATGGGAAGCTGACTGTGAGGTTCTGTGATGGAGATTGCCCCACAGCAATGAAAACGCAAAGTGCTTTCAGCTCTGTGGCTCATTCTGCCCAATTGAAAAGGCTCAATTATTTCATTTATACCTTTGATGGGTTTTCATAACATAAAATGAATTTTGTGATTAATGAGGATTTTACATAGACTGTACATTAAAAAAAACACCTCATCTAAAAAGGTGAATTGTTTTATTTTCTGGGTAGTGAAGGTGAAAGGAAATGCAAAATAAAGTTGATTGACTTAAATTTAATATATAAAGGTAGCAGTAGTTAATAGAGTATTGATTAAGGATATAAAAGGGGATGGTGACAAATTCATCAAATCTCCTTGTTCCATGCCTCAAGGCATTTGGTTAATAAACATCTTCTCTTATAATTGATTTGTATCTTCCTCTTACTCAGTTTGTGCCTTGTTTCTTCCTGTGTGAACATATCAGAATTACACAATTTCACTACCAGCACCAGACACTCATGCAAAAAGTTTTGTGAAAGCTCTTACTGTAATTTGCTATTTTTAAGATGACTGTTCTCATAGACTTGGAATAAATGTAATTAAAACACACCAACCCACATTACTAAACTAACCTAGGAAAAAAGCTGCAATAGAAAAATTCAGAAACTCATCTACAATTTATATTTATTAACATACAAGGTTACTTTTGTAACAATTATAAAACATCATTTGGACAACTTGATATGCAAAACATAATTAGTTTCTAAAAACATATGTACATAGGACTACTTTTATGATCTATCAAATTATGAGGACAATATTTAAATCTTAGAAAAATGTTTAGTTTGCTAATTGAGCTTATTTTTCTTCATTTTTACTAGGGGTTATAATTTTTACATATAGATAATTTATGTACATAAACATTAACATCAATTCGATCAAATCACTGTGAAAAAGAAAAATATTTTATATAGTCTCTTTTATAGGTACGTAAAACTATCACTTGTGAACCATATGTTAACAACTGTTTAATTTGTATGACTCCTAATATGTATAACAATGTCTTATGTAACAACTACACAGTTTGCATGAATCATGATTTATGTAACAATGTGTTTTGTAACAACTGCCTAGTTTGTTTTCCTTTAGGATATGAAGCATAAGTGACAGCTATGTGTTTAGTGATTCCATGGTTGTCATCATGAGCATACCTCAGAGACCACATGACATTCTGTACCTAAAAATTTGGGGGAGTGAAGAGAACACTGAGAAATTCATCCTACTTATAGGAAATACATTAAGCACCTTCTTGTAAACCTTAACATGTAAATTGTTTTTGCTTATGCTTATCAATTTTACCCTGGTGTGTGTGTGGGAACTCAGCAACTCTGTGAAGGAAGCAGCATTCTACCTCGCCCCATAGCTAATGTGGCCAAAACTATGGACTTCAATGAGAATATAGTGAATGGTTCACCTAATCACACAGCTTGCCTGTGGGTCTGTGTGACAAGACACACCTAGATAAACCACTCAATGGCGCTGAGTTAGAACCATTCAGCAGCTCAATAAAATATCCATCCAATAATTTGTTGCCCTAGCTAAGTTTCACCAACATTGTCCAATAGACACAAACATGAAAGCATGAGTCTGTCCTATGTGTTGATGAGCAACCAGTAAAGATCCACAATTGAACTTTCTTGCTCATGGAAGTCCTTAACAGTTAAGAATGCCTCTTCATCTTTGAAAAGGTAGAACAGGAGAAACGCTTACTTGGGAGCTTAATATATTAAAAGGAGATAACGAGTTCTAGTGTATTTTGTTCCAAAAATTTCCTTCCAGTTAAGAACAAATTTGTAGCATGCGATGCTTTCATAGACAAATGTGTCATAGTCAAATGCAGTGATTTTTACCAACACGACCCAACCTGCTGGAAACTGATAGCATTGTACAGGCAGCATTGGAGCTTCCTGGAAAAGCTACTGAATGTGTTTAGAGACCACTATTAATCACTAGCTCTGTTCAAGATCAATATCGATGCACATGAAACTTAACTCAGTCTGAAATATGCCTTAAGATATATTTAAACAATTATGTGATGCTGCTACACCAGGACACTCAAACCTATATATATATATTATATATATAATATATATATTACATATATATGTATATATTTTGCTGGATCTCATTGTTAAATTATGCTTCTTTGTCAGTGTATGTATCCTTGCTTTTAGTTTACAAAATTCAGTCACTGTGTGTGTGTGTTTGTGTGTGTGTGTGTGTGTGTGTGTGTGTGTGTGTGTGAGAGAGAGAGAGAGAGAGAGAGAAAGAGAGAGAGGAGGGAATAAGGGAAGAAAAGCAGGGAATGGAAAGAGAAGAGAGAAGGTAGTGCCATGAGTCACAATATTTGTCTGGTGTGTTCTAATTAAAATTCTGTCTCTCTGATTTCCTAAGTACAACTTCTCCTCTATTATTTCTAAAAATCATGAGCATGTCTCTGTTCATTTGCCTGTTTAATCTGAAAGTTGCTGAATACGGTGAACAGTAACAAATACAATATCTGCCAACCACTTTTCTCTTGACAGTCACCAAACTATTAAATCAGTGTTAGTCATGACATGACAAGTCAGTCAACACTAACTCTAAAATAAATACGCAAAGTGTTTTCTTCTGCCTGGTACACCTTCATAGAGAGAGCATCAAATGTAAATGATGATATGAATACTACAATAACTTACATCTACAATTTATGAGCTAATTTCAACTTTACTATTTTATGTTTTAATAGGGAAAATTCTATAAAATCTCCATTTAAATGGGGCAAAGTTGACAGAGTATGGGCCTAATCAATGAGTCTTGCCAATTCAGACCCATCTGCATAGGTCCTTGGCAGAGAGAGCCTTCTGAACTGTTGGCATAGTCAGGCAGGAATCTTCAAGGAAACCACCTTCCAAATCTCCTGGGTATATTTATCTTTACCATTTCAAGAGTTTAAAAGAACACACAGGCATACAAAAAACCTTGAAATGGTCTCAAAGAAATTGAAATGGAAGTTGGAGTTAGTTATATAGTGGGTGGTTACTGAAAACTATCCCCATTATATTCCTGTCTTATCTAGAGACTAGAAAGGGTTTCCTTGTTCTAAACAACAAAATATAAATCCATTAGAAATGAGACAACAACAAAAACGTTTTGGGTGCCAGAGCCAAAGGCTGATTTCGGCACATTAGGATAGGGTTTCTTTCCTCACTGCTGTCTAGGGGTGAGGCTTTTGTGAAACAAATAAGAGAATGGACAAGTTTGCTTCATAACATTAAAATATGGCTAAGAAACAAAACAAAAAGAGCTTGTCGGTTTCCTAATATTCCTATCTTTAAAAATGTCAGAAGGAACTAAATTGTAATGAGTCTTTCTGTCCTACCAGCCAGCTCCCAGATAATGACACGGAGATTTATTATTAATTATGAAGTCCAGCCTTAGCTTAGGCTTGTCCCACAAACTTTTATAACTTACATTAACCCATTTGTTTTAATCTACATTCTGTCACGTGGCTGCTTACCTTGTCTCTCTATACTGTTCCTGCTGCTTTCTCCTGGTCTGGCTGGTGGCTCTGCCTTCTCAGACGTCTCTCTCTACCCAGACATCCCACTTATACCTCCTGCCTAGCTATTGGCCATTCAGCTTTTTATTACATGAATCACAGAAATACATTTTTGCACAGGGTATGAATATCCCACAACACTAAGTTTTCACATCACACTCAAGAGTATCCAAACTTTCCCAGCTGCATAAGAATGTTTTGTCTCCTCTGTCTTTAAAGGGATACACACAGTTATTAAATGGAGGAGGAAGAGAAGGAGGAGGAAGGGCAGGAGGAGGGAGATGAAGAGGCTGGGGAGACAGCTGAGTGAGTGTTCCTACACAGTCATGACCAGAATGTGAGTTCTCATAAAAGCCTAGCACAAGGGAAGTGTCTGCAACCCCAGTGATGGCTAAGTAGAGTCGGATAGATCCTGGGTACTCTCTCACCAGTCAATCTAGTCAAAATTCTGTAAAAGAAGATGAAAGCGGAGGAGGTGGAAGACATCCTGGCATTGGTCTTTGGCCTCCACACACTACGTGCACACAGAGAAATAAGTTGACAAGAAAGCAGAGAGAAGAGACTACCGCAGGATGTGTGGCCTGCATGAGTAAAGGAGCTTCGGGAAGGTTTGCATGAGTCTGAGCACTGACCTCACCTACCTGAGATTCCTCTTGGTAATGGTTATGGGTATCATATTTCGAAGGCTCCTCCAGATACTTTGAAGAAGAACAGATGATTCTTGGTTGGATTTCATTAAACCATGATATTCGAGAATGTTAGTAAAGCTGCTTATGTAACAGGTTAGTGACATGAGGATGCCAAATATAAGGATGGGAAAGGGGTCTCTAAGAGAAACGATCCAGTCCCAGCTGGCACAAATGTATCTTCCCAGCATCAGCCTGGGACTCAGGATGACTTAGGAGGAGCTAGACTCAGAGAAGTTACACACCTCAATCGTGGTTGTTCCAAAATCAAGGTTCAGTCCTACAAAGCAAACAGAAATTAGAATAAAACACTTGCTGGGAACTGACTAAGCCATCTAAATATAAACAGAGTATCTAGAGTTTAGGGAAAAATGATTGCCGGCAGAGTGAAAAATCAGAGCTGGTTGCTTACATTTAGGTTATGACACCATCAAAGAGGACTTTGTGTCTCTACTGAATTTTAGGATGTTGAAAGGCAGCAAACACAGGCAGTCACCAGGCAAAATCCTAATCCCGCTAAGCGCACAGGTTCTCATGGTTCTATAAACCTTCATTTGTTCTCCCACCACCCCAGTCCCCGTTTGTATTCCCCCTGGGAATTGCTTCTTCATTCTTGTCCTTAAGACTACCAGTCTGCAACTTTATCTGATCAGTTTCCTTCTACAAATGGCAAAAGGAAGACAATGTTCTTCTAAATTGTTCATAAATTTGTGTACAAAAAGATTCCAGTCCCAACAATGACAAGGGCCTCAAGTGTTTTTTAAAGCTCTTCTATAACTGGGCTGGGGCATTTGGGGAGAGGACAAGGAGTAAGGGGAGAACCATGGGCATTGTTTATTTGCATTTTAATAGAGTAAGGATCCCATTTTGTAAACTGCTGGAGCTTCATTTTAAATCAGGTTATGTCTGAATACACACATTTCCGCATTTTTAAACACCCTTATTTCCCATTCAACCACCACATACATTTAATTTTCTCAAATGAAAGTCTATTGATATTAACACTATGAGAAAAAAAAAAAAACATGATATGTTGGAAGATCCCCAGACAAATATAATGGTATTCATATAGCATGTTCCATTGCAAGTCTGACAAAGTACATTCTAACTTCCCTAAAGAGAGGTTCCCATTATTCCAGTTCAACACAACCATCCATGTTTGTTTGCATGAGGTTCCTTTCAGATGAAATGAATTTATTTTAAGTTATATTTGTCCAATGGCCTTGCCAACCACATTAGACCTTCTGTAGAAGGTCTGGAGCTAGGGAAGACAGTAGGATGGGAAAAACAGTTGCTACACCAGCATGAGGAGCTGAGCTTTGAAGCCTCAACATCTACTTAAAAAGCTGACTGTCTATATATCCCAGTATTAAGAGGTAGTTATAGCACAAATGAGCTTAGGCCAAATGGAAAGCTTCCAGTTCAGTGAGAGACCTCATGGTACCAGTTTATCTCAAGGCTATGAGGAAGTGAGCTGTTGAGGAAGCCACACCCAACTGCCTGCTGTCTAGTCTTGTGCATGCTGGAATAGACACAACACAAACCCACACACATGCAGCACACTCTCATATGCCATGGCGGGAGGTAGGTGGGGATGATGTGTCCTATTTATTATAATTGTTTACAATAGGTAATATGAAAGAATGGTCACATCAGATACTTTACACTGGTTAAAAAAAATGTCTGTCCAGAGCTGTTGAACTGCTGTTTATGTAATAAAGTTTGTATCTTCTAATTTTAAGTTAGTGTCACTCATTTGTCTGTTGGGGGAAACTAGCTTTCACTGAAGTTAATTAGAAATAAATGTATCACACTGAGAGATTATTTTACCTGTCAATAGAAGAGATCTGATGATGTTTTGACTCCTGCCACTCTAAAACTCATAAATCTTGAAAATAACATTGTCAATTCTTAATTATCTACAAATTAATTTCTTTTCTCCTCCTTGCCTCCTGTTTCAGAGGAAAAATTGTCTCAGGCCTTTCTCATGGATAATGTCTCTATGACATCCTGGTCTGTCTCATCAAAGAGTTCTTCTCTGTTGGAAATCTGCCAGTCCAAAAGAATGATAACTTTTTGCATCACACAGATCTGAATTTAGGTCTTGACAGCTCCTGGCTTTCCAATTTCCAGTGTTGTGGCCTTAGGTGAATTACCCAATCAGTTTGCATCAATAGATAAATAGTTTGCAAAATACCTTTCTCTATAGTATAAAATTTTAGCCTTTTATTAACTCTGCCAGGTAACTCTAGCTTATCAAATTGCATCTGGATAAGAAATAGCTATAAATATCTAATGATGTAGACATAGGTCCAGACTTCCATTAATGAAGATTCTTGTATCTAGCATCTTTCACACAAGGCTCCTGGAAACTATGATGTTGTCCAATGAGCCACATCTTTATCGGGTTATTTGGCATCCCCCTAATGGGAATCTCGTCTCTTAATCCCTGAACTATGTCATGATCTGCAGGATGGACTTCTCACAGAAAAACAAGACACTGCACTTCCTGGCTTGCCCTTGTCCTATGGAATGTTTTCAGTTTCTAGTATTGAACTTTAATGTTCTTGTAAGTCTTAATGTCTAATTAAGCCTTAGAAGGATGCCAGGTGAGTACGGTGGTTATATAATGACATGAGAAAAACCTTAATCTAATTATAAACCAGTGCATACAGATGCTTCATATGCACCTATATGTTCACAGAATCCTAATATCTGATTGGTTGGTTTATTTGAATTCTTTTGTGAACTCAAGAGGACTCTAGCTTGTCCATTCTGCCCTGTGTATGAAATTTATTAAGAACAAACAGTAATCCACTGTATGCCCAGGTCACATTGTGTTCATTAATTCATCTGTTGATAGGACCTGGGGCTCTTCCACTTTCTACCTATTAGGAGTAACGCAATCAGATACATTGGTGCTCAAATGTCTGAGAGTGTTACATCTGTTACTTTCGGGTATACACACAAGCATGGGGTCATTGGATCATACAATAATCATGTTCATATTCTTAAGGAATCAACAAAAAGTTTCCACAATGCCTGCATCTTTAATATCACCTACAATAAGTATACAATATTTCAGGCAAATCCCTCTCAGGCGCTCTGAGCTTGAACCACAACTGCATAATGCTAGCTGATTTCCTTGCTAATAAAATAATCTTTTTTAAAAAGTGTTTATTATAATAGTGACCCACCTAGATCCTGTGGCTTTAATTTACGAAATTTGCTGTGGCATTTTGTCTCACCTCCAGACACGTGGGCCTATCTTTATTAGCAGGTGCAAACATTCCTGTAGCAAAGAGAAGGATTCTACTTTGTGTCTATGCAACAAGGCAGTACTCTTTTTGTCCTCCTTCATCGAGCTGATAAAAGTTTGCTTTTCCCTTCCATGTTCACTGAGCCTGTGCTCCCTGCCCTGCCTCCCAGGGTGCTGCTTTCTTCAAATATACGCCTAGATGCACCGGTTTCCCAAGCCTTGTTGGTGTAACTCTGGTCTCTTTCCTGAAGGTGGAGGATTCCTGAGCCGACCTTAGTATCAGTCAGTTTCTTGTAGTTTCTTCAAGTAGCCTCAACTTTCTCTGTCATTAGTCATACTGCATCCCCATCCGTGCATCTTATCAATCACCCCAGACCCTGGAACTTCTGTGAAGTATGGCATTTGGTCAGACTCTCATTTCCCATTGTTTGAGACAGAAACAAATAACACCTTGTCATCTAACTCACTGTGATCTTTTCTAAGTCCCCTCTCCATTTAGAAAATGTATAAGGGTAATTCAAGATATGTCTAAGGGAATATATAGCAGGAAGTAGGTGTGCTTAATAATCATCTTTGTAAAAGGGCATTTCTGGCCTGAAACAGAATGAGTAAAATTAAAAAAAAAAAAAGTCTTTAAAGTGTATGTTGTGTGTGTGTGTGTGTGTGTGTGTGTGCACTTGTGTATATGTGTGTATGTGGAGAGAGAGGTATTATATTAAAGCAGACAAAATGTCTACAACAAATAACTGTTTTGATAAAAATCAAAATATATAAAAATAAAAGATAAAATGGAATATATGACATGATATTTAACATCAATAAGACTGCAAATTAAAACAGATTACCACTTGCTTAACTTATAAATAAATATTTTATGTCTACATCCAATGTAGAAGGATAATGAAGAGACAGCACTCACAGGTAGTAAATTGAAACGGACCTATATAGCGTTCTGAAAAGTGACCCGCATTAAGAGTTTTAAGTGAAACTACACAGCCTACACACTCACATTTTGCAGGTCTATCCTTCACTCAATCTAAAACACTACAAGCAATCTTGCCTGTGCTGCAGGCACACTCTAGCCATCATAGCTTACAAAAACATTTGGAGCAAGATAATAAGCAATTCTTATGAAGATTTTACAGGGGACAAGTCTATAAAAAGAAATTAAGAGGATCTTGGCCCTTGGGTGTCCTGGTTTGGATAAATGTCTTCCAAAGACTAAAGTGCTAAAGGGGCATTACACCACTTTATTAGTCAGGGTTAACTAGAAGAACAGAATTTGTGAAAAGATCTATCTATCTATCTATCTATCATCTAGCTATAATCTATTCATCATCTACCTATCATCTCTCTATCATCTATCACCTATCAATCACCTACCCATGTATCTATCACCCACCTATCTGTCATCTATCTAACATCTATCATACATCTTTCTGTCTATCATCTGTCTATATCTATCATCTATCATCTATCTATCTATCTTTATAGTCACTGGAGAGAGCCTATCTTTTAGTCCACGATGAAAGCCATTCTATCAGGGATCTGTTTGTTTAGCAGCAAGGAGGGTCATGTGGGCAAAAAGGTATGCCAAGCAAGCAAAAGACAAAGGATCTCCCTCTGCCACACCCTTTTATTTTTTTGGATTACCACCAGAGGGTCCTGCACATACTGGGGAAATGTTTTTCACATCAATTAGGACAGTTCTTCTGGTGAGTCTCTCTACCCAGGTGGTTCTAATGGGTGACCAGTTGATACGAGGTGCATCACAGGTATTTGTGATGATTCCAGAACCCTTAAGAACTCTTGTAGCCATTGATGCGTACCCCTAAATGAGACACTGGAACCCAGCTTCTTCCTTTCTTTGTAAAGTCCTGCATACAAGGCAAGCAGAGTTTTCTCTGCCATACTCTCTGGCATATGATAATCTCACCATAGAGTAAAAAGTAATCGTGGAATGAAACTTCTGAAACCATGAGGAAGAATTGCCTCCCACCTTTATAAGTTTATTACCATATGTATTTTGCTACAGTAACAGAAAGTTGACTCGTTCACAGTATATCTTGGCTATAGTATAGTGGAACTCAGAGACAATGGCAGCTTTGCTTGTCTAAGCATACCACAACAACGATGGCAATTTAATATATAAACTGTCCACATCATCCATAATAAAACTGGAAATCAAGGCCATCTTGAAAGGCATTTTTTATTTGCATGCCTACTATTTTCTTTCAAAGTCCAGACATGTTCTGAGATTTGATTGTCACAAATCTACATGAACAACTACAAAAATGAGGTTCAAGAAACATTTCTTGAACATGGAATTATATATTGTAGTTCACTGAAAAGATCAAATTTGTAAGTGATAATTTAAGACAATAGACCTTTAGTAGAGGTCCCAGATCATGTCTGAGTTGTTCTAATTCACCCTTGGGACTGTCCCCTCTGCCTTCCACGCTCTCGTCTGTCTCACACATCCACAGAACTTCAGCTCAAGCCCCACATTTCAGCCACTATAAGCATCTTTGGTGTTCCCCAGTAGATTAATTGCTGCAATGAGTTTGCTCTGCAGGCCTCCAGGCTAGCCTGCATATTGTGGCCATAGTGATTATGAAGCAGTAAATAAAACAGCTGCATTTGTGTTTCTTTCTTACTCAAGTCTCACCTCATTACCCATTTCTTCCCCATACACAGCACTGCTCTACAAGTGTGTGTGTGTGGGGGGGGGTAATGTGGGAAAGAGTGCGATCTGGAAACAAAGGACTCCAACAATCACCAGTAGGTAAATCACCGTGGAATAGAGAAATGTACCTTCTTCAGAAATGTTTGCAATCACAGAGCTAAAGGAATTAATGATTTAAACAAAAGCATGCCATTTGGGGAAAACTGCCTTAAAGGTAGACAGACCATCCTTTCTGCAAATCCTGTTATGCCCTAGTCAAAGTGAGCCTAGTAAACTGTATACCCCCTCTGCACTTTAGTTTGTCCCTGTAAAAATTAGGAATGATAATTGGCAGCACTGATGTGAGAGCTGTGAATAAGCAAAACTATGGTACAGTAAAAAAGAGCCCGGAGTAGGTGCTCTTCAACGAGAACTAATCGCACATTCCCCATGGCCAGCGCTTTATAATTTAATAATATTTCCCCAACCTCTGAAAAGCAAGCAGCCATACCTGGAATTGTTCCCGACTCGGTGGGAAACCCACTTAAAGGCCTTTAGCTCGTAGAGTTTCCCTGGCCTGCGCATCTGCCTGGTATGATGATGGGAGCAGTAAGTAGGAGACAGACAGGCTTTTGATTCCTCCTGTGAGACCCCGGACCAGCTTGGTGAATAGTTATGCCTCTCACACACTGTCCTTCTCCCGCACCGCTTTATTTAAAATACCTCAATAGCAGTACGGAAAGCAAACTTCCGTGAGCCCAGGTAAACTTCGGTATCCCGTGGCACATTCTTGCTAAGTCATTAAAGGCTCTAGAGTAAATCCCATTGCTCCGTGGTTTAATAAGGAATGGCTCAGAGCGGTAGAGTCAATTGCGTTCCGGTTTCTGCTACTTCCCACCACGGAAAAGGATTGACAAACGACACACAGAGGCCTGGTTAGGGAGAGAAGTCGCTTTTCTCTTAACTACAATTTAATCAGCATGGTAGTCCCAGCGCTAATGAATATTAGTCCAAAGACATTTCAGGCTGAAGTTTGCCAGGGAACCTTCGCTAAGGCAGTCATTTTGCAGATGAGAAAACTGAAGCTGAAAGTGAATAGACCCCACCGGGCTGTGGCAGGCACTGGAAACTGGCTTGGTTAATGAATGAGTCCAGGCAGAGGGCTAGATTCCAGCGCACAAACTCCAGCTAAGGTATGCTAACGGCCTGCTATGATTAGATGCAGTTCCAAGTGCTGTGTACTTGTCAGCATAGGACGTTTGCTGCAAAACATTCACAGACAAGGGAATGGGCACGTTAGCTAGCTTTATGACCTACAATTAACACATAGCTAATAATGCTGATGCTGGCCTTTTGTCTAAAAGAATCTGTCCCCCAGAATACACACACTTCACAGCTAGACTTTACTGTCTCTCACCTTAGAAGTCCAGTACTTAGAAGTCTAGTCCCTTTAAGAAATGATTTGTCGCTCCGTCCATTTCTCTCCAACATTAATAGTGATCAAGTCTACCACCAACCTCTCTCATCTTGATTCCTGAAAAAGCTTCCTAAGCATTCTATTCTTCGATCCTCTCCCTACAACAGTCTTCCTGGTATCAGATGGATCTTCAGGGAAACTCACTGAGTCCTCCCATTCTCTATGGTATGGAAGGCCTTGCAATGTTTCTCTGTTACCCCTAGTCTATAACACAGCCTACTGGTGAGTTGTGAGACTCTTCTTTATCTTAATTTTTTTTCCCTAGTAACACACCAACTATACTGGGCTTCATTGTTTTCCTAGAAGCCATATGTCCCTTGTCTACCATCTTGCCCTATTAGGGCTGACTTCGATTTAACTCCAGTACAGGCTTAGATGTGACTTAGTAGGGTTAAGGATCCATGTTTCCCAAAGAACAGGAGGTACTGGGATGAAAACTCCTCTTGAACTGGTTTCTTACTTTATTGGGCTGGAATCTAATGAAATTTGCCTGTACATCATTTGGCACACTCAGGGGACATGGTTGTTCATAGACTATCCCATCTTACCTATAAACACTTCTCTTACGTCTAGAAGAAACTATATCTGCTTGATAAATTTCACTGTTTCTCTAAAAGAAATGGACCTTACTATTCCCCATCTAAAGTGAAATCCTTGAAGGCTGGCATTGCATTCATTAATGTGCTAAGTCTCCAGTCAATGCCAGGGGTGTGTTGTCAGCTAGTTCTTAGCTACCAAAGGTATCGAGGTGCCTGGGAAGGTACATGCTTCTGGATAGGACATGTTTGCAAGTTCAGCAACTGCCTATCCATGCCTCCTCCCCACTTCTCTCATGCTTGCTACCTCTCCTTTCCACCGTCTGCTGTCTCTGCAAGCTACAACCACAAACGTCTTCGCTGAACCCCATGTAACCCTGGGAAAGACAACAAAGGAGACAATCTCCAAACTGATGTGCCGAGCCATCCTGGAAAATCTGATCTCTAGCCTGAGAATTACTTAGACCAATCACAGACATGTGTAATAGACTAATCGCAGGTATTAAAGCTTGTGTGTGGACCAATTACAGTCATTAAAGCTTGTTTTTTTTTTTTTTTTTAAACAGTCATAGCCTTGCCACTAGTCACAGTTGTGGTGATACTTTGTTTATGATCTAACAAATAAAGCTTGCCTGAAGATCAGAGTGCAAAGCTAGCCACACTAGTCAGCCGTAGAGGCCAGGCAGTGGTGGTGCACGCCTTTACTCCCAGCATTAGAGAGGAATGTACGGCAGGAGGAGACAGAGTGCAGTGCATTCACGCTGAGGACAGGATCTCTGCTTTTGGTCCGAGCCTTGGCAGAGGTAAGAACTCTTCAGCGGTTTGACTGCTTTGCTTCTCCGATCTTTCAGCTTTCTCCCCTAATGTTGGTCTTGGGGCTTTTATTAGTCATGCTCCACATAGTAACCTTTCCACTGTGGGTGCCGTGGGAGAGGGGAGTGGTCAGGAGGCTTTGACTACATAACTCCAGTGTAACCAGCCCTGGATGGGGCTGTGCTTTCAGAAGCCAGGGTGATCAGCTGCTGCTTCTCTGCATGACTATCTCAAGACATCCATGGAGTGTTCGGTATGCCTGGTGATGGCATAAGGCTCTTTCAACTGCCTGTTAAGAGTCCTAGTTCTAGATAGCTGGGACGGTAAAAAGGGGGCCAATGTATCCTGATTATTTACAGGAAAATGGGCGATAAAGATGTGCTAATAATATAAACCTAAAGAACTTATCACTAGGTTAACAGTAAAAATTTTTTTAACAAATTTTCACAGTTCTAAACAGCTGCCCAATTTCCAGGGGAAGGTGGTTCCCCGGGTCTGTCTGTACAAGTAATTAGAAGGGGAGAAATCAGTGAAGAATTCTTTTTTTTTTTTCATAGCTGATGAGCAAACCTAGGACTCACTCTGTGCAGGCAAGAAAGTTACTAGTAACTTCTGTGTCCAAAAGCCCTAATGTATTTTTATTTAATTTTACTTTAACACGCTCATTTGTCAATAAGTGGACCTTCTTCAGCTTTACAGAACTATCATAGCATGTTGTCAGTATGAATGTTCACAGCTTCACAGCTATCTCTGGGTACATGCGTGTGCCTTCACTATTACACAGCGGTAGGTAAACTATACAACATTGGTAACAACTACATGTCTCCATAGTGTGCGGAAACTTGGTCTTTATTAAAAGACTGGGAACAAATGAGTTAAGAATGAACCCACTCAAGATTTAAGGAGGAAGTCATAAGTGGCACACTCCTCGAAGGTTTCCTGACTGCGACCTAAAGCTTAGGACTGACTGATTCAAAACTCAGAGGTACCCGAGCGAGGACTCGATTATAAGAGCCGCTGCCGGAGAACTAATTCCACTACTGCCCAGGCAGCTGCAAAGATTCAAAAGCCACTCCGAAGCTTCGGACCTCTCAGCTAGGAAAAGTGTCATCCATCCAGCAATGATAGCAGCCGTTCAGGGACAGAAAGCGTTAACGTGACTAGCAGGAAGAGAGATTTCCCCGGAACAAAAGAGACAGCATATACCAAGCTCGTGCAGAAAGATGATGCACTGTGAGCAACAGACACTGAAAGAATGGTAGTGTTGGTGGATTGGAAAAAAGCAAACAGCTGCCTAGCGTGAGTTATGGCTGGTACGGGCGAAGATGTCAGACTAATGGACCCCAAGGCTGAGACAAAGATGTTTGCTTTGAAGCCAAAGTCCTTTGTGTGGCTTAAACAATCATCGGCACAACTAGATTTCAAAACATCCCGCTACTCTTTTTGCTACTGCGGAGTGTCCAGGATATGAAGTGTAGATATGGATTAGTTAAGGGACTGTTGAGGTGTGGCTGGGGAAGCAGCTCAGTTGGCACAGTACTTGGGAGCATGCAGGAATGGCTGCCATTAGGCCCCAGCACTGTGTCACCTATAATTCCCAAGCGCTGGAGGAAAAAGGAGGCAACCGAATTAGAAAGAATTAGAAAATCTAGCTCTTCCTTAGCTACAGGGTGAGTTCAAGAGTAAACTGGAATATGCAAGATCCTGTCTAAAAAGAATGAAGCAAGACCCTGTCTAAAAAAATGAATAAATGAGTGAATGAATGAATGAACAAACGAACAAGAGATGGTTAAGATAACTGGACGCCACAGTGAGAGAGTTCTAAAGAGAATCGTGTCCGTGGAAATTATCAAAGGATAGTAAACAAGGAATCAGGAAGCAACGTTTGTAGTGTAGAAGCATGCAAAATAAATTGAAGATAGGAGACCAAAATAAAATGAGGTAAGTGGCTGAGGGCATATAGAAAGGCCTATAACGAGCCCGAGGGCCTGGGGAAGAGAAGATGTGAGTAAGCAATGTAGGGAAACCAGGGACCTTTTTAAAATTAAGTTTCAGTGGCCACCAGGTTTCAGTGGCTACACACACAGGACAGGGAGAAAGCCCTTGACCTACAATCTGACTCTAGCTACGCTCCATATGTTTGATAGCTTGCCAGCCTGGTGTGTGTACTCCCTCAACTCTTCCCCTTTCTTGCCACTGAATTTCCACAGTAGCGCAGCTCTTTTGAGTTCCTGTGTTTCTGTGCCCTGCTGTGTGTGCCTGGAAAACATTGTTTTACTGTTGTTGTACGTGGTCCCTGGCGCTGACATTCTCTCTGCTCCTCTTCTACAATGGGGCATCATTGCAGCCCCTTTTACAATTGCAGTAAAAGGGGCTGAAAGTTTGTCCCATTTGGAGCCAAACACTCCACATCCACTGATTCTCTGTGTCTTGACCAGATGTGAGTCTCTTTATTTGTCACTATCTACTGAAAAAAAAAGAAAAAGCAAAAAAAGAAGACACTCTTCTGGTGATGGTTAAGAGATGCACTGTACTTTTAAATAATAAAACACAACATTGGGTTGGTCTGAGGGTGGGATGATCTAGAAGGAGCTGAAGGTGGGTTGGTCTGAGGGACCTGAAGGAGCTGAAGGGTGAATTAAGATCAAAATATATCAAATGAAACTCTTCTCGGAGAGCCAATAAAAAGTGACATTAAAAAAAAACAAATAAGAGAACTCTTCCATGACAATGGTTCTTCATACAACATTTGTCGAAGTAAGACCACTGAAGTCTAATTTCCTAAATGTTTTCATAACAGGGCATCATGTTCTAATCCAACAGTTGGCAGCCAAGGTTTAAAAACCAGCACTGAAATGTCACATTTGGTCAACTACACGTGATCTGTAAGTGCACGACATGAATGAAATTTATCTTGTCATACAGTGCCTGAGTCTATAAGCCAGAATGAACCAAGAGAGCAATTCTGGTCATCACAAGGTTTAGCCATCTGAGACCTGATCTGGGGAATCAAATCTCATGAACTGAAACACATTGGGGGGGGACAGAGGCCAATGTAGTATCACACTATTTGCTGTAACGGCACTAAGCAATCACACGGATGGTTTGGCAGAACAATGGAGGTGTGAATCCCTATTGTAGAATCAACCTCAGTTTGTTTTCACTTTGAACTGCGTGTGAAAGAGCTGGAAGACACTGGGTAGTAGACCTAAAGGAGATGCTGAAGCTTCCAAGTAGACTCGGCCAAGACGAGTAACAATTTATCTTCATCAGAGCTATGTGGCCGTGCATCGTAGGAAGGTTCCAGGCACTGAGCCCATCCCTGAGATGTCAGGGGAGAGAAAAAAAATCCAGGCTTTGAAGTTAGAAGAGATAAACCTAGATTTATGCTTAATGCATTTCCTGTCCTTCATGGTTATTGAAGAAGAAACTAAACAGCAACTCCACTTATAAAATAATAATGAGTGACTTATAACATCAATGAAAAAAAATCAAGCAATTATGAAAGCACACACACACACACACACACACAAAGAGGGAGGGAGGGAGAGAGGGCAGAGGCAGAGGTGCAGAGGGGCAGGGGGGCAGGGGGGCAGAGGGGCAGGGGGGCTGGGGGGCAGGGGGGCAGGGGGCAGGGGGGCTGGGGGGCAGGGGGGCAGGGGGCAGGGGGGCAGGGGGGCAGGGGGTAGGGGGCAGGGGTAGGGGGCAGGGGGTAGGGGACAGGGGGGCAGGGGACAGGGGGGCAGAGGCACAGAGGGGCAGAGGCAGAGGCAGGAGATCAATAGTGAGGATACAAGTGGTAAGGGAGTGTGCATCCTTATCTTTCTTATCAGTCTGTTGATAAGTCAGTCAGTGGCTATGATGCCCCCTGGGGTGTTGATAAAAAGATTGATTTGTAGGTACCACTTTCTCAGTCATTTCTCAGAATTCACGGTTCGAAAACAACACCCAGACATGGGTGCTGCCGTCTATGCACAACAACTGGCACAGCTGATAAATAATCTAGTGGTGCTTTGATGAAATGACACAAGAAAGCTGAGGCAAGAATTATATATATATATTCGCTAAGAAATGGTTGAAGATCTGACTCAAACCCGAACCTAAGGTCCCGGGAGTCCCCACTGGCATCTGCGCTGGCCTGCATTTGGAGTCCCAACAGGGCACAGTCTCAGCTGCAGCCACTAAGAGCACCACCTGTGCACATTCACTACTTTCCCTTTAAAAACACCCTGCCTACCTCCCCTCAACCATCCCCCTTTCTCTCTTGCTCCCCCAGGCCAGTCTCCCCTCCCTTTTTCCCTAATAAAAACCCCCCTCCACCCAAGCTCTGCCACGTGAAGGGTCACGCGCAGCTTTTAAAAATTACAACAGTAATAGCATTCCAAAGAAATACGACACTCCTGTGAGCATAAATAGGAACACGTGGTTTAAAAACCCTTGCTGTAACTCTGGCTTGAAATTCTACTTAACAGCAGTAGCAGAAACAACAAAATGCAAGCACAGCCCTAAGTGTCTCTTAATAACTGCCCAACTATCAAGATTTAACCCATGGACTTAAGTAACTTAGGATTCAAAGGATACGGTCATCAAAATGAGATTTATTGTTTCAACAGTGAGACATCATTGTTTCATTTTTGCCTGAGAGAGAGCCTCCGGGATGACCTCAGATTTGGGGTCTTTAACTCCCAGGCAGCCAAGTGCTGAGGTTACAAATGCAGTCGACCACTTCTGACAAGGCATAGTGGGTAGGGAAGGATGCAGCGACATGGACTGAAAGGGAACATACTATGTAAGAGCGAAAGGGCTAGGTGCAGGTATTTCAGAATTCTAAACGTCCTTGACATTGGAACCCGAGTTGTTGTGGAATATTGTTTCAAGGTGTGTCATTTTTGATTATGCTCTGGAGCATTTGTGTAACGATGCAAAGGAGGGTTGGTTTTGTTTTTGCGAAACTTGTTTAACTCTGCGAAGCTGCGGTCCTTTGCCTGTCTAAAACAGCTGGTGGTCTAATAAAGAGCTGAACGAACAGTCAATAGCTAGGCAGGGGCGAGAGTAGGCGGGGCAGCCCGCAGAGATTATCAATAAAGGAGGAACAAGAAGACGAAAAATGAGCAAGGGGACAAGGAGAGATTGGTGTCAGGGGGCAGTCACGGAGTAAGAGTAAAAATCAGATTTACAGAAGAAAAAGAGCCCAGAGGCAAAAGGTAGTCAGAATAATTTAAGAAAACTGGCGAGAAACTAAAGTTAAGGCTAGGTGTTTAAGTGATAATAAGCTACCTTGTGACTTATTTGGAAGCTGGGGGGCTGCCCTGCCCCCCAAGCCAAAAGAGTAGAAAGAGTTAAAAAAAAATGGGGTAATACGAAGTAAATCACCTCAGATTTAGCCATAACTTCTGGTACCGTTTGCTTTGCTTTCTCCTAATTTAGGGGTCTTTCCTCATGAAAGAAATAAAGCTCTGTCGATGAAGTTCTCGGACACAGGCGTTTGATAGTTTTCAAACAGCAGCTGGGATAGTGGCTTGTAACCTGAATCTCTAAACTGTCTGTCCCCTAAGCGCCTCTGCATATCCGCCAGCATCTGAGTTCCCAGGCAGTGGCAGTATGTGAGGGAACCAGCCATTTCCCGGCTCAGACAATCTTTTCCTATTGCCTCCTGTTCAAGATTCTTGCCTGTATCGGGGTTGTTGGAGCACGCCTTTCATTGCAGGGGGATCTGAGTTTGGAGCCTGTCCTCTAACTCATTCTGTAGACCAGCTGGTCTCAAAGCTACAGAGCAAACGCTGTCTTGAGAAAACGGGGTGTGTGTGGGTGACTATATGAAGTCACTTGGGGCTGTGTGATGATAAGTCATAGGTCTGCACTCATGACTTTCACCAAAGCCGCCTCATAACAAGGAGTTCGCTGAATGAAATCTTGTTCCAGATATGAACAAGATGTGGGGCGGGGGACGGGAGCTGGTGGCAGTCAAGGAGACGAGAGGAAAGGGACATGGCCATGCTGCATGAAGGAAAAGACCGCAGGGAGGGTGAGGGAAATGCACTTCGACTTTGAAAGTAGTTTTCACAGAGGAAGGAATGCAAAAGATTCCCTCCCATTTACAACCCGTTAGAAACAAAATTAAAGTTGAGGTTGCCAATAAGAATTTACAAGACCCGGGAGAGAAATAGTTTTAAAATCGCCACTCATCACTCCCAAATTTGAGTGCACTTTCAAGGGCCCCAAACCATCGCTCTAAACGGGTCTCTATATTTAGGAGGTCTTGGGGTCCCAGCAAGAAATCAAGCAGCTGGCAATCAGCACTTGAAGTTGTAAGTGCCTCCAGACAATCAGCAAATGGAATGTTCTTCTTTCTAAAGGGTTTTGTGGAATCAGAACTGAGTTCACTCAGGTGAACAACACCGAGAAAGCCTGATTCAGAATCGCGGCCAGATGGCAGAAGTGTGGGGGATGGGGAGGTCATAGAAAATGGAGAAAGGCTGGGCTGTGTAACTTGTAGCGCTTTTAAGAAACAAAGTATCTTAACCTCTTCCTCTACTGAGGCCACAAGGTTTTGCCTCCAACTCTTGCTAGGTGAGGTATAGAGGCCCTATTTGCTCCCTTTTCTTTACCTAAATGGCTAAAAGTCTGTTCTTCGTGAGACTTATCTATTGCCAACCTGACCCAGTCTCTGGGACACGGGGAGAGGTACCAGACTGGCCACCATCGGCCCTGGACCTTGGCAATAGGTGAAAGAGGCCGCAGTGGTTGGGAATCGAACCTGGTCCAACCGCTTGAAAGGCAGGTATGCTTACCACTGTACCACCAATGCCATTCTGTGCATGGTCTTAAGGCGAGGTATGCTACGTTGTCTATGATCTCTTATGCATGTGTAATGGTTTAGGGAAAGGGAGAAGGGATTCATGGATGTGTGCCAAGTTCTCCATGCGAGCCCTCACATTGTAGTCTGTTTTCGGTCCATGTTTCTGCTTCCTTACCCACTATGCCTTGTCAGAAGTGGTGGACTGCATTTGTAACCTCAGCACTTGGCTGCCTGGGGGCTAAAGACCCCAAATCTGAGGTCATCCCGGAGGCTCTCTCTCAGGCAAAAATGAAACAATGAAGTCTCACTGTTGAAAAAATAAATCTCATTTTGATGACCTGTATCCTTTGAATCCTATGTTACTTAATCCCATGGATTAAATCTTGATAGTTGGGCAGTTATTAAGAGACACTTAGGGCTGTGCTTGCATTTTGTTGTTTCTGCTACTGCTGTTAAGCAGAATTTCAAGCCAGAGTTACAGCAAGGGTTTTTAAACCACGTGTTCCTATTTATGCTCACAGGAGTGTCATATTTCTTTGGAATGCTATTACTGTTGTAATTTTTAAGTGGCAGAGCTTGGATGGAGGGGGGTTTTATTAGGGGAAAAGGGAGGGGAGACTGGCCCATGAGGCAGAGGAGTGGGGGCAGTGCAGAGAGAAAGGGGGCGGAGGATGGGAGGTAGGCAGGGCGCTTTTAAAAGCAAAAGTAGTGAATGTGCACAGGTGGTTATCTTAGTGTTTACAGCTGAGGGCAGCTCAACCCCAAGGACAGGCCAGTACAGATGTCCTGAATCCTAATAATTAGTCTTATCGCTGATCCTCTCAGCCTAAAGAGACAAGTGTCCCTTACCATGTGTATTTGTTTAAATAGTTTTTTAGATGGCAGAAGGTTTACATCATTCTCCTTTCTTCCCTATAGCCTCTCCCACTACCTTCTCTTCAAGCTCTCCTCTGCACTCTGCTGTCAAGTTGATAGCCTCTTTATCTTTTCTTAGATGTTGCAAGCAAGTGTGCATTCATGTGAGCCTGAGTCTGTGTGTATTCAAATGTGTATAAATGCAACCTGCTGAATCTATCAGTAAGGTTCACCTATCTTTTGCTTCATAGTACTGTTTTACCTGTCTTCCCACCATTTCCAATATATTGCTGGATTAGAAGAACCACTCTGGGTATTCTAGTCCTAAGAAAATGAATGTCCATTTCAGATGGCTTAAGTTTTCATGGACCCAATTTCCAGGTTCAGACAGTCTTTAATATATCTGTCATCTCAACCCATAGACCAGACCTGTAAGACAGCCCAGATGTTCTGCAACCAACCTCCCTTCTTCCTCCTGTCCCTACCCCTCACCACTAAGAATTGCACTGATTCCATGAACCAAAATCCCTTTTGCAAGCCTACATTGTCAAAATACATTCACAAAGCACTTCATGATGGCAAGTACCCTGAGCCTTCCTATCTCATCTCTCTTCTGAAAATGATACCCCTGTGATTCATCCATGGACCAGAGTATGAATGGAATGTACTTTGACAGCATGCTTTAAAGCCAAGCTGCCCTTGAGTTTATTCCATAGCTATATGTACATGTTTATCCAATGCATTTATTTTCTTGTTGCACATGAGTTGCTTGGAGAGATTTAACACAGACAAAGCTCTATCTCCATATCCTCTGCAAATCTTCCTCCATCCTTGGCAGCACCCCAAATAGCTTTACCTCCAAAATCCCTACAACCAACATTCCTCATCTGATCAGACTTGTGTTTCTACAATGTTAGTTTTCCAACTCACTTTCTACACCAAACAATCCTACTCTCCACCACTTCCTCCTTACCCAAAGACACCCAATCCATTTGAAACCTGATGATCCTTCCTACACGCTACTGTATTGTGGAATATTGTTTAACTAGGCAAAGATGTGTCACCTTTGTTTAACTTTGTAGAGATGTGTTGCATTTGTGCTAATTAAAATTAACCTGGGCTCAGAGAGGCAGGGTTAGCAACCAGTTGACCAGAAGTAGCAGGAAAGAGCTTAGTTTATTTTAGTTTGGGGGCAGTGTGGAGAGGGTCCCAGGATGCCAATTCAGAGAAAATTAGCCAAATGCTACTCTAATTCACTGAGTTTGCAGGTTCTCACCCTAGTCTTTGAATCTTGAGTTTTATTAGAATAGAGATTTAGTTAAATCTACCTTTAGAGGTATCAACCTGAGCCATTGTCTAGGGGAACAGAATTCCTTCCAGGCTAGGACCTTTGTAGCTGGGACTGCTACAAATTTAAAGTGCAGCCACTGTAACAAAGGTAAAACAGCACTACTGACCAGACCAAGGAACTTCCACCCCATTGTGGTCTTCTCCGGTGCTATTTGGAAAATGTAACATCAGCATGAATGACAGCAAGTCAGATGAATCCAGCTACCTGGCATATTCTTTGTCACCATGTACCACTGAGCACTGGTGGAGAAATCCACTCTAGAAATCTATCACTGGCTTGGCTTTTCTCCTGTTAGGTTGAAGTCCCCGTGTCACAGTCACTGTGTGTAAACATTACAAAAGTTGCATTGCACTCTACCCACCTCTTACTTAATATTTTCATGTCATAATGGTAGGTCCAATTCGTATGCTGCTTCTATGATGTTCTGTTTGCTTTTCTCCTGGTTGAGATCCAACACCTAACAGGAAGTCACTTAGGGGATTATGGCTCACAGTTCAGGTCACCGTCTGCTGTGATGGGAAAATTGTTGTGTGAACACACATCCTACAGACACGTACCACCTCCAGGAGCAGACAGGGATAAGTGACACTTCTGAGCTTGCTTCTTTTATACTCAATCAAGGGTTCTAGTTCATGCTATGGTCCCATCTACATCGATGATCCATCTTTTCCTACCTCAATTAACTTAGGTAACTTCTCATAAGCATCCCTAGCAGAGGTGCATCTCCTAGGTTACTTTGGACCCCATCAATTTGACAGCATATGTGACCCATCACTGATGGCAAGCACATTTTGAGTGTTCAGTTTGTCATGACTCATTCTGAATATAAGAGAATGTGTTAATATGTTGTATATGTTATATTTTAGATAAATAAATTGAATCAAAGAAGCCGCTTCCCAGTTATCACAACTAGTGAAAGTCACAACAAGGGTTCAAATCCAGGCAGTTTGACTCAAGAGTCCAGTGTTCTACCCTACTTACTGTAAAAGTGTACAAATACATTTGTAAGTCATTCTTCCAGCATCAATGTCAGCAAACCTATGTGCTAGTGGGTGTTTCAGTCTATCCTCTCCTACTGGTATGAAGTTAGAACAAGTAATGCCTGTCCTATGTTATCAGAAGGATTATTCTTGTATATCTCTAGTATCTATACCTTTATTTTTGTCTAATTTCTGGAGTTCTTGTTTTGTAATACCAATATTTACATTTCTTGTTATATTTTAATTACTATATTTCTGTCAGATACCAACTATAACATGTTTAGCATATACTAACAAGTAAGATATATCTTCTGGTGTTACTTTCATATCTTGTCTTGTTTAAAGTATACAAAAGTGTCTTCTATCTTGAAAATTGAAGATGTCCTGTCTCCTTCATTACCTCCATCACATTTCATGCCATACTTTCATCCTTTATTATCTTTTTCATAATCAAAATGTCTAAACTAATTTTCTCTTTGGTTACAGGTTTATTTTTAAGGGATTGAAGGGCCAATAAGTCACTATTTGGGGGGAAGATCTTTACAATTTGTGAAATGTAGAGTGATTTGATTTTTCTGCATATTAAAGACTTCAAAATATATCTGGGTACTTCAAGTTTGACATCTGAATTATGAAAGATATACTCCCTACAAGTTGTCTGAATGCTTGAATGCCTAACAGTTGGGGTTAGGGATTTTGTTGGGAAATAGCCATCCATTATAGATGTCATTGGTCAAATTCATAGTGGATCATGTGACTCCTTAACCCACTATTCATTGTCCACATAAAAGAGTGAGTTTGGACCCAAACATGCACACATGGAGTACAACTTACAAAACAAAGACGGAGAACCATGTTGACACTTCTACAGGACAAGAAATGCAAGATTTTCAGGGGACAATTCAGGGAAGTTGTTAACCACAGCTCACTCTACAGCACCTTGAGCTCGGATTTCTAGTCAACATGACGTGCAGAGACTCCACTTCACTTGCTAAAGTGGGCTAGTTTGAGCCACGTTGTTTTTGCAACCCTAATAAATGACACGCTATACACTGTGTATAGATGCCTTCCAGGACTACTCCTCACCATACACACCTCACAACTGTTGTAGCAGGTCTTCTAGGAAACTAAGAAGATAAAGACTCTAGAAGATGTCTGAAATTGATATATGACAGAGGCTTACCTGTCAATGCTGACTGGGCAGAGGACTATCAAACACCACACAGGCTCCACACAGATCCTTAAAATTCCACTTTTTGACTTTCTACACCTATAGTTGACTTTGTGGGATAGGGCTTCTTCTATGAGACCCAAGTTTCTACTTAGGATCTATAACAATTTAGGAGGTATGGAAGATTCAACCCTGTAGACATCCTCCTCTTCAGTGACCTAGTTTCTAAATTATGTGGCTCATTAATCACTACCATTCCTTCCAAAAGTAACACATCCCCTTTGTTCAGAGTCATCACTGGAGAGACATGAATTACTTTCTTATTTCAGTTGCTTTTTCCTGTAAAGAGCAAAATGTATGCTTAACAATTCCTTTTCCAAACCAAACTCCAACAGCGCTTAAATATGCTTCTAAACTGAACTTTGGGCTAACAGCCTCACCCTCCTCGAACGACAAGAAGCTGTCCCCTTATGCATCTACCTCCATTCCATTCCCCCATCAATCTTTACCACTCTCACCTAGCTTCTGCTACAGCAGCTCCGGGAGTTGTTTTTAGAAGATGCGTCCCATGAGCCCTGTGTCATTAAACTCTGTAGACACTCTTGGAGTGTTTCCATTCCACCTCTTAGCATGGGCTACCCACACTTATCCCTCCTTCATCGTTGATTCATGAGAAACTGTTTCTCCTCACTTATCTCCTACTACCCAGGGTGGCCTTTTCTGTCTCTTTTGCTTACTGTATCTCCATGTGACCTCTGGGCTGGGCTATCACAGGGGATCTTTCTAAGGTAATTTCTCATCTAAAAACATTCTACATGAATCCCCATTCTCTGTAGATTTACTAGCCATCCTCTTTAGATTTGGATGCATTTTTATGACTCACTGGAAGACACTTTGGCCTCCAACTTCAGCCATATTAACACCTACTTTGACTTGTTTTAAAGGCATTTCTGAGTGAAATAAGTAGTCAAAAGAAAACCTGGCATGCCAAGACCACGATAATGAGAAGCATTAAAGGTAGAGTGGGCAAAGGAATTTGTACAGGATATAGTAAGAGATACAGAATTTAGGCCACTTTATTATTGAGGAAAACCAAGAAAAGGAATTCTCAAGAGGCTCTCCCAAAGACAAACTGATATGAAGATTTGATAATAGCGAACACACTGGAGAGTAAATGATGGAATGTCAAAACAGTGTGGGAGAAGGGTGGTATGTTTCCTTTTCTCTACCATTTCCCTAACATTTGTCCTGATTATAAGTTGGTTATTCAATTTTCATATAAAATATTTATAATTTCAAGACATTCATTCAGTGTATCAGTTATTTGTCAAGCTGTGGACATCTAGGAGTTACAGAAGACCTTTATTTTAACTGCACATCCTATAATCTACAATTTGGTCCCATTAGCCAGATTATCAGAGGTCATGATGAAGCCTCTGGGAAGAAAGACAGGGAAGGGATGGTGGAGGACATCTGCTGTCATCAGATTCTCACACTTTATCAATGACATAACACATCCTTTCTATATAAGAAGGCATACCTGGTGCCAGTGTTATGTCCCCTCAGGGCTCCAGAGCCAACGATGATGATGCTTTGTTCCAACAACTCCCTTGTGACTTGTGCAAGAAGTCACACAACAGGTCTACTGAGCTTTCTGTTGCCACTCCCAAAAGCTCCAATATCAAAGGTTACAGAGTGCTCTGTAGTTACCACTGAGATTGCATTCTTCTTCTGTAAGTCTCTCATTCAGACATTTCAATGCTATTTTTAAATTCATGCTAAGCTGATACATGTGTTCATGAGACATAGTGGTGTTTCTACTGCACACTTTATGAAAATAAGATAATGATGACATTTGGGAGTTGTCTTTTGCCACCTTGTTGAGGTAGGGTTTCTGTTGTGCTGCATACTCTAGCCTTACTGACCTATGAGTCCCTGGGTGTAACACCCCTCTCCACAAGGGCCCTGGGAGTACATATGCACACCAGCATATACCTAGCTTTGTAAACACATTCGGGGGTTAAAATGAGGTCAGCACTTTAATTACTGAGCCACTCTACCAAGCCCTTATACATAATTTTTAAATTAATTTAAAATGTAACTGTTTCCTCAAACATTTACTGTCCTCTTCATAGTTGAAAAATCAGATATTTTCTCTTGGCTTTCTGGAAACCCAGTATACTGGCTACTGTCTGTAACAGCCTGTCAGACGCCTTTCCAGATGTTTTGGTTCTGTTTCAGTATTCATTGACAATCCATTCTAAATCTGTCTCCCTTTGTCTCCCACCCCCAGTAACCACATTCAATTCTCTGATGCTATACAAAGTAGTTTTCAAGTCCATACACAGAGAGCCTGTCTTTGTGTGTCTGGCTTATTTCGCCTGACCTCTGGCATCACAAATAATACTTCATTCTCATGAATAGTGCTCCATCATACACATAGGTTTTCTTTACCTACCTACTCATCAGTTGATAGACACTAAAGATTGTTTTCTGTTCTTTTTTCTTTTTTGACTATTGTGAAAAGTATTGGAGTAATAATGGTTATACATGTACAATAAAAACACCTCTGCTCTCTGACCGATTTGGTTTTAGCCTTATGAAGGGGGGGTGTCCCCCCTCCAATACACAAGCTAATCATTGTGTAACTAGGCATTAGCCACTAAAACATGGTTTGCTTTTATTTTTGGTTTTGCTTGTCTATTTGCTATTGAGCTCTTTAGCGTTCTTCATATCTGCTCAGTTGCAACTCCATGTGGGTTTTAATTCAAAGATGTTCTATCCCCTCTGTCCATGGCCTCTTCATGCTGTTGATTGGTGCCTTCCTTGCTTAAAAATGGTTGCAAGTACATCTAGTTCCATTGGTTTGTCTTTGTGCTCTTGGGATGTTGTAAAGTAGAATCTTTACCCAGTTGAGTGTTATAGAAATGGTTCTCTACCCTTTCAAATCTTACGTTTACATCTTTAACACACTTTTAGTTGTAACTAGTGGGATATGGAGATCTAGTTGCATCCTTTGGCATGGGGATATCTAGCTTTTTATGTAATGTTATCGGAAAAGATTGTCCTGTCTTGTTAGGGTTTCTGTTGCTACAATGCCATGACAAAACCTCAAGTTGGGAAGGAAAAGGTTTATCCAGATCATACTTCCACATTGCTGTCCATCACCCAAAGGAAGTCGGGATGGGAACTCAAAGGAAATGATGCAGAGATCACGCATGAGTGCTGCTTTTACTGGCTTGCTCAGCCTACGTTCATATAGAACCCAGGACCACCAGCCCAGGGGATGGCCCCACCCCCAACAAGCTGCGCCCTCCTCCATCAATCACTAATTTTTTTTTAAAAAAATGCCTTATTGCTGGATTTTACAGAGGCATTTTCTCAATTGAGGCTCCTTCCTCTCTGACTGTAGCTTTTGTCAAGTTGACATAAAAACCAGCCTGTACATTCCCAGGGTAGTTCTCTTTAGTTTCCCTTGCCTATGCTTTCTCTTAGAAACATATCTGAAACTGTCTTAACGTGCCCTAGACTAACAAGATCTCACAGAATTAACCTGTCAGCCCTTCTTTTTGCTAGGTACTGCTCTTTATTAATGCTGTCTTCTATCCTGTCACATCATTCAGGGCTCAATCAACATGTTAAGCTTTATCAAAATATGCAATGCTGTTATTTTTGGAGGCATGTTAGCTGTACACATTTCAAGTGATATTAAGAAATACAATTGCTTCATGTCATCAGATAAAAGATGAAAACAGTGTCCCTTAGACAGGAAAAATCATTTCATCAAATTGATAAAAATCTGTTAAATAAGATGTCTATAAAATACTTATCAAGGAATTATACTTTACAGCATCTACACACACACACACACACACACACACACACACACACACACACACACACACACACTCTTACACTCCAGGTCATGACGACCTGGATGGTTTCAGCAAGCCCTGTCAACTCCCTCCCCCTCCCCATGCTTTACCATTCATTCTCAAACACCCATTCAAATGTTTCTTGTTTTATCTAGATGATTCTATTTATCTGTCCCTGTGTAGCTAAAATTCTCTAGTACTTTTCATTTCACTTGGAATAAAAAACCAGGGCCCTGAAAAGCTTTGTCTGACCTCCCTCCTCTCCTCCATCTGTCCTTATATTTAGTCAGAAACTAATTTCTGTCAGTCAATCTGCTCCTGCCATGGTGGCCACTTCGCTGTTCATAAGGTGTACTGGAAGTGTGAGCCACCTCAAGGCCTCTGCCCTGTGTTTCTCTGCCTGGGCAGCACTTGTGAGACTGTAGCTTGCCTAAGGCATTTCTTCCTTCAGATCCCTACCTTCGTGGTTTGCCTAGATACTAATATTAAACTGTTTTCTCCCTTTACCCCAGGATCTCCACACCCTCTCCCTATGTTTTTATCCTCCATGATGCTTTGCCCACTGTTCTTTTTTCTATCTCCTTTTCCCCCCATACAAAAGTATACACACACACACACACACACACACACACACACACACACACACACACACGCCATTGTGAGTCTCGATGGTATCAACATAGATCTGTCTTCTTTGCTGCTACATTCTCAATATAAACTTCCTGGATACTTGTTACACATTAAATGCCCAATGAACATTTGTTCCAGTAGCAATGAAAACATTCTGGATATAACAGAGCTTAATAAAAAAATTTGCATTTTATTGTAGATATCGATTTAATCATTTTTCATTACTAATGTGCCTTCTATCTGCAATAGACAGGATGACAAGCCCATTACTCTGATGTCTCCTCTCCTCTCAGATATGACTTAATTCTGAAAATCTGTCAGTGAATAAAGAGGAAATAAATTATTACATCAAAAATAAATAATCCAAAAAATATACTCCAATATAAATCCTGATAATTTTTCATCAGATCTGCTGAGAGTATGAAAGATATATCACAAGTGCTAAAATAAGTTCCATACCCCTCCGCCCCCCCCACACACACATCTTCCTAAGTAGCATGGAGGCCAGTGATGCAGATAATGGGCGGGTGCTGTTATCAGAGAATATGCATTACATGCTTCAAGGTGCATGGACACACACATGCAAAAGCACATTTTGAAGAGGTGATTCTTAAACAACCAGGGACTGTCTAGGAGAAAAAAAATACATTTAAAAAAAAGAAATGCTGAGAAGACAGGACTGAAAGATCATAACTACATACCCTTCTAATAACCATAAAGTTAAATTGCCCAAATGTTGCTTTCCTTATTTTTGAAGATTTTAAGGATGTCCCTATGAACATGATCATGTTATAATTTCCCCTAAAGATGGCTCCTTGCCTTGTAGGATGAGTATCATTTGCCTATCACATTCATGGCTTTGTGGGATACATCAGGCAATTGCTAACTTCATGTCTATGTAAATAACATGCCTACCATATGGTGCAAATGTCATGAGAATAGCTAGTAAATGACTCAGAGATGTTACATACTAGCTGAAAGGGGTTTGCATAAAGTTAGAGTCAATCCAACACCACGGTCATTGTTTTAAATCCCATGCAATGACTACCATTGTAAAGAAATCGTCTCATAAGCAGCATTCATGTCGCTCTGCTTCCTGTCCACAGACCCTCGTGCTCAGCCACCATACCTCCCCCCGCCCTTGGTAAAGATGAAGACCAAGCAGCCTTTTCTCCCTGAATTAGTGTCTTGTATAGAGACAGCCACAGGAAAGAGATAGTTAACTAATACCAAAAATAGAACCCACTGTTCTGATAAACCTGACTCTGTGGTCCATAGGCCTTTTGAGCCAGTTTGTGGGAAGATACCTGGGTGAGTGAATGCCTTAGAATGCTGCCAGCAGAGTATAATAGGTCATCTGAGTGGAGATTAGAAGACCACTATGCTGAGAGAAATGTAAACAACATAGTCCAGGCTCATTAGGGGTGAGGGGATGGGGAAGGGCAGTGTTGTATTGGGAAGTATGCTAGAGATCATGCTTATCTTATTATGGTCTATCCACCAACCTGGCTGCTTTTGACTACAAATGAATCTAAATTTTAAAGTAATATTCTTAGTGGAGAAAATTTCCTGACAATGTGGTACTCGGTGGTGTGATCGATGTTCACTACTCCTACTGGTCTACCACGACAGGGCACAAAAGTATGGAAAGTGAGGAATGGAAGGGAGGAAGACGGGGAATGGTAAAGTTGTGCTCAGGGAATGGTGGGATGTGTAGAGACCGGAAACTGAGATTGTCAGAGATTTGCATAAAAGGACAGAACCCTTGCAGTTTGTAGCAGAACAGTAGAAATGGTGCCTTGAGGGACACACCACCACCAGCGTCAAAGATTCCAGCTTGTAAAACCGCAAAACGTTCAGAAGGAGAGACCCCCAACTGCTGAAGAGGTTCCCTGAAAAACAACCATATAGGAAACTGTCCCAAGACCCACCCAGAAAGGCCACTAGGGGTGTGGCAGAAGCTCGCAGGTCTCTGCAGGCATCTTCCTTCACCTGCTGATGCTTCTGCAGGCATGCACAGTACAAGACTGACAACATTATAGGCCTTTGCCAACACTCAACAAAGGCTCTGAGGTCAGGCAAGCTCTGGTAGGTTTAGATTCATTCACTCAAGGAGTCCATGAGAGGCTACTCTAACAATCTCACATGGTATGTATCCCAAGCCTGGCTGGTCACGACCAATGAGACCATTCCAGAACTGTTTTTAAGCTCCCAGATAAGAGTTCTCTCCCCTGTGTTACACTAAGAATGATAAAACCAAAAGCCAAAAAAAAAAAAAAAAGTGGCCAGTGAATAAAATACTCCAGAGAAAGTAGTAAATATTCTTTGCTGTGATTTAGTTGCAGTCCTGAATTACAAGGCATATCTAGAAGAAGCAGTCATTCCCTTGTCCACAGCATCTCAGTATCTGTTTCCTATAACTCTACCTGATAACTGCTTCTGGCTACAAGAGAAATTTCAAGTTGAACATAGGGTAATTCAAACTTGTCTGCAAGTTATAGGCTGTCATATATAAATGATAGCAAGTGAAGATGAATGTACAACAATGCCCTTGTTCTTTGAGATAACATCACAGATATCCCAGGCAAGCTGAACCTCAGTGTCGTGATGTTTGCCCATAACCTTTGCGTGCCCTTTTTCCTGTCTTTTCTCATCCCTCCAACAATACTTCTTGGGATCCCTTCTAATACACTACACTGTATGTCAACGTGTCTTGTAATCTTTTGGGAAAACCTAGTCTAAGTCAGCTGAGGTCTTTGCATTCCTAGGACCTAGAATCAATCCTTAAGGCCTTAAGGTGGAAATAGGGGAGACGAGAGCAGCTAACACGGGATTTCACTGCTGTGTGCTCCATGAGAGGGAAACGAGGTTATTAACAATCTGACTGTAGCACATTGTATGAGATACAATGGGAGACCAGGCACAGGCAGCGTGTAATGGTCTAGCGTACAAAAGATGTGGGACGTTGGTAATTACAATCATTACAGAGTTGGTAGGCAGATGTCATTATCCAAATGTCCCCAAATGAAGAAAACAAGCCAGATATCAAGAGATCATCATTGTCTGTAGAGGGAAGATTTGCCTTAAATCAGGCTCAAGATGTGATTCCAAGGATTTCATTACAAAAGTAGCAGGACTCAGAGCCCTGGAAATTTTCTTCCTACAATAAAGTCAGAAACTTGACAGAGAAGGGGAGGAACCTGAGACAGTTTTGAAACGCAAAATCAGCCAACTAAATAGAAGCTAGGTCTTACCTGAAAGAACCTGAAAATTTCATAAGTAGATTACAGCAGTATTCTTCTCCAGTGTGACCCAAAGGTATTCATTAGAGAAACTATCATGTAGGACAGAAGAACCTAAATCTCTTGAAAGACTTTAGATAACAGATAACGGCTACTGATGTAAAATAAAAATACAATCATGGGCCTCACTGGGAATGAGACCTATAGATCCCAGATGGCCACTACCATCCTGCCTAGGTCAGTGTCACAAGGGACGGATCCACAATTGTCTACACGTCTATTCTATGAATGCAGGTTGAATAGATAGGCTTCCCAACGAGAAGATCCTCCCTAAGTGCAAATCCTAGGGAGGTAGAAAAGACCCTTTGATAATCATAATCAGATACAATACCTCTTCCCGGGTTGATCTAAAACTCGTTAATGATATTGGTACTTTGGTCCTAATCAGACCTTGTCATTCACTACAATGATCTTTTGTTTAAAACACACACACACCATATTTTGTGGTTGAAATCTCATTTACTTGGAACACATTACTCCAGAGTTATGTTAGTTCTCCTGCAGCCAGTCACACCCAGACCAACAGACTTTGACTGCTAGGAGCATTGATCATCTTGATACTCTGGTAGCTAACACAATGCTCCTATGAGTTGAGACTCTGGTTCAACCAATCAGAACACTGAATAGGAAACCAAATAATGTGGGTGCCCTTGTAAATCATGTGTAAGGAAGACCGTGTGATTATCAGAGATTTGGAGGCTGTCTGAACTATCAAAGGCATTAAGTGTATAGTCTTGAGTATTCCAACGTATCCTATACTGAAGTTCCGCCCTTTCATAGTCAATGGGCTCTTCCAATTGAAAGTAGTCAACTGCCACAGACTGCTCAGTGGGTTGCAGGTCTGTGTGGAGACCAAGACTCGGATGACCAGGTCAGGAATGGCTTCAGCTTGACAGACAGACACAAACACACCTGAGGAGGTTTGCGAACTGCTGCAAAGTTTACTTCAAAGTATTGGGTTTTTATACAGAAAGCTCAAAGAACAGATCTTTGGTCACAGTTTAAAGATAAACAGGCATTCTACAGATGTTAACAATTCCCTTTGAAGTTTCTCAGCAAGTGCATAATTAGGAACCTCGGTTTATTTTGGCCTGCTTGTGGTCAGCATATCAGAGATTTGATTTGTTGAGTTTAGAGGCTAATCTTTGTCTCTAGATAGTAAACTTTTATAGTGTTGTTTTAGGGGCCCTAAGATCCCAAATTAGAGTATTGTTGTGAATCCCACAGCATGTTTGTTGTGGGCGGGTTAATTACAGGCAGGGTCTCATTGTGGGCTGCTTCCTATAGCCTTAGCCCTAATTGATTTATCAGGCCCTGGCTGACATCTGAAGTCACAACTGGCGCCTTAGGATCTGTGTCTGAAGGCACAGAGGGCAATACCCACCTATTGACTGCTGATCTGTATCTCTTTCAGTTCCTGAAACTATATCTAAGTGTTCGCTAGGCATCTCTGAATTACTAGTGGAGCTTACAGGCTAAAATATCCCTTGAATAAAATATTCCTTGAATAAAAGGCAATATTGTTATCATAGCACAAAACACATCTAGCACCCATTCCAAACAGCCAGCCATGCAAGCAGCTGCAGGGACCTGAACCACTTTTCCCCAGGAGGCGTAACCACGTGTGGTGCGAACCTCTGGACAGATAGCCATTGAGATTTCTCTTAGCATTGCTACACTGTCTCCACTGGGGCTGGTGTGGCAGTCAACTTACAATCTGAATATCTTAAGAGTGAAACACAGTAGTTCTAAGTAAATTCAAAGTGCACGGCTGATGTGTTCTGCTGTTAATGAGCCCTTTGCAACATACTTACCAGAAGATACTGATAACTAAACCGTGACTCTGGCAATTGGTTCTTCTATACCTGAAAACACACATGGCCTCTACTGTGGCGAGGAGAGGTAAGAGAGAATTAATGCCTGCAAACTGCCCTTTAGCCAATGACAGGATATTCCCAGGCAACCTAGTCTAACTTCTTCCCTCCTACCTAAAACTTAGGCCAGTGTACCTTGCATCCCAGGTAGAATCTGCTTTGTAACATACAAGCTTATACATGCCATCAGCTTACCTGTTGGCTTTGTTTTGCAACTACATTGAGTTTTCCAGAAGACATGTCCCACAAAGACTACACTTTCCATATTTGTTTCTTTCTAGTCTTCTAGGAGGAAAAAATTACTTCAATCCGCACCTTCCTTTGCACTAACTCTAACTCTGAACATTCTTTCTGGTATGAATAATTATTAATCATTTTTGGATGAGTCCTGTGGGTAAAACCTAGATCCTCAAAGTACATGCTTAGAAATTGCTTTAACCACTGCACTGAGCCTTGCCCCTCCCTCTGTTGTCAAAAGCCTATTTCAAACACGTTTGCATCAAGTTGGGTTTTTGTTGTTGTGTATGTGCATAAATGAGGCTTTTGCAAAAATGCCATCACTTACGCTTAATTCAAAAGATTGTGTGTGTGTGTGTGTGTGTGTGTGTGTGTGTGTGTGTGTGTGCGTGCATGTGCGCACGCGCACGCATGCATGCATCATATCCATGCCTGGTGTCCACAGAGACCAGAGGGTGACACTGGGTCCCTTGGAACTGTAGTTCCTGGCAGTTATAATCTACTCAATGTGGGTGCTGAGAACGGAATCCAGGTCAGGTCCTCTGCAAGAGCAGCAAGTGCTTTTAACTAGTGTGCCATCTCTTCAGCCTTTTGCTTAATGTCTTCCTCCTGCCAGTTGAACCCACTGAATTTATCACCTCAGAAGCAGTCCTGACTTCTCAAGGTCAATTCAATTCATTGTTGCAAGGCTTTATCCCTTGAATAGTGTGTAGCTCTACTATGGTAATAAAGTATCTCGCTAAAGTATATATTTTCCTTCCTGAGGCAAAAGCCCTGGCAATGATTGTGGATTTTTTAAAACTGAACAAATTTCCTGGCGCAGTCAACCTGCAACCAATGTATTTGAGAAGGAGTGACTCAGTAGATAGCACCATATCGGGCAGACACAGCTTCGAACTTTTCCATGGCAATGAGGGGTCCACAGCAGAAACTTTGCATGTGTATCTGCTTTGCCATTGTCCCATCCATAAATCTCAAGAGCACGTACCCTCTGGGTGTGGAGGAAGAATAGGGCAGCCGTTGTCTTCTAGCATGGACAGAACAAGGAAAAGTCATCCACCACACAACAGTGTAACACACCTCTTTGGAACAAAGCCTGGTGGTGTATTTTCAATGACGTAGTGCAATGCATTATGTATTGTCAATAATGCCTAGACTGTAGCCAAGTAGGCTTGCATGAGACTAGAGTGCAAGGTCACAGGAGAGTTTATGGTGCTTGTAACTGAACAGCATAAAATCAATCTTCAATTCGATGAAGGAAATAATAGCACAGATGCTATCTCCTTTCATAAAACAAATAAATTGCTTTTATGATTAGAGACAAGCAGACACAAGTATCCAATCTCTAATTAACTTCTACCAATGAGCTCAGCTCTTATCCAACTGTTAGCCTTCAGGACCAAGCATATAGCAAGACCGCCTATCACCATGACATCTGTCAGTCTGCACTGAGTACGGCAACACAAATGCACTAGAACACATGCATACGGTCTGTATGGAATGCTACCATAGAAACCACACAGCAATCCATAACTATGTTCTCAGAACTACATATTGCCTAGTATTGACATAGGTTATGAAGTCAGTAGGTGCTAAAAATGGGAATTCCATGCTCCACACAGTTTTTGTTAGAATTCCTTCTATAACTTTCATCACAAAATCATTCCTGTAGCATCACCAACATGGCAATAAGCTCAGTTGACATGCACAAATCCATGAATATTTATGAAGAGTAGGTACTTGAGAGACACATGGCTTATTAGAGGCTAACCGAATGATAGTGTAAGTACATTTTAAATGCCTTATTTAGCAAATAGTCGATTATTTTCATAAGTTATAGATAGTTCTGTGATGACAAACCAGCCATAAAACTAAAAAAAAAAATCGAATTTTCAGTGCTTGCAGATGGCTGTTGTAGAAATTCTTCTGCCATGGTTGATTTTTTTTTTTTTTTAAGCTGTGTTTTTGGTTGTAGGTTGACAACATTCCTAGATGTTTTCAGGGTTGTCTTTTTCACATGAAAGATATAAGGCAAGACCCCAGTTCAGATGCCTAAAACTGTAGAGCGCTTGAAGGTGTACACTGTTTTCTATTTTCCTATTGCATAGCTACGAATATGTTCCATTGAGAGGTGAGGCGTAGGAATATGGTAACAATAACATGAGAGCAGCATTATAACATGCTGTAGAAGAATTCGTGTGAGTGGCCAATTTAGTATTCACAAACCAGAGTCGTCAACCGAAGGAGCCAGAAGCTACGGAAAGCAAAAGCGAGGTTAAGCAGACTGCTGTGCGTGGGTGCGCCGTTTGTCTGCATTCTCGCTCTAGCCAGCGTCCCCCTGTTGACAGGTGCAGAGGGGTTCGGGTCTCTTGTTCTCTCATTTCCATTTGTCCCCAGTTTTGGCAGGGCCGCAGCTGTCTGCACGTCTCTGTATGTACAGCATCTCCAGCCATGGTGTCACAAGGGCTTAATGTACTAAACCACCAAGCGATCCCCGCACTGAACTGCAGTCAACCAGCTGGGCTCAGCCTGGTGAGGAGTTTTGTTTGATCAAAGGCTTTCTGGAATACTGAATTAATTAGCAGCATGTACAAATTAAGAGATTTCGCACAGAAACACAAATTCTCAGTTTGTCTTATGATGTTTGACGTTCTGACAACACTGCTCCCCCCGCCCCCACACCCATGCCAGGGCCTTCCTGGCGCTAACTGCAGCTGCCCTTTGTGAATGAAGCGAGGACGTCCCGGTTTTGACAGTGCCCACCACCACCCAGTGCCTTGTACTCCGCCCAGGTTTGCTCACTTGTGTTACATGACTTTCTTCCGAAGAATCTTTAGTTGGCAACTGCAAAACGCTTTTTTTTTTTTTATGACACTTTAGAATTAGACAAACCTGGGAACCAGTCCAGCCTCTGCCACTCCAGTAATGTGTGAACATAATCAAGGGACGAAAGTAGCCTGAATCTGTTTCCTTATCGGGAATATCAAAATAGAAATGAAAGCTAGCACAAGAATATAACAAGGCCCGACCTCCACAGTGAATGCAGACATCTTGTCAACCACCTGTCACGGAGCAGAGGATCCCACGCACAGTACTTCCTCTCTTCCACAGTGAACTTGACTCCCATCCCTACTGCACCCCATCATTGTCCCATGCTTGGCTAACCCACCTAACTGGCCACAGCCTCAAACAAAGCATGTTTTGTTTTGTTTTTTGTTTTTTTACATCCCTGCCTTTCTCTTTCCTTGGTCCCCAGCTGTATTTTGGCAAAGTACTGTTTGTCTTGGGAATGTCAGTGACCTCCTTGGGCACATATTTTCTCACTCGTGATATGCTAGTCATCCAAATGCACAAGTCATCTCTCCATCTGAGCCCAGCCTTGTTTGCCCAGGGGAAAATGAAGGAAAGAGAGAAGCCAAGTGGGTTTATTTCAGAAATGACTATTTACTGGCTAACCCATTTCATGCACACAGAAAACAGTGTCTTTATACTTAAGCATATGCTGCACATATACCATTTAAAGATTATTGTATGCCCTTGAAAGTTGGTAATGTAAAAAATGGTCTTAAAGTAGATAGTGGTAGTTGCCAGGGTCTGGGGTAACGAGAAATGTACAGTTAGTACTCTGTGAAGGTAATGTTTCTGTTACACAAGAATGCAGCATTTCTGTCATACAAAGACCTGTTGTATATAATGCTACAGTTGTATTTTTGTGTATTGTACTCTTCACACTTCAAAAAGCAGACATTTTATTGAGCAAAACTTCAGAACACTTGTGATGGTGGGAATGGTTTCATGAAAACAGACACATGTCCAAACTCATCAAAACTGGGTACAGAGACAGGTTGCTTTTCAGATCATCAATTATACCTCTGCAAGCTGTTATTAAATTTTTTTTTAATTATTAGAAACCTGGATGCTGATTCTACTTACATTTTTTTAGTGTCTATAAAACATGTTTATGAATATACTTCCTTGATAAACTCTCAAGTAATCATAAAATAATCTAAGCTCTTAGAACTTCTGTTAATAATGATCACATGTCTCTTCTATCTATCATTATAAGTTGTAAGCTGTCTTTTTTATCCTACCAATAAGTACCTCCAATCCGTGATTGAGTCTGGCTCACCCATATACTCTGACCTAAGTCATCCTAATATCGTGCATAGAAAGTTGCAATATCCCCAAGCTGCTCTGTGCATAAACACTTTAAACCCAAGTTGATGTAGCAACAACTAGAGTTCTCTGCTCTGTTAGTGAGTCTGATACTGTCATGCACAGGCTTCTCATTTATGAGGGATTTCAACTGTCCTTAAGAACAATCACATTCTACCACATGCTACTCTACCACAAGCTAGCACTACAGCAAGGAGAAATCCACACGCCACCTCTGTTGCAATCTACTGCCATAAAGGGCAGGGGAATAAGAACATAAGGAGCGCTGCAATTTACAAACCTGATTGTAAAAAAGTTTCATAAATGTTACTTGTAGTGAATTTCTAACTGTTGCTGTTTATACTTTCAAGATGCCTATGACAAGACTGTGGATGGAACGGAGGAGAGAAAATCTGTCTCACGAGCAGTTTATCATAAGAATAAGATGCTTTTTCACATCATTTGTTGAATTTTTACTCCTTTATTTTTTCCAAATGAATATCAACTACTCCATTCTATGCTGTACACAGTGTGAATGACTTTATCAGAAGGATTAGGACAGATAGGCTCCAATCAGAGCAAAGAGCAGTTAAGTTATAATTAAAATAACTTTGAAAAAAGAGCAGTTGGAGGTGATTTGGTGGGTATGACTGGAGATCAGAAAATATTGGCTGTTAAGATGTGGGGGACTCAAAGATATATCAGGTTAGAGGAATGGATGCCCTAAGGCGTCTACAGTATCCCTCAGAACTGAGTCAGAAGGTGAAATTCAGATACTTGAGGAGTACATTCTCTCCATTTCACAGCTGAAACTGAGGTTGGATTCAATAGCCGGCCATTCTGTGTAATCTGTTGAAAATGACACTCAACTTACAGCCAGCTTGCTCCAACCTGTTCTTTAAACTCAGATAAGGTGTTGCCTCCTTCTCCACAACGTGTCAGTACACCTTTAAATCAGTGTTCTCACATTTGTAGTATATACTTCAAAAATCCATGTCCTTATTACTTTTAATAACTAAACATAGAATTTTAATTATACATCAGAGGTTCACACATTAAAAGTGGCACAGCAATTGAACAACTATCAGCATGATGATGCATAAGAATATGCTAATTACATGGTTAATTTTATTGATCTAACTATGCAAATCACTTATTCACCTAAATCTTATCTTTTGGCGGTTTCTATTGACCCACATATTTGCGAGATTGCCTTAAAACACCAGCTAGAGATTTTTTTTAAGGTATGCAAATCACTTATTCACCTAAATCTTATCTTTTGGCGGTTTCTATTGACCCCCGTATTTGCGAGATTGCCTTAAAACACCAGCTAGAGATTTTTAAGGCTGCCGCTGTTTGTTTTACATTTTACTAGTCATTTTATTTCACCATGCATTAAAAATCTATATTTTTCCATGTTAACATATTTCAATACATATGTGCAAATACCGTTTTCCTAAGAGGATGAGAAATTTCAAATTCTAGGTAGGATCTAACTATCAATGCAAGTTAAATTACCAATCCTGCAGAACTTGGTGTCCAGGACAGACAAGAGTAAGAAAGATGCCCTACCAGCTGTATCTTCATCTATCCTCACACCCGATGGGCCTACAAAGAATGTACCCTGGCGACATTTCTCTAGACAGTGCCTTTACACCAGACAGTCTGGTTTCAGGAAAGAAAGACCCTGCTAATTCAGAACAGCCGTGTCTTTTTCCTGTTGCTCACACACATTGGTCCCAGTTGTCCTGTTTGAGGCACAGAGAACTATTCTGGTTCCTCTTCATTATAAGTAGCCCACTGGACATTGTTATGCATCTGTTTCAGCGGCCTTATTAACCGTTAAAAGCCAAGTAACTGTTATGCTACATCTGAGTTTTGCCTCCAAATGGTCACACTGTAAATGAGACTCTGATTCTAAAACCTCTACAGAAAGTGAAGGATTGCTGTTATGCTCTTCTCTTGGCTTTGCAGGGCTGAAACCTCCAGTGATTGTCTTGACAGCTGTTCATCATCCTTACAGGTTGAGCCATTTACTTCCAGCAATCATTCAAGTGGAAAATGGTTGTAACCCTCTAAACATTTCCCAAATCTTTCTGTATTTGTTAGGAAGGACTCAACATTGAATTAGTTGCTGATTTTTTCCCCCCCTAGGTAGTTCTCAGTATAACTTTTATTGCCTTAAATTTATAGAGAATCTTGTGATGGCATAAGTTAAAAGGGAAGTATTTCTTCAAGCCTGATCAGACACAAGGCTAGTAATGTCAAGAATTGTCAGATGCATTTAATTCTGTTCTGACTTCATCCTTTTCCAGCAAGTAAAAGTGTGAAAAGATCAGTCACTTTTCAGTTTTTCCAGAAAATGTCTCATACTGACCTGACTGAATGGCTTGTCAACCTTCCACATTGAAGCTAGAAACTTTGCCTACCTTTTCAATTTGGCTAGACTTGAGTTATGTTGTTCATTCTAGAGGTCCATATCAGACTCAGAATGCAGACTGAAAAAAACAATAGCAATTAGTTCTTTCATTTCCAGAGAAGGGAGGGTTGGCAAAAGAAAATGCCAATACCACAACTTTATAGGAAATTCCATAGTGCTGCCTCCTATGTTGTCCTAATGTAGTCCTTTTCACACAGGCAGAACACCTGAATAACTTGGTAGTTACACACAGACATTGAATGAATGATTGCTGTATATTAGGAAAATGTTTGTATTTATCTAGAATCTGAACCAATTTTCATTAGTTTGTTTGACAACCTCATGAATGTAATGCATTCTGGGTGCTCTCATGTCTGCAGCAGGACATCTACACATACATACTATAGCGTTCTGAATGCGTGAATGAGTAGGTCTCTGACTCTTGTGCCTTCTCTTGGGGCTCCTTTTTTTCTGTTGGCATGGCTTGTCAACTCTGCTATAGTATGGTTTTCACATTTTCTTACTGTATTTTGTTTTCTCTTTAGAAGCCTGTTCTTTTCTAATGAGACAGAAAGGGGGTGGATTCAGATGAGAGAGAAGGTAGGGAGAAACTGGGAGGAGTAGAGGGGAGGGAGCATGATTATCAGATTATAGGGTAAGAGAAAAGAATCAATGGTTAATAAAAGGAATAAAAAGCAGTGAGTGCTCTCATGTCTACGCTACATCCTAGCCACGTCAACACTAACTCCTTTCCATTGTACGTGCATTTCTGTTCTGTTTTGTGAGCCCTGATTAAACCAAAGCTGTTTGTGTGACTGAGAGTTTGAAACAATGCAATGCATACAGGCGGGCTTATCAATGGGTACACTAGGGAAGACAATGAGGATGTCCTTCAGAATCCTTCAGCGTTCACTGGTTCAGCAGGGACAGGGTGGTGGGCATGTGGTCCCTTTCAGAATACATGACTTACTGTTGGGAAACTTGGTTTTGTGCAATCCCAGGACGTCTGCCATTAGCTCATTCATGTTATGGTATTTCACATCCTTTCTCATCTTCTACTTCCCTTTGATAAAATACTCACTGAAATTTAGAGGAGGAATTCTACAGCAAATTCCCTATGTATAAAACAAGTACTTTAGCCACAAGAGGCCCTCAAAAATGCTTTTAATTATGACCAACACTTTACATAAACTGTATAATATTGAAAGTAGATAAAATTTCAATATTAAGCATTTAAAACCAGACTAAACATAATCTGATTTAATCCAAAAGCATACCAATGAAAATACAGAGCTGAAGAAGACAAAGGCAAAGTTATGGCCTAGCAGCTAAGCACTGGTGCTGAAAAACTTTGAGGACTAGAGTTCAAATCCTAACCACCCATATAAAAATCTGGGCATGACCTTATGCATCTGTAATCCTAGCACTGAGGTAAGAAGAAAAAGGTGAATTTTAGGGGATTTCTGAGTGCCAGCTTGGCTCCAGGTGTTCAGTAAAACAGGAATGATATAGAGAATGAAAGAATAGGATACCTAATATCTTCCCCCTGACCTCCAGATTCATGTAGGCATGCATGTACCGCTACATATATGTGCATATACAGTACATGCACATATAACACTCACACTTACATAGACACCTACACAAGACAAATAGTAATACTAAAATTGCCATTCGAACTTACTGTTACCTAACTATGCAGTTTTAATTGGTTCACGTTTACATTATGTGAGTGACATGTATGTATGTGTACTGAGTATATGTCTGGTACCCTATGGGAGCCAGAAGAAGGGCATAATATTCCTCAGAATTAGATTTCTGGACGGGTGTGAGATGGCATATAAGTACTGGGACCTGAACCACGAGGTTATCTGTTAGCGAGGCGAGTGCTCTCTGTGTCTGAGCTATCTCTCTAGTCCTTGATGTGCTTGTTTTTAAAAATTAAGACGATAATAAGGTTTCAGAAGTACCATGAGCTCATGAAAACACGAAAGGAGTATTTCAGAAACATTCTTCAGCTGTAACCTGGCCACTTTTCACAATTTTAATTTTGCCAGTCCCAGTGCATGAGGCAGGACCAAGGCACCTCGCCACTCCCACATCCGTTTGCCTAGGCACCACCAAGTGAGTTTGTGCATTAGAGTTAGGTCTTGGACCCACTGCCCAGTGGCCTCATATATACATAGACTCCCTTAATATAAGTGACACCTTTAACTTATTAGTTATTAGTACTTTATAGTGTCTTAAAGGTTTCATTGTAGAAATCTTTAACATAATTAGGTTAATTTTTTGAGTGACTGAGAGTAGGATTTTTCCATGATTTTATGCACTGAATATTTAATCACCAACTAATACTCTTCATCTCTAAATTCAATTCTGGTAGATGTTTCAAAAATTCCAAGTGTACCAAGTACCCAGCTAAATAATTTGAAATTACATAAAAATGTCCAAATGCTTCTTTTCATATGACAGAATAGCAGTAAGGGCTCATAATCAAATACAGTTTAAAATTAAATGTCACTATTAAGAATCTCTCATAAGAGACGCTGACATACAGAGCTCAGGGAATCCTGTCGAAGAAGGAGATGGATTGTAGGAATCAAGAAGGTTCAAGGACACAACAGAAAACCCAAAGAATCTGCTAACATTGGCTCATGGGAGCTTACCCAGTCTGAACAGACAGCCTGGGAGCCTGCATGGGACCAATCATGGGACTGACCTGCAATTGTCTATCTTGGTCTTTTTGTGGGAGCAGGGACTATTTGACTCTTTTGCCTGTTTGGGACTCTTATCTCCTACTTGGTTGCTATGCCCAGCCTAATTGGATGGGGAGGTGCCTAGTCTCACTGCAACTTGATATGTTTGGTTGATATACATGGGAGGCCTGCCCTTCCCTAAAGAGAAAGGAAGGAGGAGTGGGAGGGGATAGTAGCGGAAAGGAGGGAAGGAGGGACTAGAAGCAGAAGAGGGAGGGGAAACTGAACAGAGAGAGAGGCAAGCATGGGCTGTAGAGGCACCTCCATGGTTAAAAGCATAAAACTGCTCTTGCAGACATCCACTTTCGTTCCCAGCACCCACACAGGCGGTTAGTTCACAGACACAGGTAACTCCAGCACTGGGGCATCCAAAGCCTCCAGCATTCTTAAACACACAGCCACATGCACAACCCACACTCAGACATATGCATATAAACACAATCGTAATTAAATATTTAACTGAAGAAATACCAACATGGCGTCTGTTCTCCACTGTAGTCTCCCTCCCTCAAAAGAGTGAAACACCCTTTTAGAATAGTACTCACTTTTATGTCTTCATATATAAACCTATTACTCTTTAAGTTATGATAAGACTTGTCCACTGCAGATATTCAAAGTATTACAAAACTCACAAGATAGGAAAAGTGTACCCTCCTAATTGCATCCCACAGAAAAGACTGGAATCTTGCTTGTTATTTTGATCTATATGTATACCTGTACATCTGTGTTTTAAATGACAGTGTTTTTTTCCTTATGTAATAATGTAGCAGTATACACCTATGTCTCCCTGAGATAAACACCTATCATCATTTGTAAGAGTATCAGAATTTGCTTTGAAACTAGTGACCATTATCAAAACTACGTGGCCACCATAATAAAAAGTATCTCTAGCAAGATTTTGCTGCCTGCCCTCCAGTCTTGATTAATTTATTAAAAAAAAATCATGGGCCATTTCAAAAATGAGTGTATAATACCTAAAAATTGAGGGACTCAAAATATTGCTGGAGTTCTTCACCATCGAACAGGCCTGAAGGCAGAATGACAGCCTCAATTTAAGGAACTTCTATAAGGAAATACTTCACTATCACCTAACTGTACTATTTAATATATATATATAAATATAATAATGGAGTAGCTATACAGAAAGTGGGTTTGAGGGAAGGCGACTGATAGATGGAAAAGTGTGCCAGCTCAGTCGTGTCGGGTGTGGAGGGTTATGGAAATAGACCCTGTCGGGAGCTCAGGAAATGGAGTGTAACGGGTCAAGTTCAGTATCAATTTGGGGCAGGCCACTAGGCAGAAGTGCTCCTGGCATGGGTCAGCGCCTCAGCTGAAATGCAGGTGACTATAAATAGAGCCAATTAAAAGCAATCCCCCTTTTGAGGTCATTTTGGTCCTAAAATAAGGCAGGCAGACCGCTCTGCCTATCTGTGGCTAAACACTAAAAACAAAAACAAGCACCGGAACTCATCTCTTGCCCTCCACGGCTTCTGTGGATAAGTAAATAGCACGAAAGGAAAATATAAATTGCATAATCCCAAATAAGAAGCTAGCAAAGATTGCCAGTTCCCAAAGGGTGTCATCCTGTTTCTGTTATGAAGGGTGACCTCAGGAAGTTAACCTCTTTAAAAACCTAAAAGAATTCTCTAAATTTCTGAAGAAGAGGTCATTTTAGGCAAGCATATTTTTTGTTCGAATTACTTGTGTTGCCAGCATACACTAAATGAACTCATAAAAACAAGTCAAAATACAAATTTATCGAGCATACGATGTTCCAAACATTGTGGTAAGTGCATCCACTAATTTTTCCTAATCTAATTGAGGCAATGATGATTGGGGAAGAGTATTATTGAGAAGGCTGCTCAAAGCAGGAAAAGCGACTTGGTAAACACCGTTCAAGTGAAGACAAGAACTCTATTTGAACCCAATCTCTCTCTCTCTCTCTCTCTCTCTCTCTCTCTCTCTCTCTCTCTCTCTCTCTCTCTCTCTCTCTCTCTCATGCATGCGCGCACGCGCGCGCGCACACACACACACACACACACACACACACACACACACACACACACACACAGAGTAGCAAGATAATAGCTACAGGTTCTACCTCAATCAGCGATGTGGTGTGTTAACCTACACGGATACACTGACCAGTCACATTGTCTGCATGAGCATTCACTTATAGAACTCCACAAGGCTTGTTTGCAGGAAGCCAGAGCTTCAGCACCAAACTGATGATTGCTGCATGTTCTCAGCAAGTCGGGTGGTCTACCAGTACTCCCTGTGAAGTCGGTAGGATGACGAAAAGCTCTGTGGGGCCCTTTCTAATACCAAAGGAAACATTTAGCATCAATCCTGTGAGATCTGCTCTTGATCAATGTTTCTAGAACCCACCAAATGAAAGGAATTCAGCTAAATATTTCTCCAAGAAATGCAGGAATGTTATCCTCCCAACCACCCCATAGAATAATTTGTCACTATTTCTAGTTTTCATATTACTTAGTTGTCTTCAATGGTCTGAAAGAAAATGTATCCTTGTTTTCTGTCAGTGACAATGCCATCATATATCTAGGTATGCTGCCAATGGTTGGTGCATCTCTCAGGGCCATACAGATGTCTCCTGGTCACATGCATCTGTATTTTCTCTATTAAGACTCAGTTCTTGGGGGTATAGGAGAGGTGGAGGCTACAGAAAGCAAAATCATCTATAAATTTTTTTATCAAGCTCTTCAGAAAGTAAATCTTGAAATACATGATGCTATTTGTTAATTGCTCACCATTTTTAGAAGGTCTGGTACAAGGAGATCTATTACACCTTCATATCTAAATCAAAAAGCAAATCTATATAACCTGGCTAAAGGAGATGAAACACAATGACAGCATTTGTTGCCCTAATAGGTGAGAGTTTTTAAATACAGCATGGTAGTTCACCCACCATTATGTTAACAAAGATTGTTATTACATTATTGAGAGACACAGACAGAGATGGAGACAGAACAACAGACAGGAAGATTTGGGGAGGAGGGGTGAACAGTACTTGTGTCTGTACTGTGTATGATTAGAAGGAAGAATGAAGGATATATAACAGTAAATTTTATCAATACTTCTGAAAATTTCCACATTTTATAGTTCTTTTTCCTCTGGGCAAAAGGGTCAAATGTTTCAATCCATTGGAAACAATATTTCATTAGAGATAAAGAAAATGAGAATTACAAATGTGACTACAATTAACAGGATGATATCCCTGTGCAGACTAGCCTAAGACACCAACATATACACATTTTTTTAGAAACACTCCCAGAGAGGGAAATAAACTATTAATACATGATGAAATTTTCAGAACAAGTGGTATGTATGTAAATTGGCTCACTTTTGTTTGTGAAGCATATCAAAAGAGCAATGACATCTTCCTCACAGATGTTGAGTTCTATCACAGGTCATGCTGCCACAAAGTTTCACTCTACCAAAGCTTACTGGAACATGACCTCAGCTCGCTGTACATTTCTGGGTTTGTTGGAGACACTAATGGTGACCATTCAGTTATTTGTGTAGCAATCTGTACTCTAATTTTGAGGCAACTTGTTGCACAGCTCTTGTCATTTGAAACCATGGGAAGAGTATCAAGGATGTGAAATTAATTAGGTACCATCATCAGATCAATAATGCTTTATTGTTCCCAAAACATGCTATCTCATAGTTGGAAATTTGTTGACTGTGTCAGGTCCTATGTAAATTTTGATACATTAAATACAAAACGGTCTAGACAAAAAAAAAGAGATAAATGTTTTGTCTTTCTATTGAGCATATACTATGGTGACACACACCATTAAATAAGATGCTGTGCTTGCAGATTTAATGGCATTCCTGATCATCTTAGTAATTAAGCCATCTAGTCCTTTCATTATTTACTACTTTGTCGAAAGTGATCTCTCTTACAACAGGTTATTTGTGATAATGCCATTTTCTTGAAAAAAAAAATCAAAGTCACTTAGAGAGTTAACTATTAGTCTAGTTGCCAGATGGGAAATAAGTTTGATGGGAGCAGGAGTAAGAAGAGCAGATGAAAGACATGAATGGCTCAGTATTTAGACAGTGGTCAAGCAACTGAAATGGATTTAAAGTTCATTTGATTGACAGATTTAACAAGAATGGCTCCAGCATTTTTAGATGTCAAAACTTTATTCAATGTGAACAGAATTTTCTTACATGGAAAAATATACTCAGTCTATGAAATGGATATCAAAGCATGTTGAACTTATTTTGGCATAGATTTAAGACCTATAGGAATACTGGTGAAGATGGGGAAATTATTTGGTTATAAGAATGCATAGTGCATAACTCAGCATACATGCCTGACTTGGAAAAATAAGAATCAATATCCAATAGATTTCACAACAGTAGTCCTAAATCAGAAGAAAGTACAGCAAGAGAATACAAGAGCATTGTGGACCCTTTTTTTGAGAATTGAGAAGTTGGGAGAAACAAAGTAAGTCAGTGGAGTATAAGGACCACTAGAAAACATGAAAAGATATTATTCCAAAGAACAGTGCTCAACATTATTACATGGTGTTAGGTCTAGTAACACACAAGCATCATTATCATCATCATCATCATCCTCCGTGATCCCTGATCCCTGTCTGTATCTTGGCAGAAATTTAAATGTTTTAACAAAAGAAGAATTAAAACCTAAGGCGTATGATGCACAGAAATAAGACTGAATTAATTTTCCAAAAACTCTTCAGAAGTTTGAGTATGGAAACAAGCAGAGAAATACTGGTAATTCTATTAATCAGGATGATTCATGCAAGCTGCCACTACCGACAAACCCAAGAGCTTTACATAATAAATGTTTATGTCTTGCTCATGCAGTGTTCGATCATGACCCCCCACAGCCCATCCTGTGATTGTGCCATCTGGAATATGTGGCCTCTAAGTTCACTGTGGGAGGAAAAGAATCCATGGAGGAGGCCCACCAGCTATTATTGTCGCTCAGTCAATGGACTAGAAATAGAGAAATTGAGACGTCTCCCAGTGTACACTGGGAGCATTTGTTGTACATATATATATATATATATATATATATACTGCTGCTTCCAAAGACATGGAAACAAGATTGAGGGTCAAGGACCATTTGACCTTTCACTTGGTTTATTTTGTCAATTTTTAAGATGAGAGGCATGGGCACGCTTGACATTCGATGGCAAAAATCAGAGTGTGGAGGATACTATGAATGCATCAAAGTAAGACATTTCAAACATCAATGTTTTCCGAGAACACAACAGGGAATAGATTCCAACAGCCAGGAGAACTGACCACTGATAAATTTTCTGGTGAGCCTTCTCTTAGAAGAAATCATTGGATACTGGCTGAGGCACATCTGAAAATTTGGTGATGATGGAATGAATCGCTGTCAGTTTCATGGCTTTGGTGTCCTCACTATAACTAGAAACAAGGTCATGATGAGAAAGCTGAGAGAGGGTGGTGGAGGGTGGAATAAAAGCCCGAGAGATGCAGAGTTTCGGTAAAGGCATGATGTAGTTTCTACAGGAGACATAGGCCTTTCTCCTTACTCCTCTCAGCGGTAAGCTTTCTAACATGTGGAAATATATACTATATCCAAAGCATGGCTCATGCTCACTTGCAATCCTGTTTTTTATACTTGCTTTCCGCTGTTCTAGAAATTTCATTTGCCTTGCAAGCTTTCACGTGACTCTTCCTTCTTCATTCAGGCAAGGAAGTTTTGCTTGTTCTAGGAAGACTTCATCCCTTCCCCTTCTTCCTCCGGAACGCATATGCTCTCCACTGACCACATTCTAAGTCTCCTGAGATGGCCAAGCTCAGCTTTCTTAGTCTCGGATCAAGCATAGCACCTGGCACAATAAGAAAGGCTCATGATCATTTTAGCATCAGTGATGGGCATTCGATAGACTATAAATTCTAAATTCTATCAAAGATGGTGAATAAAGTTTATCTAAAACTATGATCGAAACATAAAATTAAATTAACTTTGAAATATCATTCCAAAAAATCATGGAAACCGGTCCACACTTCCTAAGGAAGCTGAGGTGTTCTCTGGCACATAAGCAGTCAGTCTGCAGTCAGAAACGCTGTAAATAACTAATTAAAAATCTTTCTATTGCAATGAAAATAAAACGTTTTAAGCAGTCTAACCTGCTTTCTATGGTTCATTTAGTTCCTGCTTTCTCACTGTATTAAAAATGCTTTACAAAACACACACCAGCTTTACAGAGGGTATTTTTGAACAATTGAAAAATGAAAGAAAAAAATTGTTAAGGCATTGCCATCTGTTTTGGTTTTCTGGAGCCAAATGATTTTATTTTTCCTGAGAATCAAGCCACTTCACACTTTACAGCAATTTATTAAAACTTTGCTGCTGGAGGGTGGGGCAAGCAGGAGAATCACAAGCATGTGTATGAAAAATAGCGATTCCTCTCCTATTCTTCTGTATTCACTGCTTCCAATCCACCCAGGGTATTCCTATCACTTTGGCATTTCTTCTCCACGCTCTAGGCTCCTTGGGTAGGAAAACTCAGAGCTAGTTCCCAATCTGACAACCTAGTCCTTAGTTGACCTGCATTGACATACTTATGTCTCCCATACCATAGTCTATACTCCACTAAAATTCTACTGTTTGGTAATAGCTCCCTACAATATTTCCCCAAATAAATTTAAGTGCTGGTCACTGTTAGGGCTACCGCTGTGTGCACATTTGATTGGGAAGTAGCAATACATGATTAGTAGTAGTTCTTGAGTTCTCAAATGTAACTGGCTAAAGAAGAACATTTCTAACGTAGCACTTCGTCCTTAATAACTTACAAAACTAAATGTTGCCCTCAGAAGTTGAGGAAGCCCCATATCAGTAAGAAATCCCAAAATTGAAATGTGGTGAAAAGAACACTGGCCACAAATTTGAACACTGGATTCTGTCTACAATTCTGCCAGGAACTAAGGTGCAGAGTGTCTTTGAGTTTTATGTTCTACACATGTGAAATGAGGGCATGAGATCTCTGGCTTTTTAAGACCAATTAAAATCCCCAATGCATGTAAAGGGTGCCTAGATAAAACCTTAGCTCACACTGTGAGACCTGCTTATCATTCATATTGCTAGAAAGGAGGAAGGAGCAGCTATATGAGGAGGTGGATAAGGGCCACTGGAACACAACCAACTGGAAGGGAGGAGCAGGGCTCCTTGGGAGAATGAACAAAAAGAAAAAAATACAAGTATAAAACTCACTTTTTTTTTGCCTCCCTGCCCACTACTACTGATCCAGTCACTGCTGATGCTCCTGAAGGTGTTTTTTGCTCCTACACAAATAGTGAATAGAACTATCAGCATTTTGGTTTGGGTTTTGTTTTGGCTTTGGTTTTTCAAGAAAGGATTTCTGTGTTTGGACAGCTTTGGAGCCTGTCCTGGAACTCGCTCTGTAGACCAGGCTGGCCTCAAATTCACAGAGATCCACCTACTTCTGCCTCTTGAGTAGTCCTGGGATTAAAGGCGTGTGCCACCACCACTTGCCAAAACTATCAGATTTTAAAACGTGTCCTATAAAGCATTATTTAGTTCAGACATTAGGCCCAGAAAGTCCAAAACTGATGCCATTAATTGGAGAGGAAAAAAAAAAAAGGTTATCCCTTATGTAATGGAAATTAGGCAGTGTGGACTGGTGGAATAGAGCTGTGACCATCAGAAACAGGCTACCCCTGTCCTCAGCTGGCTCTCACTTGAGAGGAAGGTTCACCCTGCAGCCAAAATGACTTTCCCAGCTTTTTAATTTCTATATGCAGAGCTAGAACAAAAGGGGGGGGAATCTGCTATTCTTTGATGACATGCTCCAGAAATTGCACACATCCCAGGTTGAGAATGTGATCATATGGACAAAGATTTTAAAAGGGTCTGAGATTCATCTTTTACTGAGAAATTTACAGTCCATCTTTTGCAGAGAAAGGTATTGACAGGCAAGAGACATGGTGTGTTAACTACACTGGAGAAAAGAAACAATGGATGCCAAGGACTACTATCTCCAGCGTGACTCCTGCCTTATGAATGGACTTACCTTGTACTTCAGTGGGGGACCATCAGTCATTTTTGAACATTCACTTTCTATTTTCTGTGTCACTTTGATTCCTGTAACAATTATGTATTTCCTGCCAGTCTTTCCACCCAGAAGAAAGTATCCGAATAAATGCTTCCATTTCCATTTTACTCCTAGATATTTTCAAATGTGGTGCCTCGCCAAAAGACATCTGTAGTTTCATAACAATGTCAACAACTGATCAACATCTAAGCAACACACACACACACACACACACACACACACACACACACACAAAGAATGGAGGGAATGCTCAATAAGTTAAAGTCTCATTGGCTATCATTTCAACGACAAATTCTTTCAAGGCACTCTTCACTCAGTTGTCACTACCAACAACTATCCATCCACTGAGCAACTAAACCATCACTGTTTTATTTTGTCTAAGAATCCTTTGCTCTACTTTCCACCCAACTGTGGTTTTCTTATGAATGTCATAGAAATATATAGTATCTATGATTCACTTTAAATTTTGATATCATGATAAATTTTGTGATCTAATTCAAATGTAGGCCATTATTTGATATTAAAAACTTTGGGTTGCATATTTTTACCAAACATATGAAATCGTCCTTGCAAAATCTTAGGGGATGATGATTTATGGACATCAGTCTGTTCATATGCTATTAGTCATATTAAGTTTTCAGTGAATATTTCTATGACAATTAAAGATAACAATAATGATCTAAATGACATCTATTACTATAAGATATTCAACTTAAGGCAGAAATTTAATATGTCCCAGTATGTCTATTGAAGCAAAGGGATTACTTTGGGTTCCATATTGCAAATCACTTTTCACTCAAAGACTTTATTTTATAGCCCCTGTGGTCTACTGGGCGAATTTCAGTCACTAAAGACTGTGACAGCTCCCCATGTCTATAGAGCTGACTTTTAAAACAATGACCATTTAAAACTCTGTCAACAAACATTTGGTAAAGGTTGCTTCCTTTGAACGTGGTACATTTTTAGCCTAAAATAAGAGAAAATTTCAGATCCATTTTAAGAAATCAGTTATATTTGGGATGTTTAAAAAAATGATGCTACAGTTTCATGACCTCTACATCTGTGGATGAGCATGTCGTCACAAAACATTTGTTCAGTTCCCAAGATAACCTAACCCCAATTCGATCAGAGATAAAGAACGAGTAGTCCACAAAATGAGGGAAATAATCAGAAAGGGGCATGCCTGAATCAAGTTTATTTTTCGAAGTGAATAGAGCCAAGGGTATGAGCTACTTCACAAAGGTAAAGGATGCTGGAGTGTTTCTATATATAAAATTTTCTGGAAAGTTCCTTAAATGGAAACTAACTCAGACACCTAAAATTCCATCTTTTGCTGATGCATTGTAAAACCCAAGGATGTCTCACAAACCACAGAACACCCAGGTGTGATTATGACAGAAGTTTCAGCTGTGACAGACAAAAGTACCTGCAGGGCATCCAGCCTCAGTCCCTTGAACCTATGGCTGATACTTTGCAGGGAAAATGGAAGATTGCAGATGCCTTTAGGGCTCAGGACTTGGGATGGAAAAAGCATCTGGAATTATCCAGGTGTATCTGATATGAATCCTTCAAAGAACCTTTCTTACAGCAACCAGGTGACCAGATCAGACAGTGCTCACAGAACTGCAGCATGCTAGCTTGAAGAAGGAAGGGATAATAAAACAAGGCATCCCAGTAGCTTCTAGAAACCCAAACTCCAGGGAACAGGTCCCTTTCAGTCACTGGGGACACTTTTCATTTCAGACCAACTTTTAATTAAAAAATGGTGAATGTAAATAGGTATGTGGTATTTCATGCCATGACCTCTGAGATCGTTTGATAGAGTAACAACAGAAAACAACTATATCTGAGCCACCACACTTGAATTTCTCTGGAACACTTATTAATATTAAAATATAAGTTTCAGCGGTATTGACCCACTGTGTCCCAGTTCTTAGAACTGTTTCTTCAGTATGCAATGATCATTCCACTCAGCAATTCTAGTGTTTCCTCTTACACTGAAGTTTTATTTAAAGTCTTATGTTTTTCAAGTTTATTGGAAACTAAAAGACAATGAGAAGTCAGGGTAAGACTGTAAGTGGAAGGGAGGAGACAGCAAGAAAGAAACCCCAACAGAGAAAGAGAAAGACTTGAATAATTTCACTGGGTGAAGCAGCCCAGTAAAGGAATTCAGGTTTTCCCCATCACAGGTGACTCAAAGCAGCCTCGGCCGTTCTATAGTGAAGATGGGCTTGCCTGTGACTCCATCAGGGCCACTCGGTCCCAGGAAGCACATGTGTATCCATAATTGTCCTGTTTTAAATCTGGCCAACACCCATTCTGTTCATTTGTTTTAACCTCTTGAATAAAATCTCCAAGTGTACAAAATAACTAAATACTTTCCAAATCTGACTTTCTGAATCAACATATTTTAAAACCTGACATCCCAAACAGTTTGTTTACCTCTTCTCTAGGACAAGCCACAAGCAAAACTAAAGTGAAGTAGGTCTTTGAGTAATGGGCTCTATTTTTGCCAGAGGCTATAGTCAGTCCCACAGGTTGGAAATCTCAAGGGTGTGTAGAAAACCCACACGTGTGGTAGTCTGTGAGTCTTCAGATGGGGATAGTTTGGGTTTCTCAGGAAGGTTAACTATTTTGTATTTCAGACTCAATGAGTAGATTCGAAAGCAGAGACAGATAAAATATGGTAGTTAATATGCTGATGGTGTGAACTTCTAGCTTTAGAAGAGCCAGCGGCCTTTGTGATTGACCTGCAGGACTTAGGTAACTCTGCCGCCAACCCATGCCATCATTCTCTTCAGTTCTGTGCTCACAGATGAACCCACCAGGTTCCAAAGCTTTTTCTGAACCCATTGTTACATACAGCTCTGGTTGAACTCAGTTGGTCACAAAATTAAACAAGAAGACATGAATAGGGTCTTGAGAGATGACTAACCCATTAATAGCGTGTGATGCTCTGCAAGATGACCTGGGTCAGTTTCCTAGCACCCATACAGTGGCTCGTAAATATCTGTAAGCCCATTTTTAGGGAATCTGACAGCTTCTTCTGGTGTCTGAGAGAACCAGGCACACTGTGTAATCAAGGCAAACACCTATATATTAAAAAAAAAAAAACATTTTAAAAACCCTAATGTCTGGAAAGGACTTATAAATAAGAGGATTAATAGGAGTGGGACAGTGACAAGAGATGTGGGAGTAACAATAATCAGAATATAATTTATAACTGTATGAAGTCATCAATTAACAAACTTAATAAACACTATAAAAATTTTTACCTGGGCAAGGAAGGCATTGGTGCCAATAAGACCTGTTATCTCAGCACCCTGGAGGCTGAGATGGGATGATTTGGCCAGCCTGCATTATGTAAATAGATTTTATCTTAAAAAACAAATTCATGGCTGATAACATAGCTCAGCAAAGGAATATTTGGCTAGCATACTGGGGGCCAATTATACTCCTCTGTCCTATTGGTGTGTAGAGACTTTGTTAAAAATCTCTGGTCAATTTTACAAACCAGAAGTGTTTCTCTAGGGGGTGAGATCTGTTTAAATGTAAACCTCAGGGATAATCATCCCATGTTTCCCAATCTCTGTGGGAATATAGAGGGTCAAGTTCTGCCTATTACCTTTCTCCTAAGTGTGTAGCCACTTCCTACTATGCAGATCAGAGGGAGCTTGCTTTGTGGGTGAGCCCTAATCTCCCCACTTCAAAGTTTAGAATCCCTTCCACCTTTTTGCTGCAGTGACTGATGTTGAGCTCATGCGTGAGTTCTGCTCTTGCTTCGCTGTTGAGATAATTTTGAACAAAACATTCCCTACCTGATGGGAGATATATGCTATTGTGTTGTCTTTAAGTTGCTCAATTTCTAAGGAAGGAACAACTGTTAAAGCACACTTGCTTATCAATGTTGCTGAATTAATCCAACTTATATATATTTAAAAATTCTTTTATATCAAAATTTAAGTCTAAGGATAGGTTACTGGGGACAAGGATTTCTATTTTTGTTTCCACAGCAAATAAAAAGCTGTGGATTCCTTCCAGACTAACATGGTTTGATAAAGCAAGACCCCCCTGAAACAGTGTCCCAGGTGATCCAACATTCAAAACAGCTGGGACAAGGCAGCCTTGCAAACTACAGCCAAGGTTTTTGCTTTTTCTTAGGATTCCCATGGCATTACAGCTTCCCCAACCAGCAGGAAGCAGTTTGGAAAGAATGATGCCTAAATTCCAAAATATTATTTATAAATTCTTGTTTTCATCTAAATGGGATTGGTTATAAATGGTTAATAATCACAACCAATCTTTTTAAAGGTAAAAAGGGGATTATGGTATAGAAATGAATACTTTGTTTTGGAATGAATTTTCATTTATTGATACAAGTTTAAGGTCAATTTTGTGATATGTATATTTTTCCTCTTAAGTACTGTGGTTATATAACCATTTTAAAAGTGTAATGTATAATTTAGTACAGATTATAGTTACCTATAATAGTTAAAACGTATAGTGAGGTTTGTTAGGATTTTATAGATATACAGAGGTGTATTTCAATTGGATAGGCATTTTTCAAACCTTTCAAAGACCTACAGAACATGGAATTTAAAATGGTTTAGGGTTTTTTCTTAACAGAGAGGCACAACTGCTCCTGGCAACAACTGTGTCAGAAGGGAGGATGGACATTATGGAGTTTGCTTCTGATATGGGAAGACTAGCCATTTGGGAAAGATATTGCTCCTGTCTAGACTGTTTAACTATTTACTTTATAAAATAGATGTACAGAACCCACAGGAAAGTGACTGCTGATACAAGATGGACATTGCTACAGGGTTCCTGCTTCATGGAAGAGTCTGCCAGACAGTCTACAAGACACAGAAAAAAAGTAACTCCCAATACAGGTAGACAGTTTAAAGTTTCCTGTTTTGCTAAGGAGTCTGCCAGACACATTATGGCCTATAGGCTGAAAATGAAACATTATAGAACTTCAGGTGACAGACCAGGCAGCAAGATGTCTCTGTCATTTCTATAGTTTATATATTATCCATATTTGAGGAAGTTGAAGACAGATAGTTGTGGTTATAGTTTTTCCTTATTTAGGATTAAAAATAAGTTACATATAAGACTTTAGACTCACAAAGATATAATAGATGATGGGATATTTTAATTCCTGATAATGTTAATGAACTAAATATTAACTATAGTTCTTATTTGATAACTGTTTTGATATATATATTACTAAGTTAAGGTTAAAACACTATTTTAGACAGAAAAGAGGAGATGATGGGAGATATCATTTTGTAAAAGTTTCTCTTATTGATTAATGAATAAAGCACTGTTGGCCAATAGGAAAGCAAGATAGGTGGGACTAGGAGAGGTAGAGGATTCTTTGAAATGTAGGAGAGTTGAGATGTAATCTCAGGAAGAGAGGATGAGAGTCTATCATTCTCGGTAAGATGAGACCATATATTAGCGATTATGGGTTAATATTTAAGACAGACCTAGCCTATAAGAAATGCTGGTAACCAACCAAAAGCTTTATAACTAATAGAGTCTCTGTGTGTTTGGGGACTGGGAAGGCTCTGGGACCAGGCTGGCAGAAAAGTACTAGTAACACCTACCTGTCTAAATTTGTACAGTACAATTTTTGTTTTGACATAAATACCTAACTATGAAAATTATCATGAAGCAAACACATCTGCATGCTCTAACACATGTACAACTAAAGTAAAGTAGCAAAAAGGGAGTTTTTCCAAATGACCCTAACAACTATATCACCATCACAATGAATACATAAAACTTCTGGGTTAGAGAAATGTTGAAGGTATCACTATTCCTATTCTCAAATTGTGCTACAGAACTATAGTAATAAATGCAGCATGGTATTGGCACACACAAACTAAAACCAGACACATTGATCACTGGAATCAAATTGAAAACAAAGATATAAGCCCAAACATTTGTATACACATGATTTTTAAAGAAAGAAGCCAGAAATAAACACTACAAGAAAGAGAGCATCTCCAACAAATGGGGCTGGTCAAAATGAATAGCTCCACATGTAAAAGAATACAAACGGATCTGTATTTATCACCCTGTACAAAACGCAATACCAAATGGATCAAAGACCTCGGCCATATAGACCAAATCTGATAGAAGGAAAGTAGCAAATAGCCTTGACCTCATTGACACAGGAAGAGACTTCCAGGACAGAATACCAATATCACAGGCACTAATAACAATTATTAAGTGATAGGTTATGAAATAGACAGAATTTTATATAGCAAATACCACGATTATTCAGATAAAGACCTTTGCCCATCCTGAAACCTGATGCTTTAACTATACATCTCAGAGGGCTAATATCTAATATATATGCAAATATATACATACTCTAAAACCCTGGACACCTAGAAAACAAATAACCCAATTTAAAAACTGGGGTACAGCTCTAAACCAATTTTTTTATTAAAAAAAAGTTGCTGAGAGATTCTTAGAGGTTCAACAATCTTAGTCATCAGGGAAGTACAAATCAAGATGACTTTGAGATTTTTTAAACCTGCCCAAATGGCCAGAATCAATAAAACAGATGACAGCTGATGCTGACAAGAATGTGGGGTAAAAGAAACAACTCATTTATTACTCGTGGGAGTACAACCACTATGTAAATCACTGTGTTGGTTCCTCGGGAACCTGGGAAAATGGATATGCTAAGGAGTATACCCAAAGGACATTTCACCCTACCACAGAGACAATTGCTCAACTGTGTTCGCCCATTGTTTGCTGTGTTCATAATAACCAGAACTTGGAAAACCCCAGCTATCCATCAATGGATGAATGGATGAAGAAATGTGGTACATGTATACAATGGAACCATGAAACTTATAAGTAAATAGATGAAGCTAGGCACAAAAAAAAAAAACTCTTGAGTGAGGTAATTCATGCAAAAAATGATAAATCCACTTTTATGTGGATGGGAGTTAAGTCTTCAATAAGCAGGCTACAATCCATATGACAGGTTAGGTATACAATAAGGGTCTGTGGAAGGAGGGACAGATCGTTGTGGGTGGACTGGGGGTAAGGACAAACAGGAAGATGAGCAATAGAGGACAAGAAAGGGAAAGGGGGGGGGTAAAACTAAAACTAAGGGACATTGAGGGGTCATATGGAAGCCCAATAGAGTAGATGCTTCTTAAAATGTGTATTATATGAACGAAATCTAAATGGAACTACAAAATAACAGGAGACACAGCCCCAACTAGGAAAAAACAAACACCAGGGCTTATATCTGAATTGTTAACAATGGAATATCCCAAACAATCTAGGCTATTGCCAAGGCTATGGTTGCTCTTTATAAAGTGATGGTAAGGCCCTATTGTTGAAGACAATGCCTACCTAACACTAAACGACAAGGAATTTGAGCTGGTGTCTACCTAGAGCCTTCACCCCCTACCAAGTGAGCATTTGTGGTACTAGAAGGTTATTTGTAAACTACCATAGGAGGAAGGAAAGCACCAACCCAGACACAAACCCTTCGAGCTACAAGGGAGCCTGCAAAATATGCTGGTATAATAGTGGCACAAAAGTTGTGATAGTAACCAATCAAAATCTGATTAGAATGAAGACCGCTCCATGCAATGGAACCCATGCCCAACACTGCTTTAGGGGCTAAGAACCTGAGACAAGATAGCTGTACACCTAAAGGAAAACCAAACCTTACTGTTGTGCTTAAGGGAAGTAGCAACAAAACCACTTCTAATAGCATCCTATACTCCTATATTAGTGTCTTGCTCAGCCATCATCAGAGAAGCTTGCTCCTGCAGTAGATGGGAAGAAATACAGAGACCCTCAGCCAGATATTATACAGAGAGAGGGGGAGACATTAGAACACTCAGTCCTAAATGGGATGTTCCCATCAGATGACTCCCTTCAGACCTCTGTGGAAGAGGTGAAATGATTACCTTAAGAGACAGTGGGATTGTAAGATGCCAAGGAAACACAGCATCTGAATACAACAGGATTGGTGCACATATGAACAGATTGTGGCAGCGTGCACAGGACCTACACCTGTCTAAACCAGATTGACCCCAGTGCTGAGCGAGGACAAAGACACAAGCTTCCATGCCTAACCCAGAACTATCTCTAGCTGATAATTAACTTTTCATTGATAAGGGGTTTTCTCCAAGGAACTCACTGGATATTCAAACAGTACTTAAGAAAAGGCCCCAATGCCCAGTGATAGGCAGTCAACATAAAACAAACGCAATGATATTGGAGGGCCTTGTTTTTCTCACAATGCTTTATCTTTGTCAGGGCATTTTTAAACCTCATAAAGCTTTTGTTCATATATAATTTCTAATTTTAATTTTATGGGTTGTCTGTGTGTGCAAATGTGTTTCTCAGCACTTGTATGTTTCTCTTGTGTTTTTTGGGTTTTTTTTTTTTTTTTTTTTTTTTTGCTTTTGTTTCTTTTGTCCTTTACTGGTTTGCTTATTTTTATTTTGTGTTATTATTTTAGACCTCTGTTTTGTAATGAGCAAGAGAAAGAAAAGGTATGAATTTGAGTGAACAGGTGGATTGAAGGAGGGAAACCCATAATCAAAGTATAGTGTATGAATGTGAATCTGTTTTCCATAAAAATGGATAGAAATTATTAGTATTAGTATGAAATCACATACTAACCGTATACCACTTTTCAAGGGAATGTAAGAAAATGGAGAGGTGGAAGACATAATCCCTGTTCGCTGTGATATACTAGCTGGTGTGGGGGTTCTGAAATGTAAATCAACAATTGTAATTCAACATGGTAATTGCTTTCAGGGGAGTACATGTGCAGAGACTTTAGAAGGTCAAAGAAGACTATCTAATTTAGATTGGGGAGGTTTTACAGAGCAAGTGACACTTTAATTACAACCTGAAGGAGCAGTAAGTATTAAGCAAGCCAGAGTTAAGGAAGCTGAACTAGGCAGCATAGCAATAAACACTAGAGGCTGAGACAGAAAAAAGTGCACAGCAGAGTCAGGCTGCCAATAGCTGAGTGTGAGATGACTTCATCAAGAGTGTGTAATGCCTGCCTTTTCCTCCTCACCCCACAACACCTCCATCAGGAAACACTTTGGACCCATCTGCTACAACAAAGCTTATTTGTCTTAGTCTCTTCATCTTCTACTTTAGATTATGTTGGGGAAAAGACATGGACTTTAATATTTCTGTTTCAGAGTCTCAAAATGGAGCCACATCTAGGCCTACATGCCAGTAAATATTAGCATAGAATTCATTCCCTTCTCACTAATCATAGAATTTGTTACTGGAAATTTAGGGGCTTTCCTGTGTGTGAAACGTGTCACATTATAAATTGGGGTACCCTGATTAGGTTCTTAGTCTCATTAAGGGAACTTAAAACTCTGAAGACAAATGAACCGGTTGGTTTTGTCAACTTCACACAAGCTTGAGTCATTGAAGAGGGAGAAGCCTCAGCTGAGGAAATGTCTCCATGAGACTCAGCTGTAAGGCATTTTCTCGATCAGTGATCATGGGGGAGGGTCCAGACTATGGTGAGTGGGGCCATCCCTGGGCTAGTGGGCCTGGGTTCTATAAGAAAGCAGGCTGAGCAAAAGCCAGAGGAGCAATAGGCAGCACCCCCCATGACATCTGCATTAGCGCCTGCCTCCAAGTTTCCTGCTGGATTTTTCTGTCCTGACTTCTTCCATGATATGGAAGCATAAACCAAAATAAACACTTCCCTTCCTAACTTGCTTTTTTGGTCATGCTGTTTTGTTGCATCAATAGAAATCCTAAGGCACCAGAGTATAATTTTAAGTTTAATAGAAAATCAAAACAAAACAAACTCTTGGAAAGGCAACCTTTACGTTTCCCCGGAGGGGAAACCATGCATTTTGTAAGTAGCCATATGGCACAAAGAGGAATGGATGGATAGCTTTAGAAGCAGCCAGAAAGCCCAGGTTTGGGGAAGTAACTAGAAGAGATCAAAACAGATTTTAGGATAAAGGGAAACACTGATTTTCTGAGTAATTCAGAAAAGTGGGCAGGTCTTAGAAAAGCAAGATTACGTCTCTAAGTGACTACATCGAATCCAGGGTTTCTGGGAAGGAAAAGTACATTAAAAAGAACAATTATCCGTAGTGCATGAATGGACTTTGGGAGCCCATTCGCTATAGAGGGACACTCTCTCAGCCTAGATAATGGGGGAGATACTCTATCAGCCTAGATACAGGGGGAGGGCCTAGGCCCTGCCCCAAATGATGTGACAGACTTTGGTCTCCCTGGAAGACTTCTCCCTCCCTGGGGAGTGAATGGGATTGGGGATTGAAGGTTGGTGGGATGGGAGGGACAAGGAACTGGGATTGATATGTAAAAAATAAAAAAAAAATACATAAAAGAGAAAAATCAATAATTCCTTCTGCTCTCTCTCACTTGGCTGAAAGAATCAGCCATCCTAGGAAAAGTGGCTTCTTGGGTAACTCTAGGATGGAGCATCAGGTCTCTGTTCAAGGCCAGAGATCTATTTCTTTCCTTTGATAAATATAGCTTTTCCTTAATGGGCCTCAACACAGCCCTGATCAAAGCCCACTATAATACCCACCCTCTGCAGAGGTGTAACCCTGACAGCAATAAAAGTGGGGAATACATGTAGCCCACTTTCACTAAGGAAAGCAAGAGGTCCCATCCCAAAGCTTTTTGCCAGAAGGGATTAGTGTCTGGACTAACAGTTCAGCCATATTCTTCTTCCTGTAGCCGCTGTGTCCAGGTTCTGCCTAAGCCACCTGTCTTGTTTGCTCTAGTCACCACCACAGCCCTGCCCTGGAAATCCTCCTTTGCTGGCTCATGCCAATGGGCACCTTGCTTCCTACTGAGTCTTCTGCTGCTGCTCTTTAAACTGCAAAAAATCCAATCTCCAGCATGGTGATTCTTTAAAGCCATATAGGACATTCTTTGCTCAGTTTACCCCCTGCCCACTGCTTCTCTTTCCCTTGAGGAGGAAACCATACTGATTATGCCAGGATAGGGGACTATTTTTGTCTGATTTTCTGAGTGTATAAGGATTTCCCTTAAATCCCCATCCTAAGAAATACTTCAAATTGCAGTATCAGTAATTTAGAAAAAGGAACAGGGAAAATATGGCCTAGCCATTTTTGTGATGGTTTGGATAGGTATGGCCCCCATAGACTCATGTTTGAATGCTTGGTGCATAGGGAGTGGTAATATTAGGAGGTGTGGCCTTATTGAAGTAGGTGTGGCCTTGTTGGAGGAAGTGTGTCACTGTGAAGATGGGCTTTGAGGATTCATGTGTGCTCAAGCCACACCCAGTGACTCAGATCACTTCGTGTTGTCTGTCAGCACGTCTGCCTGCACTCCACCATGTTACACCATGATAATGGACTAAACCTCTGAAACTGTAAGCCAGCCCCAGCTAAACTATTCCCTTTGAGTTACCATGGTCATGGTGTCTCTTCACAGCAATAGAAACCTCAACTAAGAAACTCGTGTTCCCCACCCCCTTAGTGATGCCTGAGCTTGTGTAGGCCTGTTCTGTGGTCCAGCTCTGTCAACATGAACATGCTCTGGCATCAGTGGGGACTTCTGCGATTGGCTCCTTCTGATTTAGGCTTCATCCCTAAGTGACCATGATACATAGGGTATCCCCCGCCTTATAATTCAGGTCTAGAATATTCATATGTTGAGGGCTTGTTTCCATACTACTGGTGCTGTTTAGAGATGGTGGAGACTTAAGAAATGGGGTGTACAAAGACGGAGGCCACTGTTGAGTGGGCCATGACATCTTTGTCCACTGACCATTTCCACTCTGTTCTTCCTGGCCACCGTGAGGTGTAAGCAACACAGAAACCTATCCAAGGGGGTGTTTTGACTTGGCACATTCCCAGACAGACACAAAGGACCATTTGTGAATGTGAGCCAGGATAAAGTTTTCCCTTTAAGTTGTTTTCCTCAGAGCTTGTCACGGTCATGGAAAGCTGACTAATACTCTCTACACTTTCTCTTTGGAGGTACTATTATTTTACCCGTTACATTTACCCAATAGCCTAACGTTTTCATTTGTTTTATCTTTTTGTTCCATTGTTTTCATGTTGGAATGTAAATCTGGAAGAAGGGAATTCCTTTCCTTCTTAGACATAGTTGTGTCTCTAAAGCCTATCCCCACACTTGCCACAGAAGGGCGAGAAATACCTGTTAAACAGATAGCTGGGCCTGGAAAGGCAAAAAAGGTATTCAATGCTAAAAGATAACAAAGGCACAATTTTCATGGCAAAAGCAACTTGCCTTTCCCAAGCAGAGGGATTTCAAAAGATTTTAAAAGAACTTTTCAAGTTTTTTTTAATTAGTGAAATATAAAAGTAACTTAAGTAATTCCACTTCCAAGGAACTTTTGTAAAGAACACTAGCTCTGAAATCACATGCACAAGTAACGTTATAAAATAACATTATATAAGCAACATTATACAGACAAAGCACATTGTATTTACACATTAGGAATACATATATGCGTTCATACATACATACGCACATGCAACAAAGAGTTCAGAGGACATGAATTTGAGGGAGAGAGCAAAGGAAAAAAAATGATATAAATTATATTTAATGAAATCCGCATACTGGAACCAATAATTAAAGTACCCCAGCCTTGTTCATCTCTCTTAATTTCACATGCACATATACACACAAACGTTCCCTTTCACGGCTGTCTAAACCAATACATTGATTGCATAAATGAAAACAGCTGAGACGTCACAGGTGATTTAAAGGACAGTTTCAAATCCACTGCCTTGTATGCACTATAGACAGACAGGTTCTTAATTTGCTGCCACTCTGCCCTGGTCATCATCACCTGCTAGTGGTCTAAAGAGTCAGCTAATATGTCCAGGCTGAGGTAGACCAACCTCTGGAATCACATATCTGAGACAAAGATGCAGATCTCCCCGAGTGACAGCATTTAAATTCTCAGTCTATATTCCGAGAAAGATGTATTAATTCAAGGGAAGTTGCTCAGGAATTACAAAGACAAGAGATCACTTCCCCCTTTAACACGCCACACTATTGATCCCCTCTCTCTTCCACTCAGAGGACTGGAAAGGCACCTAAGCAACAAGACTATCATTGCAGCTGTCAAAGTGACATTCGATTAAGTTGGGCTTTGGGCTTATCTTTAAAAGTAGCTGGATTTCTATGCTAAGAAGTTAATCCTGCTGTCTCTGGTGCAATTACATGTGTAGCTTCACCCAGGGTTTTTACTCTGCCTCTTTTTTTCAGAGGCAATTACGAAGGAAACTTGAATAATCTGAATGGCACTTGCTGTTCCTTTTGGGAAACTTTGAGGAAAGCAAGGTGGGCATCCCAAGCAAGACTACTTTAGGCAAGCTGTCCTGCTCTGATCTCTATACTGTGAGGATTAGCCAGTGACTGGTTAATAAATCTTACATACCATCAGCTGTAAGTACAAGGCTGAGCCTTTAATGGTTCCACATACACAGTTTATATCAGGCAAGAATGCTCTGCTAATGAAGGCAGGCAGAGTATAATCCCAATACTTAGAAGCTGAAGCAGGAGGATTCCCGTGAGTTGTAGTCTGAGCTACATAGTGAGCCCAAGGCCAAACAAGGCCACATAACAGAAGTTGACTCAGAAAGCAAAGCAAAGCAAGGAGAAAAGGAAGGGAGGGCAGAGGAAGGGAAGGAGGGAGAGGCATGGGAGGCTGTTAAGGCATTCACTAAAGTCCCAGGGGTGGTGGCGCATGATACAGGACACAGTATAAGTGGGGCAGGAGTTATTAGTCCAAGTGCCAGGCAATGATATTTCTCCTGGATTACCAAAAAGCACACCCCCATAGCTTCCTTCAACTCTCAACTATTTTTCCGTTTATACATAGATTTCCCCAGAGTTAAGTATCTGTTAGGTCCATTACTTCTGACCAGTCTCAACATTGTGCTGCCCTCTAAAGCATATACAAGGGACTATTGCTTTAAAGCATGCTCTATTCTGAGAGAACAGTTTCAGAGGGCCAACAATAAACTGGAGCTCCAACTGGAGGTGGAAAAGAGCAGTTGCTGTACAAGCGAGAGAATCTGGGTTCTGATCGCCCCGCCTCCTGCATGCATATAAGAAGTCGAGCATGGCTATGAGGAAAGCTCAGCATTGGCAAATGGAGCCAGGCAGATGCTGAGAGGTCATGGTCAACCGGGATAATAAACAATTTCTGCTCAGTGAGAAAGCTTGTCATGAGGGATTGTGGCAGAAGCGATAGAGGAAGGGAGTAAGTAATCCTTTTCTTGCTTCCTAATATGTGTATGGTCTCACATACCCATACACTCATGTGTAGGCATCATAGACACCACATAAGCTACGCACAGAAAAAAAGTAAGGAAATGAAATACTATGTAAAAGGGAAAGACAAGTGTTGGATTAACTGGCCCTCACCTCACAATAAGGCCACGAAATTGCTCTTACGTTCAGTAGCATGACCAATTCAAGGGGCGACCACTCAAATGCTTTATCTCATTATTCTTTATTTGTATATTTGACAAAATAGCCTGTTTTTTTAAACATTCCACTAAAGAAAACACGAAAGACCTATGCAAATATTCTCAGCTCACAAACAGAGGAAGTTGACACTTTTGAAATTTTCCTACCCATGATTTTCAAAGATTAGCCCTGGATGGATGATAGTATTCCTTTGTTTGCTTGTTTTTTTCCAAGACTTTTAGAGCAAGGCAATTCTACTAAGTACCTTTATGTCTTAGAAAGATGAAAGCTGCAGCTGCAAATGGACCACCTCAGATTCACTCCCTGTTTCCAGATGTGCAATAAATTTTAGAGATGGCTATTGCAATAGTTCAAACCCCTTCCAAAATTCTAGTTGAAATTTAGTTCTCGATGCAACAGTATGAAAAGTGGAGGAGCTCAATAGTCCATAGGGGGATGAGATGGCATGATTGACCTTGGTGAAAAAGCAGAAGGGAGTCTTTTTCCCTTTCTTCTGCCTCATGAGAACACACCCACAGCAAGCCAGCATCCCCAAGCAGAGCTGAGAGACATTGCTGGTGCCCTCACTTTAGACTTCCCGGCCACCAGAGCTGTGCAAGAAACAAATCTCTATCTCTTGTAAATTTCCATATTTCCGATATTTTGCTCTTGTAACACAGAGAGGGATATTTCTTCTCTTGGGTCTTTTCAAAATAGGATGCATGAAAACAGATACTGAAACAAAACGGATGTTTATATAGTCTCCTTGCCCTATTTCTGATAGGAGCATCCTAAAACAGATGACTCTATAGCATGAAAACAAGTATGCTAATTAAGATTATTATAATTAGGTTTATAATATAATACATATTCCAACTCTTTCTGGATAAAATATGGAATTTATGACTGAAGTGTTAAAATCTGAATATTTAGACATGTGTGTTACTTTTAAGTGACCCAACACAGTGGGTGCACCAATTTTCTTTTCAATAAAACAAGTCTTGTATGGGTCTACAGTGAGCTGCTCTTCATTTTTACCCTATTGGGAAATATTAAAATATAAATAAGAAGCTGATATAAGATCCTCTCTAAGCCAGGTGTTGGTGGTGCACGCATTTAATCCCAGTACCTGGGAGGCCAAGGCAGGTAGATCTCTGAATTCTAGGCCAGCCTGGTCTATAGAGCTAGTTCCAGGACTCCAAAGCAATACAGAGACCCTGTCTCAAAAAACAAAATGAAACAAAACAAAACACAAAAATCACCTCTGTATAAGAGGAAGATGCTTTATTTTTATTTTTTTTTTAACATTTTCAACTTATTTTGAAATCATCTATTAATATTACACAGGGTTCCAGTCTCCCAGACATAATGGAGCTACCACACACTTGGCACAGAATAACAACACCGGGCTAAGAGCTACATGCCCCATTTTTCTTGCATAGTTTGTTTCAGCTTGGTGCATGCACCTTCAGAGGGAGGGACGCCTAGAATATTTACTAACTCACAGAGCTAGGTAGCAGCAAAACACAACACATACTGAGACAGTACACTATTGGTAAATGCCACTTTGCTGATTCAAGAGTGAATATCCCCTGTGTGTCTGAGGCATCAGTGTCATGGGGAACACCAGCTACAGGGGACCTGGTGTGTGTGGGTGAGCATTTACAGAATTGAAAATTGATGGAGGTGCAGAAGATCCCACCATCCCTAAGGAGAGGTGACAAACAAATGGATAGAATCTTCTGGTAGAAAACATGGCTAGAAGCATGTGAAATGAGATAGAAGACAGGTCATAAGGAAGAGGAAAGTCAGTAGAATGCTGGAGCTGTGTTCTTTAAAATGGAGATTTGAGATTTAGATAGCAGAACACCTATTATCAGAGTAGAGATACACAGCAGAAAGGGGACGTGCCAGGTAAATTAATACATTTTGAAGTTAAGTGGATTATGTCTTGTGTGCGGGGAGTTATATTAATGAAGTAATCAAGAACTCCTCAGCTTCTTCTTGGTAGCTTTGTCTCCTGATGTTTATAATGCCGTACTGTGGTTAGACAACTCTGAAGTGGTGGATAGATTCTTCCTAACATACCAGGAATTAGAGTACTTTCTCAATGACTATCTGTGCTCATCAGGAAATACTCTAACAAGCTGGGAAGGAAAATTCCAGGGGGACTTTTTGCTTCTGGAGAATGTGCAGTCATAAAGAATGAGGCAGGGTGGTACCCAGGCAGCGGGGGGGGGGGGGGGGTAGGTTTAATCAAAAGATAGAGGAAAAATGAGTGTTAAGAGGGATGGAGCTTGGGAGGTAGCATGGGTGTCTTAGAGAGGAGTAGGAATTATCTGGGATAATGACATCTAGCCAAAATGATGAACCTCAAATCTGCAATCGAGGGTGAAAAGAGGCATCTAATCAGAGGGCTCAGCAGTGTGGATGTCTAAGAGGGAACATGCCAGGGTTTGAAAACCATCAAGGCTAAAGGTGCTGTTAACAGAAATAGAGACAGGGAAGCAATAATGTATGCTGCTGGACTAAAGAAAATCCTCTAGGGCATGCCCTCCACGCGCAACCTAGGAAACAAACAGGCCTTCGGAGGAAGCCTGGAGGAGAGAGGGCAGAGAGAGAAAACTGGAATTTGGGGGCACTTGAGGGGTGATGTAGACGACTACTGCGGTGGAAAATTCCTGGAATCAGTGGAAGAGACCCTGGTCATGTCTCCTATTAATGGGAGATATGAAGGCGGGGCTGGCTGTCTTCTATAACCAGACGAAGTTCCCAGAACTGGGACTGGGAAGGCAATCCAGCCACAAAACTTTTGACCTACAGTCTGTCCTTGCCCGCAAGATGTTCTGGGGTAATGATGGCTCAGAACTTGTGGGAGTGGCCAGTCAATCACTGGTCCAACTTGAGGCCTACACCATAAGAAGGGAGCTCATGCCTGCCTGATGACACTGCCCGAAGGGCCAGCAACCAGAGTCGGGACAACCCAGAGAACAGAGGCTATGACCAAACACAACCCACCCACCCCCCAAAAAGTCAATGAACTGATTCCTAATGATATTCTGCCATACTCCTAGATCTTGCCTGAACCAATTATCAGAGGGGGCTTCATCCAGAAACTGATGGGAGCAGATGCAGAGATCCACAGACAAACACAAATCAGAATCAGGAGAACCAAGCAGAGGGGAGAGAAGGGGGATTGTAGAAACCAGAAGGGTTGAGGACACCAACAGAACACGGGCCACAGAATCAACTAAGCAGGGCTCACAGAGACTGAGGAGACAGCCATGGAGCCTGCATGGATCTGACCTAAGTTCTCTGCATGTGCCTTATGCTTGCGAGACTCCCAACAGTGGGCGTGTGAGGGACAGGGTGTGTGAGGGTCTGACTCTCTTGCCTGTGCTTTGTACCCTCTTCCTCTTTCCCTCCTACGGGGTTGCCACACCCAGCCATGAGATGAGGGTCTGGGCACAGTCTTATTGTATCTTGTTGGCCATGTTGGGAGGATATCCCTGGGAGGCCTTACCTGGTCTTTTGTTAGTTCGTTTGTTTCTTTGTTTTTAGGAAACAAAGGAGGAGGAAGATGGGAGATGGGAGGAAGAACCAAGAAGAGAGTGGAGGGGAGGAGAGCTGTGGTCAGAACGTATTTATGAGAGAAGAATAAAAGTTAAAGAAAATGCCTTCAGGTTTTTGTTTGTTTTCTTTGATGGCATATGTTAATAGTATAATGTTGCGTTTCAAATAGGCAACTTTGTGAAAGTCTATCGTACTTCCTCCCTTTCATCTCCCTGCCCCACACTCCTTTCCCTCTCCTTGGGCCTCTTCCTTTCCTCCAGTCTCACTTCCGTTAAATAAATTAGGGACAACTGGAACCACTGGAGAATAGGGAGAAGATCTGTCTGTGTCGTTAGCCGGACATGTACATTGGAGTCATTGGAAAACGGAGAAGATCTGTGTCATAAGCCAGACCTGAACACCATGCTGGGACAAAGTCCAGGCAGTGACTGCAGCAGACACATAGGAAGCAATCCAAGCAGAGATTAAGAAACACAAAGTACTGCAAAGGAGCAGAGCTCAGAATGTGTTTGGGGAAAGCAGTGAGGGAATTTTCTAATGGACAGAAAGGATGAAAGGGACTTCGAAACGACTTCAAGGGCTCCGAAGTCCAAGTGACAGCACTGAAGACACTTTAAAGAGGGGAAAACTGGGCACAAGGAAAGAAAAGAAGCTGGAGGAACGTTAGGGCGTTAGGGCAGATGTTCTTTCCAGTATAAAATTAGACTCTAAAAGCAAGAGGGTACATGGAAGGTGAACCTCGACAGCTTGAAGGAGACTTTAAACGCAGTAATTGTGTAGAATAGAAATTAAAACTTTTCAAAAGTGAAATTACTTGACTTTATAATTGAAGCATTCTATTATCACAGACCCGGGAAATAGCTTCACCTCATTGGCCGGCTTTACATCGCATAGTCATTATATTATCATTGCATCACAGTCTCCTGGAGAGTTGCTTTAATGGTATACTAACGCCGGCTGCTTGAAGCCTCAGACAAGAAAAGTGCAAAAGGCCTGTGTTCTCAGAACTTCTTCTACCCCGGAAAGACCAGGTAGAACCGTCTGAGTGTCTCTCTGAGGGTGAAGGTTTACCCGGGAGACAATGAGCTTCCCTTGTGTGGACAAACAGCGGACATGCTGTTCTGTGTTGTTGATGTGATCTCCCAGGACAGTTTATTCCCCAAGAGTTTTAAATCCCCCCACCACCACCACCAAAAAAAAGGGCAAACACATCTGTTGAAATGGGCTTGGATTTCATTAGTGAAAGTTTAGACGGAACCCTACCCTACCCCTTGATTGTGTCACTGACTTACCTACCCACTAGGAATGGCAGAAGGAAGCTTGGATAAATCAGAAGCCTATTACAATTCTCCAGCTCACAGCCATTATCTCCCTATGCCTTTTAGTATTTCTCATTCTGTTTTCAACCTAATGGGGAAACAGGGAGAAATGTATCCCTTTTAGTAAAATACATGACTTCTGTTACCCGAGTTTGGTTGGATAACAATTTGTAAGTCACAAGCATTGGTTATGTAAACGTCCAAAGCCAGTTTTTGTGCATCTACAAAATAAATAGCATCAGCGCCAGTCTTAGAAGAAAACACAGTAAGATCATTCTGCACAGCACGCCCAAATGCAATTCTTCAATATTACAACTTCTCAATGCTTTTGCTTCCAATACCCACCCCCATTGTTTTAATAGAAATGACTTGATTGCTTTTTAACCAACACCCTATCAGAGACAATAGTTGTGATTGTTCTCATGCTAACAAGTGAGGGGAAGAAAAAGGGGAAGGGAAGGGGGAGGGAAAGGGATAGAAAGCCACCTCAAATATTGTAAAACGGCAATGATCTTAAAGGAAATGATCTTAAACACAAGGGGTCTCCCATGGTTGTTATTACCAATGAATCATCCCCTATATATTTTATGTGCTTTCACGATGATGCTTATGGAACTCCCGTGTTATAAGTTATTAGAAAATCTTAGGGGAAGGGACACTCTTAAAGGAAGTTTAACTGAGCATACTTCATTTTCTCCTTCTTTTGCTTTATATATATATATATATATATATATATATATATATATATATATATATGTTCACATGGTTGCTCTGTCTACAGCTACCTTAAACATAAGACAGCCTAGAGGAAAGCAAGGACGTCCATTTAAGAAAAGGCAGCCAAGAAATTACAATTTTCTTCTTTTTAAAATAAGGTGATGAGAGAGCAGGGGAAAGATAACAGAAGGAGGGACTGGAGGGGGGTGTATGTCGGTTACAGCACTATAATTTTCATACTTTCGATAAATGGTTTTAAAATGGGAGCACCAAGGAACATGACTCAATGGGTAAGGGGGTTGCTGCAGAAACATAATGGCCTCAGCTCACATCCCAGCACCAAGGTGTGAGGGCCATCTGTCTCGTAGGCATGTAACCCGTGCAGTGCAAGGAGAGAGACAGGACGGTGGCTGCCACTTTCTCAGCTTGCTAGCCAGACAATCCGACCCTCAAAGGAGCTGGGGTTCAGTGAGAGGTCTTGTCTCAAGGGAGTAAGGCGGGAAAATGATAGGGCTGACACCAGACATTTTCCTTTGGCATGAGCCTGCAAGCAAATGCCTGCGTGCATGCATGCATGCACTCGAGTGCACACGTTCATTAGAGCAGGTCTTTAGGAAACATACATCTTCCACTGTCTCCTGCCCAAAGAACATCCACTAACGCTTCAAAGTGGTTTGACATACAATCATATATTCCCTTCTTAAGGGAATTGAGGCAGGGGGAACTAAGCAGCCACGGAGAGGGACAGAAGCCCTTCATCTCTGGGTACGATGGGAGCCCCTCTTTAGCTGAAAGGTCAGGATGCTAGCACAAATGAACAAATCTACTGTGAGGATCACCTATGTACACTTAGAGATTTCAAACGATGCTAAAACAGCAACGAACCATGCATGTTTAAGGCCTGAACACCTTCCTGTCTGACTCACCCCTTCCCAAGATGTCACTAAGCCTGTAATATGCTAGGAATTTCAGAAATGGACATATAGACAGTTTCTAGTAGAAACATATGCCCACTCCCAGGAACAATACTTGTGACCTATGGTTCTATGGTATCAGCTGTAATGTCAGGCAACACACTTCAGGAACCATCCTGTGGTCTCAGTTACAATAAACAAAAAGTGTTCTTTAGAAGCTCTTTTAAACAGCAAAGTCCAGGAGCCCCCTACATGAGCAACACAGCACACCTGCACAGTAACCTTACTCCCCTTGAAATACTCCCTCCCTCTTCCTGTATGCCCGCGCTCTAAAAATGGCCGCTTTCAAATGTCAAGACCTCGTCTTCCCAACAGCGCTGCTTTCTACTAACCTCTGCTGAAATCTTTCTCTGGCAGCAAGAATCCTGCTTCATCTGAGGTCCCTGGAAAGAACCCTTCAGGCTGCTGCCCTGCCTCTCAACCTCGCCCTACTGCTTGTGACAGAAATGACCTTGGCCCCTGTTGTCTTTCGCTGCTGTTAATAACCCTTCCTAGAATCCTTCAAACAGTCCAAGACTGTCACGGAGATTCCCTCAGATAGTGGCATGGACCTGCTTAGTTAGTTGGAAGAGGAGGGTGGGGTTTATTGTAACTGATCATAACCCTGCAGACGAGTTAATAGCGGAATAATAACAAGCCCAACACTCATTGACCACGAGGCTGGTAACCTCCCCTCAGCTACACTAAACCATGCCTGGCCACCTTGTGATTCTCCACCCAGGGCAGCCCCTCTCTGAGCACTTTTTTTTTTCCATAGAACATGTAAATCCCTTCCTTTTCTCTTTGAAACGGGAATTTTTAAAGGCTCTTAATTAAAAAAGCAAAGTGTTTCTCTCAGGAGCTGGGAACACGGCTCGGCTAGTAAGGTGCTTGCCATGCAAACACTGGGAACCCAAGTTGGGATCCCCAGTGCCCAGGTAAAAAGCCATGCACGATGCACGAAGGCACCGATCTATAAGCGCAGTGCTGATTGGTGGAGCCGCTGAAATCAGGTGATCACCAGAGCTCATTGGACAGAAAGCCTAGCTAAATGTAGTTCTTGGGCTGCAGGTTGGAATGCAAGGATTCTGCCAAATAAAAGGGCATCTTTCTCTCCCCCTCCCAAGCCAATCCCTTCTCTCCCCCTCTGTCTGCTCTATCCATTCTTCAGTTAAACTCAACACTTTCATGTTCTAGAACATACTTTGTTGGGGAATTGAATGCAATGTGTTTTACTGTAATGTGAACAACGCTTCCTTCTGCCTATCCTCTAATTAGCCATTATGATAAGAGAAAGGGCCAGGCTCTAGCAAGGAGAGCGGAGTGTACACAAATCAAGAAGCAGGAATAAAATGAAACTAATGAAACAATGATCTCTCAATAAGAAGTTGTGCTAAAATAGTGTGGCCGAAAGTATTAACCGTGGGAGAACGGAGGCTCTGACCTGTACCACTTTGCTGGAGTGGCTGAACTATGTAACTCTCTGTGCTCCTGAAACAAAGCCCAAGGCTGCTTGTAGACTGTCCTCCAGGGTCACCTGGGATCTGTCCCATGCATAGTCTCCAATCCCATGTAGATCCATTACAGCTGGTCTGCCTGAGTGATCAAATGCAATCAAAGTTCAAGGAACCCGAGCAAAGGGCACTCTGGAGCCATAGCTATGATGGTAAGCCAGACAGGTGCCAGGAACACCCAGGCAAGATGAGCAAATTCATCGATGCAGGGGAGATTCCTCAAGCCCACAAAGCTGATTGGTTGGATCAAGACACTCAAAATTAACTGAAAAGAACCCAAGTCCTATCTCTGTTGCTTACCTTCAGGTCTGAGTGACATTAAGCAAGCTGCTAACTATCCAGATTCTTATCTGAAAGTGGGCGAGTCAGACAGACGGACATCCCACAATTGTATGCAATTAGGATCTCAGGTACAAATAATCTTTATAATTACAAAGTTTTCAGCCATCTCTGTGGGAAATGCTAGGCAGCCTTATGAGGAAATTATTTAATCATCATTGTGATGGAGATGACATGAGAGAGAGATCTGAGTAAAGAGGTTTGTGGAGCAGCCCGAGGCAGGGTTCGTCTAAGCACCTCCGACACTGTCTAAGCACCTCCGACACTGACTAAGCCCCTAGACACTGTCTAAGCATCAGATCCTTGGCTGGGACAGTACAGGAAGTTCTTCAGGGGCGGGACTAAAGGCAGGAAAACTGGTGGAGCTGAGAGAGGGGGCTCTTTGGCTAGAGAAACCATTGCTGCTCTTGCAGAGGACCAGAGTGTGGTTCAAAAACACACACACACACACACACACACACACACACACACACACACACACACACACGGAGTGGCTCAAGCTGCCTGTAACTCCAGATTCCAGATCCACAAGACCTGATAACTACTCTGTGGCACCACTAGATTTCCCACCCCACCCCCCCACCCCCGCCTCCAACCACTAACACACACCCGCTAATATAGAACATTAAAACGAAGAGGTTTTTTTTTTTTTTTAAGGTAATCGGAACCTCTAAAGGAAGGAAAGAATTTAGCGCACACGCACACACAAAATGCTGTAAAAAAGCACACTTCACAGCTAATTAGCCAATCTGTATAATTTAACACTCATCAAACTATCAAGAATTCAAAGTTAATATAATGGTTCAGTTTAGTATGTGTGTGTGTGTGTGTGTGTGTGTGTGTGTGTGTGTTTAACTTTACCCTTTGTTTTATTTTAAGTTTCATTTCTCTTTTCCTTTTTAGCCTAAAGTTCACGCTGCAGGGTAGAAGATGATGAGAGACATAAAAGGGAGGAACCTGTTGAGAGGCTGCAAGGGTAAAATCACTTTCTTAGGACTCTAGGACTATGCTGGGTCTGCCAAGCCATGAGGCAGACTGAGAAGTCTCCTGCAGTGTTTTCAAAGAAACCAGACATGCACACACAAAAACAATCTGAAAACAAGCAGGATGAGGTGTGAGAGGTGTCACGCTGTGGCTAAGACCCTCCCTCACCTTTAGTTCAGACACACTAGTGTAGTGGGAGCATGCCTACCCCTGTGCACACGCGCACGCACACACCACACACACACACACACACACACACACACACACACACACACACACACACTCTCCATCTGTGCCTTCCCGCTGTTTTTCTTTCCAGCTCCACAAAGTCATTTCCGGAAATGGTGCTCTGTCTAGTACATTTGAAAAAGAAAATAAAACACAATTTTAACTTCCTTTAAAAAAAATGAAGGATACACACACACACACACACACACACACACACACACACACACACACATATATATATATATATATATATATCCTTAAAATGTATCAGCAAGTACACGCGATGTGGGTATCTGTAGAACAGGCTGTGAACACTAAGGTTCCTAATAACATCTGAACCTTCTATTTCCTAATTATCCCCTACTTGCTACTCCCTACAATGAAACTATTAGTGTACTTTACAGTATTAACAGATCTTTATTAGCAATTATGTTTCAGAATTGCCTTTCATATAAAAAGCCTCGTACTCACAGTACCATCCCATTGATCTTACCTCAATGTGCTCCCTATGTCATTTCAAATGGCTAATAACTTGCGAATGTAACTTTACAGGTACATTTTGTACCTTTCTCTCCACTGATGGTAGACCTGCAAGCTCATTAAACGCTGTGAAAGAACACAGAATCCAGCCCTTTCTTTTAACAAGCCAGCCATGTGGCATCAAAGTCTAAGCCCTCTTTCTTGTGATCTTGACACACCCACCTCCACAATGCCAGGGGCTGAGGTGTGGGCAGGGAGCACCTCAGAACGGCTTCAACAAAGGATAATTAAAGTTAGGGTGGTATTTCTAACACTGGCTTTCAGATGATTAATCCCTTTCCTGTGTCATTTCAAGATCTTGTGGGTGCCATTAGCTAACTGAATGGGGCTCTTGCCAAGGTGAATCGTTGAACAATGAACCTGTGTTAACGCACACTTCCACACAAAGGTAGCTAGTTCTAGCCTTCACCTGTTCCTTGCCAACACTAAAAACAGCAAGCCACTATCTATCAGTTGAGTGAAAAAGGCATCGAGGATCCTGCAACTTTACAAAAGTCCTCGTGAAGCAAGGAGTAACTAAAAGTTACAACTTGAAAGCACAGGACTTTTGAATCCTATTAGTCCTTGTGGAAGCAAGTCATTCTTAGTTAAATAGAGCTAAAAATATTTGGCCTTGTCTTGGACGTTTGATAAACTATTTACAAGTAAGAGAGAAACATGTTTGAAGCAGCTCCTGTGTTCATTGAGAAAACAGAAGTTATAAACATTAGAACCAATGAGCATTCAGTGGTCACATGACTGCAAGATAAAAAGAAAGCAGAACAGACCTCATAATTTGAATTTCATTACTCCAGTAAGGTTAATACGAAATGACAAAATTGCTCAATAATTGCATTCTCTTTTTAGAAACACAACTTACACTTTCAAATAAAGTTTTCTCCCATCAGAGACACTTTTAGTAGATGCCCACTTCCAAAGTCTTCTCAGAGTCAGAGCCCACTGCCTTCATCCATGTACAGATACATTCATAATCTCTCACATGAGCACAAGCATCCAAGGGCCACAGCCAAGAAGTCGGAAAGCTGAAGGCACCAGCTCAGATGAGCTAGGCTCTCGATTTCTACTCCCCTTTCCGGGAGGGCGAATATGCAATTCTTAAAACACAATGAAGTGCACTACCTACGTCAACCTGTCTGCCTAGAGAACCCAACTCGTTCAGAGTAAATTAAGCCACCAATACAGAGAGTTGAGATGCAAATGAACCAACATGGCTGCATCTTCCAGTGACCACTCTCTTACTTGAGTTCTTCTGTAACCCTGCGTACAAGGTACTAGGATAGCTTTTCCTCAGTGCTGTCTAGCCGTTTCTTTGAATGAGTTTTCCAGCCCTGGTGATTCTGAGTGTCTTATATAGAGAGCTTGTTTAATTTTTTCTTGTTTTTTTTTTATTTAAATTTGAAACAAAGTTTTTTTAACGTGTCAATCCCAGTTCCCTCATCCTCCCATCCTCCCCTATCACACCCACCAAACCCCAGCCCATCCCCTTTCTGCTCCCCAGGGAGGGTGAGGCCTTCCATGTGGAATCTTCAAAGCCTGAGAGCTTGTTTTCAATTTTAATAAAAGCTTGCAAGCCAATGGGTTATGAATGAATTAACTGATCACTAAAGAGTTCTACTTAAAATATCTGTTGGTGCTGTCCTGTGTTTCCGAGTGTTTCACCGAAAGTATGTCTGTGCAGAACATGCATGCCTGGTACTAGCAGAGGCCTAGAGATGCCATTGGCCTCCCTGAAAGTGGAGAGACAGGTGAACCACCACGCGTGCTGGGTGCTGGGGATCTGAAAGAGCAGCTACTGCTTCACTTTTAAGTAAATCTACCCATTTCTCGATTATATGGGGCTGATTATTACTATTTTGTTTCAGATACCCTGAGTATAGTCTACCATGTCACTTTATCTTGCCAACCATCTTTCAAAGACCACTTGAAATGTAACAGCGACTAAGACTGAGAAGTTTCTCCAAACGCTCTGATCTCTTCCTCCTCTGACTCTGACCCAAGGCACTTTTATTTTGTAGCCTTCATTACTGACTTCTGGTTATGGGTATATGATGCTCTCTCCTTTCCAGACACACTCTAGAGTAAAATTCCTAAGCGGGGAGGGAGAGGCCACGTTTTCACCAGGCCCCAATCTCAACATGAGCTACCGCTGTCACAGAAGTTCAAGTCACTGCAGCTTCATCAAAATTATTTGCCAATAAAACCTGGTTTCAGATTACCAAAGACAGTTTAATGTTCCACAAAATAAAACGTGTTAAAAAAAGACTTTTTAAATAAAAATGTAAAATGTCTATAATAGTCTACTTTCACCAAAAGACTGACTAACCCTGTACATTAGTGGTGAACATCTATGTAGAGAAAGAAGCAAAATCTTAAATAAAAATCTGTAGATGATGCAACTATACTCCAAAAAATACAAGCATCTGGGGACTCTTGTGTGGGTGAGATGTCAGCTCTCCTGTCTTGTGATTCCTATAACATTGGCAAAGATAGACTGCCTTTTGGGGGTTCCTCTTTAGTTACATGAGAAGATTTCTGAGGCTTCCTCTGAACTCTCAGGTGCTAACACAGACAAAATGCACCAAGGATATAAATTCAAGAGTAAAAGGAAATAAAAGGAAGGGTGAGGTTCTACTGAAAGACCTTAAGGTCAAACAGAGAAATTTAGATTTAATGGAAATGAAAACTATATATATTATATTGCATGTATATATATGGATATATATTTGCATGTGTGTGTATATTATGTGTGCACATATATACACATACACATACACATACACATACACATACACATACACATACACATACACATACACATACACATACACAGTGCAGAATGGCATTATGAAATAGTATTAAGGTGCAATCAGCAAACACCCTGGGGGCTAGGTGATCGGCGCTAAGGGACTAAAGTGAGAGGCTGCTATAGGATCCTAGGCAACAGTTTTGCATGTACAATGCAGACGTGGAGGAATGCCTGTGACAGCCTGAGGGAAGGCTACCTAGGGGCTCCATGAGCAAACACGGAGACAATAATGGAGAAAGCACAAATAAAGCTAAATAACGAGGGGAATGCACAATGGCTTAAGCACAGATAGGACGTTTGCTCGGAAACCAATGTGACCCCACGTGGGATGTGACTCGGCAAACAGTAGTCAGAATGTGAATTTGGAAGGTGTGTTCGTTATTGTTTGTGGCTGTGACGTGACATGTGGAAGAGTTTATTTGGACATACAGTCCCAGAGCAAGAGTGCATGAGGCAGGAAAGAGGTGACAGCTAGAGGCAGACACGGAAGCAGAAGCAGGAACCTGAGCAACAAAAGACAATGCAGAGACGGGGAACTGTCAGCAGACAAGGTTCTAGGCTCTCAAAGCACACACCCGGCGACTTCCTCCCTCCAGCAAGGACCCACCCCCAAAACGTTCGGTAACTTCACAAACAGAACCACTACCTGGAGACCCCAGAGTTCAGACACACGAGCCTAGGAGGTTTTACTGGGTGTGCTATTTTCCAGAAAATAGTCCTTGGCTTTGCCTTGGTGGATAAATGCTCTCAGAAAATAGTGACTGTCATTTTTCAGATGCTGGTCAACCTGCCGCCCTTCGTCCTTTGGAACTCTTGTTTACGCTTTTATTAATTCTACTCTGTTTGTTTTTTAAGGTTTCTGTTATATAACGGGGGTCAGGTTCTCCTTCCAAATGCAAATGAGATCACACTCATTATCAGACACCTGGCACTGTTAGAAGCGGATCGGAATGGAAAACGAGGGATCCAAAGCTCCTCGCGTGTTCATACTGGACACGGATTCACTGTGCTTCTCGGATGCTGTGAGAATGAACAGGCTCTCTCCACGGCCAGTTGTCTCCCAGATCCAGCTGAAATTTAGTAAGAAGAGTCGCGTTCCTTTGAAGACAGAGTCTGATGCGAGTCCCAGCTACCTGTGTTACCGCTGCTGTGTGTGCGGTAGCTGTGCTTATGGTTAGGGTCTTTGCTTCGCCCTCATGCCCTGGTTTTTGACTTTTTTAACCATGTAGATTTTGTGGCGCCCTTTCCCTGAAATGCATTTGCCTGGCCTGTGCTCACCTGTGCATGTCAAGTGTAGCAGAGCGGCTGCGGTCCTCTTACTGTCCCTAATTTAGCAGGTTTAATTATCCTACCCTTCAACAAACATTGACTCTGCGGCATTCCAGGTTGGCTGATTGCTTTGACCTGATTTAATCCTAAACTCTCTAACATCTCCGCGTTGGACTGGTTGCCACACTCTAATAGGATTAAGATCTGCCAATCTGATGTGCACCACTGTATCAGATCTAGGGTGTTTTTTAATATAAAAATAAAACTTTAAAAAACATTTTTATTATTCCGTCTGTGTGTTGGTGGGGGCATATATGCCATGGATTCCTCCTGGAGGAGAATAATTTTGTGGAGTCTGTTGTTTTTTTTCATATTTTTTTTTCACATGTAGTCAGCCAGTCTTGCAAACTGCTGCTTAAATTCGCAAAGGAGACGTAAACAACGTCTACCTCTCTTACCTTTCTTTCTCAAGTCACCATGGCAGACAAATGCAGGGTTCTACTGAAGTTGACCCAAGAGAAGGATGAGTTCATTAGACTTTCTCACAGAGCAATGGGTGAAGGGTACAGGTAGGAACAGAGTTGACCTTAACAGACACAATGGAAGGTTAGCACCTAGGAGGGGTGATGGCTGTAATATTAACCTCAATGCTCTCTTTATAAAAAATTAATTGCCAGAGTCATGCCTGCATTCAAGAAACTAAGACGGGAAGTTTGAGGCAGATTTAGCTACATAGTTTCCAGGCTGGCCTAAGCTATAGCTTGAAACTTCTCAGAAAAATAACCCAGACTAGAATAAAAATTGCTCAGTGTTGTAAGTAATTAAGATAGGGCGGAGACTGGCAGCCATTCACAAAACTCACTTAGTCCTTCTCCCGAGGACTAGGCTTAGACAACACTTCATTGCATGTATCTGCCAGACATGTATGGAGCAATTTGACTGTGCTGGGACTAGAAGAAGGCAGAGAGAGAACTTCGCCATGGGTATTCTTCCTCACTAAATGATCTTATACCTTTAGACTGTCTGGAAGGGAGATAATCTTAGCAGTCAACAACAGGAATCATGGAAAGAAGGCAAATCAGAATAAAGGAAGCCACATTTCTGTATCAGTTGGAGACGAGGCATCTGCCCCCTTGGAATCCATGTATGGACATAACAAGAACGGGAAACCCCCTCTGGGATAATTCACTGAGATGTGTAGGTTTATTTATCACAGTACTTAAGTTTCCTACAGTAAAGGAGGCTCCATACTATTTAGGCCTAGAAAGACTCAATGTCTTCTCATATTTCTAAACTGGGCACTTTCGTGCCTCCGCTATTTGTCTCCTGAGCACTTCATTCAGCGTGTCTTGGGTTTTATTTTCAAAGTGCTAATTGGTTTTCTCTTACTTTCTCCCCAAGACATAGATGCTTTCACCCTAGTCACCTAAAGCACAAGAATTCAGGTGTGTTTTCTCTTCCTCCTTCTAATTCTGTGGCATAAAAAGACATAGGAAGCAGGAAATGGCAAATCACCCAGATTCTCAAACAAGTCCACTTTACAGGGTGACATATTGTGGTGAGTCCAGACTAGGCAGTTCTCCTGTAAGGCAGATAAGCAATGAATATCAATCCTCTAAACCAAGTTTGTCTGTGGGAAGTGGGTGCTACCCCAGCTTACAGCACAGCAGAAAGATCTTCCCCTGCACCAGACATGGCTGTCCTTCAGAGCTATTGGCTAGAACCCTGCCCCAGCTGGCAGATTTCCTACCAAGTGATCTTTAACCTGGTCCCATTTCCTCTATCCTCTGGAACTCATAAGTAGGTTTCAATTGTGCTTATTGTGGTAGACATTTTTTCTTCTGGGCCATATTACTACTTAGAATTTCAGATATGTTGTGTTTAGCTCTATTATATTTATACAAGTCCCATTTGATCAGGATTAAAAAACAAACAAAAAACCCTACTTTGAATCAATCATCTTCATGGCCATCCAGTCTTAGGTTTTCACAATTCTTCTGGCTCGTATTAATCTAAATTATTGCAAAAGATAAGCCTCTTGGGGGCGGTTGTTTTTGCAACTGAGAAATAGTTCCCACTTTTCTGTCATTAAGGCTAAAGAACATTATTCAATGGGTACCCACTAAGCCATGTTAAACATAATTACTATGTAAGGTATTAATCTGGACTCTAGATATACACAGAACAGGTTCATCCTCTTCCTGGGTGTAATGCCAAGTCTAGTCAAATATAACAAAAAAATAAGCATAGAGAAGTTAAATTTTTGTTATTCCTGCCAGAAACTATACTTTTCCAAAGGCTGACTGATCTGCAAACACAGTCCTACCTGACATTGTTAAGAGCTTGAAGCAACTAGATTACATTGAAAACATTTAGAACTCTGCGTTTGTGGCTCACAAGAGGTCTCTGTATGTTGTGATGTACGTGTTACCCACACTTTTCTCAAAAGCTTTGTACTGGTAGTAAAGAAACCTTTTTACTCACATGAGCACAGCACCAAGCAAAGAGTTAGCTTTCAGTATGCCCTTGTTAAGTGATGTCTACAAGTACCTCTACAGCCAGGATGCTTGAACCTGTTTCTTCTGGGGTCGGTCTGTGGCAGCAGCTCTCTGCTGGTACCTTGGAGGAGGAGTACCACAGTAACTGTGGAAGAGATTTTGTTTACTCTAACAGAAGTCTCTCCAATAAACCTGTTGTTTTCAACTCAGACTCAAATCTCCACAGATGTCAGTATCACAGTCTTATTTTTAACTCACAGAAATTATTTCTAGGCATATCCTCAAACTCACACTGAAGGGGAGGGGGGGGGGAGTAAGCCAGACAAGCTTGTGCACCTGCCCTTATTTCAAGAGAAGTGACTGTGAGGGTGCATTTATCAATGACCCTCCAGAAAGTAATGAAAAGAGTGAAAGTCTCTAGGAAATCAATGTCAAAGTGATCGGATACATAGGAGACAGATGATGGGAGACTTAAAAATCAGTTTCAATGAGGAGACAGTATCACTCTAGATATTATTTGAAATATGGAATGTTGCTGGGTGTTCTCAAAGTATCAAGTTTTACACAAAGAATGCTGACTATCACTTTCAGAGAGTCTTTGACACTGACCTGCCTAATCATGGTCTTATTCACAGCCAGCTTTTCCTGATGGATGTGCAATTAGAGCTTGGCAAGTGAGGGCTAGAAAATAGACACATTCCTCAGAAAACATGCATTTTGAAAAGCAAACATTTTATTTAGATTTTTGTTTTGTGATTCTGAAACGAGATGTTTCTAGATTTGCTGTCAAGTGTCTGAAAAGGAGGCTCTCACACACACACACACACACACACACACACACACACACACACACACACACAACCTTCTAGCATAACTGGAAACAGGGACGCTTTTGTAAGGCACAAAATTACAAGTGCCTTCAATGGCAACTATATCAGGTAGAGGAGGGCTTTTGCTGCTCATGGACTTCAAATATTTTACTATTATCAGTGTTTAAAAAAGAAGAAAAACTAATAAAATAAGATCCACAAATTCTAAATTTTAACAGAAAAAAAGACCATCTTCAATAAGATTGAAAAGGAATATGGTTCACTTTGTATTACTTTATAAACTTCTTTAAGTAGAAATTGGTAGAATCATTACTTTAAGGTACTTTGTCCTAATTAAAGGTAATTAGTAGAAAAAAAATCAAACGCCCCAACTTCCCAGCCATGATCACACTAATCTGCATAGTTTTCATAAATATGAAAAGCTGAGGCAATGCTTACGTTAACCATTAGTGCAGTTTCTGTCGACGTGAAACAATGAAGAGTCATCTGCAAAGAGACATTGAAAAGACTGTCTAGATCAGGTTGGCCTATGGCCATGCCTGTTGGGGACTATTTGATCTGGGAAGTCCCACTCTGAGTGTGCCTGGCATCAGTGCATAGGATGGTCCTATACGATATAAAAGCAGAGAAAGATAGCAGGGAGCAAGCAAACTGAAGTGTGTTCATACTCTTTGCTCTTGACCCTCGTTGTGACAAGCTGCTTGGGTTTGTCTTGACTTTACCCAAATGGTGGATTAATCATAAATGTAGCTAAAATAAAGACTTCTTCCCCAAGTTGCTTTTGATCAAGGTGTTTCCTCGAAGCAAGAACTGCTTTGTTACCCTACTAAGGTCCTCCAAGGAATATAATATATCCCATTAACACAAGTGAGGAATAGTCAAAACTAAGACACCAAGAAATAACAAGTGAGAGACTGCTAACAGCATTCACTCCTTTCCTGTGTAGATTCTGTGTTTATTGGGTATTTTCATTTGTCGACGGACAATAGCATATACATATTTTTGTGTTGCTTCATTTTTAATTAAAAACAGATTCTTTCATGCAATAAATCCTGACCAGAGGTCCCCTCCCTCCATTCCTCCCAGCTTTTGTTGACAAAGCAAGGTAACAATAAGACAAGACACAAACCCTCATATCAAGGCTGGACAAGGCTACCCAAAAGGAGGGAAAGTGTCCAGAGATGCAGGCAGAAAGACTCAGACACCAGCTCCCACTGTTAGGAGTCCCACAAAAACACCAAGGTAACATCTGCAACATCTACACAGAGGAGTTGATGTAGACCCACACATGCCATGAGCTTGCTACTTCACACATGAAGGCCATATGCTCCCTGCTTAGCTGATTCGGTGAGTCATGTTCTCCTGGTGCCGGCATCCTTTATGACTCTCATAATCTTCCTCCTATTTCTTGCACAAGGTTCCCCCCGAGCAATGAGGAAGGGGGCATGCTATGGACACCTCTGATTTAGACTCTCTAGTGAATCAGATAGATCATGTTTTATGGCAAGGATTATTTGATTAATGAATGAAGTTTTCCAAGTAGAAGTCAGTATTTCCTCAGATGTCTCTAAAAGTAAACAAAGGTGCTAGGTGTGAGATATGTTATCAAATACCTTTGAGATTTCACGCACATTCCTACCGGCAAGGCTGCTACAAGAGCTACATGGGCTTAGGGGATAACATGGGAATAAGTCTGTACACCATTCGTAATCCTAACCCACACCCCCATAACTAACACACCTTAAAAACGTATGCCCCCTCTACCATGAGCTTCAGGGTTCTGCTATGGGGCATAATGGGAAAGGCTTTGGATTATTTTGCACATGAGTTTGGTCTGATTTCTCCTGAAGGGAGCACCTCATACCACTCAACAGCTTTGTCTTGGGTTGAAACAACCCTTAGCATTCAATTGAACAGAACAGTTCATGAAAGTAGAACATGGGAGTTCTGGCCCGAATGAGACCGCAAAAATGCACGAGCTCAGGAGAATCACAATCATTCTCACAAGTCAGCCTTGTAAGGGAAGGAAACAGAAGAATTCAGCATACAAAACAGCAGCTTGTCTCAGTCTTGTGATACCAACCACTCCCGGTGTGTAGAGAGTGGACATAGAGACCTTCAGATCACTCCTCTGTGAGGATGGGTCTGCTTGGCGGCCACCCTTGGTGCAACTTCTGCCTACACTCAATGCTCACTGGCTGTCTAATTCATTTTTTTGTTCAATATATTTTGAGTGTGTTTTCTCCCCCTTCAGCTCCTCCCAGGTTCTCCCCTACCTACCCAACTTCACGATTTCTCTCTCCCTCCACAAAAAGAAGAAAATAAAACCAAACAAAACCCAATAATACAAAAACACCCCCCAATAAACCCTCCAAACAAAACATTAAAAAAATAAAAACCTTGGAGCCCATTTTGTGTTGCCCAAGTACTCTTGGGCATGGAGCTTGTCGTGCAGAGTGGTTGATAAACACAGTAACACTGTTGGAGAAAACTGGTTTTCTACAGAGCTAGGTCCAGGACAGCCAACGCTGTTGCACAGAGAAACACTGTCTCAAAAACAAAGCAAAACAAATAGCAAGGAAATGAAAATTGGTTTTGCATTTCCATCAGGCATCAGTTGCAAATAACTTCTGGGTTGAGAGTGGGCTACTGTGTGCACTTCCTCTCCCCACTGGTGGGATTTTGACTATTTGCAATTGTTCAGGTCTTGTGATGTCATAGTCTGTTTTCACACGTACAACACTGTTTCCTTGGAGTCAGCCATCCCCCTCGGGCTCCTATAATCTTTCCACATCCTCTTCCACACAGATCCATCTGCCTTGAGGAGAAGAATGTGAAGACAATCCCATTTAGGACTGAGTGCTCCAAAATCTCTCACTCTCTATTCATTGTCCAATCGTGGGTCTCTGTGTTAATTTTCATCTGTTACCAAAATGTCTCTCTGAGGGAGAACCTGTATCTAACAGTGCTAAAGTGGCCAAGACCTCAAAACATATATGTAATGGGAAAATCTACCATTTTTATTCTGCTAAGGGAACACAGCAATAGAATGATTCTAAGGAGGGTGCCCCTATAAGCTAAGATCAGAGTGGCAGCCTGGTGACTAGGTCCCTCTGTTTGCAGTAAATCCCACCTGACCATGAATGAGAGCCCAGCTGCTTCATGTAAGGCTCTGTGGTTGTGTTGCCCGAAAATGATTTTATAGCAAAGTAAATGTGTGAGCATTTATTTTCTGAATATCAAGACTCACGTTCAGGGTGAAAAGCATACTCCATTCAAGTAAAACTTGGAAAAAATAGAGTAAATTTCCCTAAAAGGAAAATTAAATATTATACATTTTTAATTGTGTGTTTACATAACATATGCACCAGGCCTGTATATAAACACATACTTACAGTGATTCAGTTCTCTGAAGTCTTTTGTAGTTCCATGTAGATTCATGATTATTTTTTTAAATTTCCTTGAAATGATCATTTGAATTTGGTAGAGATTGCATTGAGTCTGGTGGGTGCTTGCAGTATTATGAATATTCTGACAATTTAAATCTTTCCATGAATACAGGATAGTTTTCTGTTACTTCTGTATTTAATGTCTCTCATCAATGCAAAGCAAAGGCGATTTCATGTCTCAATATGGATTCTATCTTTACTTAGAGGCATTCACTTCCTGATCTCAAATTACGATACAAAACTATAGTAATCAAAACAATGATAGCAGCAAGAAAACAAATATGGCCAACAGACCAGAATACTAACATTTACAGTCAACTGAGTTCTGACAAAAACATTCAAGAATACCAAAGAGAAAAGGACAATAGCTTCAATAAACAGTATTGGCTGGGGGGAAGCCAACAAACAGAAACAACCTAAGTGTCTGTTGAGGTATGAAAAAATACAAAAAATACGGTATACACTAGAGAGAGATTGCTGTTTGTAGCAACATACTTGAAACTGAAGGGGCTCTTACTAGGTGCAGAAGTCAGAGACCAAATCTGAAGGATCTCACTTACATGTATACCTTTTGAAGTTTATAGTTTTCAAACGGTGAGTTAATAAATTAGCAGTGTTTGTAGGGATTAGAAAGTAAGGAAAGGAGGTGATGGTGGTCAAAGGCTATTTTACTTTTCTGAAGTAAATTTTAATTTGGTTATTTTAGTTCATTTTTGTAGAATGTCTTTGTAATTTTAGATTCCCTTTAAATTTTCATTTTCTAAATTTATTTCGAGTTATTAAAACATTCAGGGCTATAATTTACATATTATTTGGTCAGCTTTGGAAATATCACTCTAATTTATTTCTTTTTGGGGGTTTCTACTTTATTAGTTTTTTTTTTTCTTTTTTTAAAATCTAAATTTGAAACAAGCTTATTTTACATGTCAATCCCAGTTCCCTCTCCCTCCCCTCCTCCTACCCCAACTCCCTATTCCATCCCCTTTCTGCTCCCCAGGGAGGGTGAGGCCTTCCATGGGGAGTCCCCAAAGTCTGTCACATCATTTGGTGCAGGGCCTAGGTCCTCCCCTTGAGTCTAGGCTGAGGGAGTATCCCTCTATGTGGAACAGGTTCTCAAAGCCCATTCGTACACTAATGATAAATAGTGATCCATTAATATTTCGGGATGTTAAAGACCATTGATTGCTGGTTCTTGTTTGTTTTGCATTTGGTGGTGGTGGTGATATTGTGTGTGGGTCCCCTCCTTCCTTTCTTTTGGCTGTCTGAATTGTTTCTTGCAATCTTTGGTTTGCCTTTTCCTCCATTTCTTGATTTTTTTCCTTTCATTTCTTTAAGGGATTCTCTCATTGCCTCTTTGAGGGTCTCTATTATCCCATCATCATTGTAAAGTTATTTTTAAGGTCGTTCCCTTCTGCTTCACCTGTGTTGGGATGTTCAGGTCTTGCTGATGTGGAGTCCCTTGACTCTGGTGGCCTCATATTATTGATCTTTCTGTTCATGATTGATACATGATATTTTCAAGTGTATTTTTCACAGAGTGGGTTGTTTGTGTGTTGGTTAATTCAGAATAGACCACAACTTCTCTCCTTCTGGGGGGGGTGGTTCTTGGAATCTAACTCAGGTCCAGGCTTGGGGGGGGGAATCTAACTCAGGTCCAGGCTTGGTAGTGGGGGGGGGGAATCTAACTCAGGTCCAGGCTTGGTGGGGGTGGGGAATCTAACTCAGGTCCAGGTTGGTAGTGGTGGGGGGAATCTAACTCAGGTCCAGGCTTGGTAGTGAGGGGGGGGGAATCTAACTCAGGTCCAGGCTTGGTGGCAAGCTCCTCTATCCACTGAGCCATCTCATTTACCCCTATTTTTTCTTTACTAACTCATTTATGTTACTTTTTAAAAGATGACCTCTGCAACTGCATCTTTGTGGAATCGAGTTGACCTTTTTTGTTCTTTCCCAAATTGCAAGCTTATTTTGTCAAACGTGTAAGGATTTATAACAAGAATATATTTTTTTCTGCTTCTGGCTGCTGAGCCTAATATATTTCTATTAACCTAACATCATTAATTCTACCACTCAGATCTGACATGGCCTCATTTAACGTGTGACTATGTTTTATGGTGAAGATGGCTCAGGCACTAACCTTCTCTCAGCCGTAATTAAGCTTGTTCCTCCTTGAATTTCTAACATTTATTTCCATTTTTTAGTTCCACAAATTTATGTGAATTCTGTGGCTATTGTAATTGTGTATAAAATTTGACTTTTGGTTCCCCTTTTTTATCTTCTTTCCCTGATCTTACCCTTATCACCTTGCTTTGACCTTGGTAGACTTTATTTAATGTTCATCTGTTCCTCATTCTTGAGTCTTTCTGGGTAATACACACAATCTACTGGAAATACATATTTTAAGCTTGAAATCACAATTGTTATGACTAAAATATTTTAAGAACTCTTTCATTAATCTTATTTTTGAACTGACTTCTGTTAAGTCTTCTGTAGATGGCCTCTGTTTTCTACTTATTCTTTCATAAAGGATATGGATTACACATACTATAACAGCTCTGCAGTTATAGCTATATGTAATATGACAATCATAAGCTTAAAAGATATTTTAAGAAAAACAAAAAATACCCACATATTTTGAAACCTTAATGATTTGTTATAGATTAGCATCTGTGTGTGTGTGTATGTGTGTGTGTGTATGTGTGTGTGTAACTCTCCCTTCCTTCCCTCTTTTGTGTGAGTATGTATGCATCCGTGTGTATACCAAGGTGAACACAAATGTGTACCATGATACACCTGTGCAAACCAGAGGCCAACCTCAAGACTCCGTTCTCTCTCCTTAAACCACTGGAGTCCTGAGGGCTGATCTCAGGTTATTAGACTTGGCAGCAAGGACCTATCTGCAAAGCCATTTGACTGGACCCAAGTTACCACATCCTGTCATAGATCTTTTGGGGGACTGGAATGTTTCTGTGATTGGTTAGAGGACAAAAGGAACTAGAACTGTGAGCTGAATTAACTTCCTCCCTTGGGTTGTTTTATAAAAGCAATGGGGGAAAAATAAAACAGCTGTCTTAATTTTTTCTGCCAAATGAATTACTTAGTTGTTAGTTTTTAATTCTGCTGCCTCTCAATTTTCCAGTGTATGAGGACAATTTAGACAAGTTATTTGCCAGAATGCAACATGCACCCTCTCTCACCCAAATAACAGTTGAGTCTATTTCATCTGAAATCTCCTTAGCATAGTCTCTACTCAGAGACCATCATGCCAAGTTCCCTCAGAATCAGACTACCTCTGCTTACTACATTTTATGCCTTCTCTAGCCTGCATCTCCAAACTTCTCCAAATTACTCTTGCAAATCAGGCTTAAGAATTGCATGGTCAGATTTAGTGGACCCCCTTATCATGGGTAACAATTTTCTGTATTTAATATTTTAACATCTCTGTGACCAAACTATCACAGGAAATTATAGCAACTGTCTTTCCTATGAATCTGATTAGTGTTTATTTTTTGTTATTAAACAATGCCTTTTCTCTTGATAAGTCTAATAAGTGGGTTTTGTATATTGTACTGTATTTATAAAGAAACTACACAAACTAGAGACTATTACAAAATATTGTCTCGTACGAAGGCGGCCAATAGAAGACATGCATACTCATAGTTGCCTTGTTCCATTCTGATGGGACAACAAATGGACTCTGTGTTCACTTCTTGCTTTTTCCCTAGAAACAGGAGTAAAGAGACTATAATATGAAACACAGACACACACCCCTTTCATCCTCCACTCCTATCTACAGAGAATTAACAGAAAAAACCCTACAGAGGAATAGCATGCCCTATTTTGTATGACATTTCAAGTCCCTGCAGTGCGGTTTCCTTAGATGGAGGACCTGAAGATGCAAGTCTACACTAATGTGCCGGGGGAGATTGTTTCTGATGCAGCTTTGGGAACCCTGGCTGCACAGCAGGGAACTGATGGGCAATTTTCTTGTTTCTGCACACACTGCATCTCAAGAAGGGAAGGGACAGCTGTGAATGGAGCCTACATTGGTGGATACAGTACTGTTCTATTGCAAGACAGCCACATGTCATGACCTATATCAGTCCCCTCTTATCTCTGGGTACTCAAACTTAGTCTCAGTCTCTTATGAATGGTAGGCATATATGTTTATTTAGAGATTAGGTAGCAGGCTAATTAAAACATGAACTCAATTTGTATAACAGGAGTAAAAAGATAATAATGATGGGATGTAGCAAACATGATGATAGAAACCCATATTAGTCACCATTTGAGATGCCACGCATCCTGCCCATTCTGTACCTCAAGAATAACAATGAGGACCAGGAAAGATTGGCCCAGTGGCTTCGAGTACTTACGGCTATTGCTGAGGACCCGAATCTGCTTCCAGAATCCCCCACGGACATTCACAGCTGCTATAACTCCAGTCCCAAGGGATCTGATGCCTTCTTCTGGCTCTAAAAGCACTGAATATACATGGTGCACACATATTCATACAGACAAAACACACACAAAAATTTCTTTGACAAAAGAAAAGCAACAGTGAAAGCAAACGTATAACAGTACTTGTTATATCCCAGCACTAACTATTAGGGTCATAGGGAAGCAATTAGAAGCCCTCTTTTTCCTCCTCAGGCACTTCTGGCATTTGTCTAAGAGAGGGGCATCATTTTATAGAAAGTTAAATTACTTGAGTCCTGTTGTGATGTCTTCATCTGCCGCATCCTCACAAGGCACCAAGGACTGACCTAAGTGGGAGAGAGGGGAATGAAATCATGGCAAACACACAGAAAATCCTGGCCCAGGTGGCCTGGGCTCTCTGATGGGGAAGCGATGGCTGCCTGGAAGGTCATCTTGTTTAATACAGCTGAACAGGAGCATGGGGCTTGTCCTTTCTCTCTTCCTTCCCTTCTTTCCTTCTTCCTTTCTTCTCTTCTTTCTTTCTTCCTTTGGTTGGTTTTTCTAGACAAAGTTTCTCTGTGTAATAGCCCTGCCTATCCTGTAACTCTCTCTGTAGACCAGGCTGGCCTTGAACTCACTGAGATCCACCTGCCTCTGCCTCCCAGGTGCTAGGATTAAAGGCTTGTGCCGCCACCACCCGGAAAAACAGGTTATTACATGCAGATGAACAATGGGGCAAGGTTATTACATACAGCTAAATATGAGGAAGCTTGGTTATTGTCTATAGTTGAGCAAAGAGGCGGGCTCAGCTAATATCAGTAGGAGCAGACTTTGTAGGGGAGCAGTCTTCAGGCCATAAACATCTAGGGGGGAAATGCTACAATGGAGTTTGTCTGCATACACTGTCAACATTCGCACTCAGACCTGAGGGAGGCTTTGCCATCACTCTGAGCCTCTGCTAGAGAAGACTGCCACTACCATAGAGCAGCATTACCCGCTGACGGCTGTGCCCGTGGGAAGAGTGCATTCACCCATGACTCCATTCACTCCCCACATTGATCTCTTGCAACCTCATTGTTGCAAATGGTTAATTTGGATTATACGGGGCACAGATGAGACACATCTTGAGAGTGTCTATAAGGGCTCCCCAGACAATAACTGATAGGGAATGTAAGCAGTATGGCCTGGTGTCCCAGACTGAATAAAAAGAGAGGGGTTGAGAGAGGGAGAGAGAGAGAGAGAGAGGGAGAGAGAGAGACAGAGAGAGAGAGAGACAGAGAGAGAGAGAGAGAGAACTGTAGATCAAACATCCCTTCTCTCTGTTTCCTCATCTACCCAAGTATAAGCCAGCAGTGTTGGTCTCTGACCTCCAAAGCCCACACTTGCTACTGCTTCCAGGCCTTCCCTGCCTTGATGAACCGTGGCCTCAAACCGTGAGCCCAAGTGACCCCATCTTCCCTTCGCTTGCTCTGTGTAAGGGATTTAATTTGCAGCAATGAGAAAAGTCAAGCAAGCACGTGCCTTTCCTGAGTACAAAGTGACTGTGATCCATTTACTCCTTGAGAATGCTTCCTTTCAGGAGAGCCTAGAACATTAGCCTCAATGGAAAGAATGTCACCAGTAAGGAAACAGTCTGTCATGACCATGAAGGTCATTAAGGTGGCCCTACAGGACAATGATCTAGTTTCCTAATATCAGTGTGCTAAAGTTGAAAAGCCTTGTCCTACCATTCCCAGACTGAAGAATGGCACACTACGGTAAACAAACAAACAAACAAACAAAAATAAATAAATAAATAAATAAATGCATAAATAAATAAATAGCCAGTATGTGACAGTGTTTGCATTATTCAGATTAAAATACCAAGCACTTTGCAATGTTATTTGTATCCTCATTATCACAATCCTATCACATAACCATTATCATCTGCATTTTGCACATGAAGAAAACATTGTGTGTGTACAAACACCAGATACACGCATGACAGATAGATGATTGACAGATAGATGGTAGGTAGATAGAATTTAAATCCTTAAGTATAACCCTAAAAGCTGTACTAGAATATTTTAATTAACTGTTTTCTAGTAGTCAATAAATACAATAAATCAAACATTGGAGCCGGGCATTGGTGGCGCAGGCCTTTAATCCCAGCACTCAGGAGGCAGAGGCAGGTGGATTTCGGTGAGTTCAAGACCAGCCTGATCTACAGAGTGAGTTCCAGGACAGGCTCCAAAGCTACAGAGAAACCCTGTCTCAAGAAAAAAATAAAAAAAAAGAATAAATAATAAAAATAAATAAAAAATAAATAAAAATAGAAAAATAAATAAAAAATCAAATATTGGGATATTTTTCTCAATAACACAGAAACTAAGAATGAATACATCTGTCCAACACCAGAACCCTTGCCTTGTCCTTGCTCTGTGCTGATAATAAGGAGACTGACTACATGGGGGCTTTCTCAACACTTTAACCTTGTGCAGGAAGATGTCATCTACAAAACTCACTCTTGAGAACCACAACATAATGGAATTACAATGGCAACAGCAAAAGACAAAACAAAACAAAACAAAAAAACCTCATGATTTATTTATCATAGTAACTACAGTTTCCTTATTAAAGCCTCATTCTTGCCTATTTGAGGTCTCATGTGTCCCTTGAGCCATGGGACGAACAGATGTCTATTGCCCCAGCGGGAGCAAAGAAAGACATGCTGGAGAGAGAAATGTGTGCCCATCCCTTCTGCTATCAAACTATGGAAACAAAGTTTTCAGAGGATATGGAATGTCCCCAGGAATCTGATGCTGGGAGAAAGGAAAGGCTGAAGCTATGCTTCCAGCAAAGGGAGGAACTTGTCTCCCAGGAAGAGATTTCAGATAGTTCTAACAATTCATCAGAATGCCTTGCAGGGCACACCGGAGCTAAGACAAGAATGAGTCAGTCACTGGCAGGCAGGACCACACTTTAGGTCTGTGTGATAGTGAGCAAAATTTAGCCTTTGTTCAAAATTGATTTGGAGGTGCTATGTCAGTACCCTCAAAGATGTACTTGAGGGTCACTGGACTGCTATCTGTTTCTTTTCCAACTGTGGCCACTGTTAATTTTTTTTTTAATCCCTGCTTATAATTTTAATTGGTGTTTTGTGGACAGGTGGCTAAATCTAGCTTTTTAGAGCCCAGGTTTTGACTGAGCTGCAGTAACAGTAGAAGACCTTGTTGTTCCTTTGAGCTTTAGGAAAGTCCTGAGTGGCTAAACCAGGAAGGTAGCATCCTGCATCCATTCATATCCAGCTTTGCACAGTTTTACAGAGTGGTTTCAATACATCTAATTCGGGACAGCAGTATACAGTGAGAAAGCTGAGTGTTTGCAAACTCAGGCAAGCTGAACTTGAACCCAGATCTTTCTGCTTATTCCCATTAATTTTACTAGAAAAGTCTGTCTAGGATCACCAGTCATGTTCAGCGTAACAGGGCTTCTAACACCTTCTGAACCCTTAAACCCGATGGGTTCATGTGTTATGACTTCTGTCAAATATAAGAATTTTCCTTTATTTTCCTGGGTCTTCAACTGTCTCAAACATCCCAGGCCCCATTTTCTTGAAAGGAACAAAATTGGGCCCACCTCCTCCTCATTAGTGTATTACAAACACATCGAGATCACTGTGGTCTAAGTAGCCTCACCTATGGGTTCACTGATCGTTCTCAGTATGTTCTATCAATCACTAAATAATAGGCAGCACCATTGCCATCAATATGTCAATAAGAACATGAATTTATATCATACTGAAATGGTTCCTGTCTACCTCAGGTGTCCTATCTGTACAAACATAATATTTTTGTGTTTCTTAAATGTTAAGCATTACAGAAAGATGGATTCAGCCACTGTTCAAAAATATTCTTGGGTAGAGTTTAAAAACAGCTGTCCCTTAAGAGAATGCAAGTGACTAGGTTCTTTGAGTATGTTCTCCCCATAACACACACCGGAAAGAAAGGGTGATTTGATTACGACATAATAATGAGTCGTGTGAGTAAATTTTCTTCTCTGCCTGTACCACTTTTGAGCCCATTTTTCCTCCATCAGACTTGGTCCTTTGGTTGATATTTCCCAGCTTCTATCACAACATCAAAAATAAGTTTTAAGCTCTTTTGAATTAAATAACTTCACAGTTTCCTCTGGAATAATCTCTTCCTCTAACCTAGAATTTCTAGGAAATGTGAGGAGCTCAAACACACATCATCTTCCTACTTGAATGTGATAATTGTGAACATCCTTTGGCAGAATTTTCTATTATCACCAATAACATCAGTCAATTCACTTCACCAAGCATTCTGGGAAGATTAACCATTTGTAGGGACATACAAAATCTGTTCAATCGTGATAGGAAAAAGTAGGCTTGTGAAATATTTCATCTCATGATAGAACACACTTTTTATCTCATTAGTGTATGACACACATACACACATGTACCTTTCTGCAGAGAATAGTCATCTTTGTGGCCTGACCTTCACACTTCTCTCTCAAAAGTTTCAAACCAACATATTTGTTCATTCTTCTCAAGACTGAGGTGGTTTGAAAGAAAATGTCCACCCATAGGCTCATAGAGAGTTTAACACTGCAGGTGGGCTTTGTGAGGTTTCAAAAGATTAAGCCAGACCTAGTCTTCCTTCTTTTCCTCTCTCTCTCTCTCTCTCTCTCTCTCTCTCTCTCTCTCTCTCCCCCTCTCTCTCTTCCTCACCTGCCAACCCAGATGTAGAACTCTCAACTATCTCTCTAGCACTATGTTTGCCTGGGTGAAACTTCTCCTGCCATGATGATAATGGACTAAATCTCTGTATGTAAGCCCGCCCTAACAGAGTTGTCATGCTCATGGTGTCTCTTCACAGCAATAGAAGCCCTAACCAAGACACGGATATTCAAAGAGCTTTACAATGCACCAAAAATAACCGTATACTTGCTCAACTTAAACATCTTTTTCTTAATAACCTTGTTTCTTTGGTTATTTTTATTTTATTACATCTGAATACATTTTAATGTACAGATAAATATACAGCATTAACTTAATAATTGGCACCAAAATTACTTTGAACCAAATTGCCTTTTAAGGTTTTAAGGCACAAGGGAAAAAGTTGACTCTGGGGTCATGTGTTGGCAAGCTTCAAGACAACAAAGAAGAACATCAAATTGTTTTGCATAAACAATGAAGCGTTAATTGTTGATGGGAAACGGAAAAGAAGAAGTTGTTACTGGAATTCAATATTCATGCTACTAGGGCAGAGAGTGAGGCTTTCACATTGGCCTGTGAGGAAAGCTAGTAGGTAAAAAGACAGGGAGCTCCGCCCCCACTGAAGCTAATGGGCAAAAGCGCATGCTCAGAAGAAGGATGCTGTGGCCGCCCCGATTTATCCAACACCAGCACCCCTGCGCCTAAACTCTTTGCCCACTTTCTGCCCGATTCCAATACCGGGAGTGCTCTCTTTCAATAAATTATCTGTTTCTCCCACATTCCGAGTGTCCCCGTCCCATTCCATCCTTCCTGGATAAAAGAAAAGAAAACAAACAAACAACAACAATAAAAAAGAAGAAATCTGAAAATACAATGGTGCCCCTGGAATCTAATCCACGCCTTTAACACTATTTGCTGCTTGTCTTAGTAGGGTTTCTATGGATGCAACGAAACACCCATGTCCAAAACATGCAAGTAGGGAGAAAGGAATTCGGATAAATTTGAATAGCTTACACTTCCACATTGCTGTTCATCACCGAAAGAAAGAAGTCAGGGCAGGAACTCAAGCAGGCAGCAGGCGGGCGGTGGAGAGTGCGGCTTTGCTGCCTGGCTTCTGTGGCTTGCTCCACCTACTTTCTGATAGAACTCAGCCCAGGGATGGCGCTGCCCCGATGAGTTGAGCCCTCCCACTTAAGTCACTAATTAGGAAAATGCCTTACAGCTAGATCTCATGCAGGCCTTTCCTCATTTGAGGCTCCTTCCTCTCAGACTCTAGGTTGTGTCGACAGTAAACCAGCCAGTATACTGCTCCATACAGGAAATCCAGGTGGAAAACAATGGGACTGCAGTGGGTTCACACCTTTGAGAATACCTGCATATAAACAGGCACAACTAAGATAGAGACACAGATAGGGAAAACACAGGCAGGCATGTGTCCAAAGCAAAGCCCTTCTCGAGCAAAAGAATGGAAATTTCATTCAGGGGGTGTTTTTTGTAATCACGTAGGAAAGCACTTAAGCCACAGATCTGA
>JANBXA010000616.1:4692500-4825000 GCA_030556225.1 Cricetiscus sungorus
TGTCTGGCAGCCTCTTCCATGAAGCAGGAATGTTATGGCAGGTTCCTCCCCACCGGCCTCCCGGACCTGCCGCCATGGTCCCGCAACCACGTGTGCCCCAAATAACACTCAGAGACTCTGTATTTGATACAATCCTGTTGGCCAGTTACCATTATTGTTTATGGGCTAGCTCTGCCTTAATAATTAACCCATTTCTACTTATCTAAGTATTTCCACGTGGTCGTCTTATCAGGGAGCCGCGCGGCAGGCTTCCTGCTTCTTCCCGGGCTACATCTCGACTCCGCCTTCTACTTCCTCTTTCTTCCTCCTAGTCTCCTAGCTCCGCCTATCTTGCTATCTCATTGGCCACAGAGCTTTATTAATTAGTATGAGAAACATATATACAGAATAACATCTCCCATCACAGGAATCCTATAGCAATATCGATCTTGAATCAGCAGTCACCTTTTTGTGGGTCCTGCATGTCCAGTTTCTACAACATAAAGTCAAACAGTCCAGAAGAGCAGTACCTTGCCCAAATGGCTAGTCTTGTCATATTAGAAGCAAACTCTATAACATGTTTCTTCGATGTCCATCTTCCTTTCTGACACAGGTGGTGTTACCAGGAGCAGTTGTGCCTCACTGTCAAGAAAAACCCTAAACCGTTTTAAATGCCATATTCTGTAGGTCTTTGAAAGGTTTGAAGAATGCCTATCCATCTCAAATACATCTCTATATATCTAGAAAACCTAACTAACTCCAAGCTTGACTATCATAGGTAACTCTCTAATCTATACTAAATTATACATTACATTTCTAAATGAGCTATATAAACACAATACCTAAACAAGAGGAGAAATATACATATTACAAAATTGACCTTAAATTGTATCAATAAAAGAAAATCCATTCCAAAGCAAAGTATTCATATCTATATCATAATTCCCTTTTTACCTTTAAAAAGATTGTTTGTGGTTATAGCCATTTATAACCAAGCCCATTTAAATAAAAACAAACATTTATAAACAATATTTGGGAATTTGGGCATCGTTCTTTCCAAACTACTTCCTGCTGGTAGAGGGCGCTGTCATGGGGGTCCAAAGAAGATGCAGAAATCTTGGCAGTAGTCTGCAAGGCTTTGTCTCAACTGCTTTGAATGTTGGGGAGCTGTTTCAGGGGGTCTAGGTTGATCAAACCATATAAGTCTGGAAAGAATTCACAACTTTTCATTTTCTGTGGAAAAAAAAATAGAAATCCTTTTCCCCAGTAACTTGTCCTTAGGCTTAAATTTTGGAGTCAAAGCATTTTTAAAATATATAAATTGAGTTAATCCAGCAGCATTTCTTTTATCAGTAGTTATTTTCTCAGCAATCAAATAATTTAAAGACAACAGAATCGCGTATAGTATCCAAAATTTCTCTGTGTTTTTCATCTTTATGTGGCTTTTTTATTATTCTATTTCTTCTACTTCTATTTTTACATATTTTGAGACAGGGTTTCTCTGTGTAACTTTTATCTGTCCTGGAATTCATTGCATACAAGGTTTACTTTGAAATCACAGAGATCTGCTTGCCTCTGTCTGCCGAGTGCTGGGATTAATGGTGTGCACCATCATATCCATCCATTCTACTTCCTTTTTTCTTTTTTAAACCATTGTATCCCGTTTCTTTTTCTCTCCCAAGCCAGCGTATTTTTTAAAACACAGTGTAAACCTTCATTGCAGCTCTCGTACACACCAATGAATTGTTAGCAGAGCTCTTTAAAAGCAAGGCGGTTTTTCGCCGCTTATGCTAATTTTGGAAACCTCCCTTAAAGGAGCCGCACAACTCTCTGTCTGCAGCAAAACAAATCCAACCGAGAAAATGCTGCTACTAAGAAGTCTTGCTAGTCTCTGTTCCCTTGTTTCTACAAACTATTTTTTAAGCTTTTAAGTTTTAAGTGAAAGTTCTCAGTCCCACTTCTGACACCATTATGTTACAGCAGGTTCCTCCCCGCCAGCCTCTCGGTCCTGCCGCCATGGTCCTGCCGCCATGGTCCCGCCACCTCGTGAGCCCCAAATAACACTCAGAGACTCTGTATTTGGTATAATCCTGTTGGCCAATGACTATCATTGTTAATAGGCTAGCTCTGCCTTAATGATTAACCCATTTCTACTTATCTAAGTATTTCCATGTGGTTATCTTATCCGGGAGCCGCAGCAAGCATCTTCTTTCTTTCAGGTCTACATCTCGATTCCTCCCCACTACTTCCTCTTTCCTCCTTGTCTCCTAGCCCCGCTGGTACCTTCAGTACCAGCCTGCACAACTTAGTGAGACACTGACAAAAATAAAATTAAACCGAGGACAGAATGCAGTGCTAGAGTGCTTGCTTAGCACCCGTGAGGCCATAGACTCAATCCCTAGCACGGTGGAAGGGAGAAAGGGGCACAGGAGAGACATAGATAGGAAGAGAAGAAAAAAGTGCAATTGTAAACATCTTACCTCAAAGTAGTTTCTCACAGACAATGGGATTCCTCCCTTCAGAATGTATTAAGAATAGTAGGTCGCATCCTTCAGTTTTCTGGGGAGGGAGGGAAGCCCTGCTTTAATAAGCATCAGATAATAAACATGGGCAACTTCTCCATATAATTAGAATCCCTGGTGATGTCACTGCCATTCTTTTCCAGTACTAATCCCAGGGCTATAAAACTCTCCTGCTTTCTGTTTCAACACAGTTGCCTTCAGTATGCTTCCCTGGTGGCAATGTTCTTGCATAGTCCCCATGCCCATCTGCCATGTCCAGTAGCTGTTTCATTGGTTAGGACATCATTGATCTTGCCATCCTTATTTCCACATCTATAGGTCAATGTCAGAGTCAAAGACATCCATTACCTCCTTACCACATCTGGCTGAAACATCTGCTGAGTAGGGAAATTCATGCTAGGCATCCACTGAATAACCCTTGATGATTCCTTGCAATGTTTGAGTGAGTGACAGTGCATACACATTCATTGACACACAAACACAAACTGAGAGGAACCGAGAAAATCTAAAAGGCACATGCAAGAGGTATGCTAAACCACAATGTTGAAATAGTAAAATGTAGTAAGAATAATAAAAACCCAGAGATGGGTGGTGGGGTTAAAGCGAAAGATCGGAGAGAAAAAAAGCAGCCAACCACTGGAGAGTTCTTACTTCTACCAAGGATGGGGTGAGCCTGTTCTCAGAGTGTCTGCAGAATGAATGCCAGAATGAGACCCTGTCTTAAGTATCTCCTCTAGTGCTGGGATTAAAGGTGTGCACCATCACTGCCTGGCCTCTATGGCTGTGGCTAGCTTTGCATTCTGACCTTCAGGCAAGGTTTGTGAGGTCATAAACTATATCACCACAGTAAAAGCCATGAATGTGTAGAAGGAAGCCAACCCTGTTACAGAATAGAAAGAAAGGTGAGCTGGAGGGAAAAAAATGAAGGGGAAGCGTGGAAGACCAGCTGCCAGAAAGGGGGAGAGGAAAGATGCAAACAGGAACGATGGGGGCAATGGAAGGGGAAGCGAAATGGAGGAAAGAAGGGAGAGGGAAGGAGAAGGGACGGAGAGAAGACTGGAGTTGTCCTGGAGGCAGAGAGAACAGTGGGAAGGCAGATCCTGAGACCACACCGGGCCTGCGGCTGCACCTAACTCTTCTCTAATCAAGGGCTGGGTTCCCACTGTCCATGATACCTGTCAACAGACTGTTTCCTTGGACCATTTCCAGGTCTCCTATTCCTGTTCTCTACAACCTATTCATACTCCCCAAAAGCAGAATGACAGTCACAGATCACTAATTAGCATGACACGGGTAACTATTGTAGAAATGTGTCCATTTCATACAGTAGTCTCTCTCATATTTTTACTTAACAGATCACATTAACGGGTTTCCAACTTTAAAATGTGGGCTTGTCATAAAGGACTATGGACAGTACTCCAGTAAACAAAAAGAACAATGAATAATATTGTCAATGGCCATCAAAAGAAAAAGAATTTAGGCGCATACATTTCTTCTCAATTACAATTGCTTTCAAATTCTTTTCTCTACTTTATACTCATTAATTTCTAGTAATGTATTCAGTCATCCCTTATTCAAAGTTTTTTTTTAAAAAAAGATTCAAAAAGTAGGTCCTCTGCAAGAGCAGCTAATACTATCCAACACCAAGCCACCCCTGTGGTCCCCAGTTTTGTCTTCAGCAGTTTTTGTTATGTAAACTATCTGAGGTCCAGGTAATAAATGAAAACTCCCAGAAACAAACCATAAAAATTTTTAAAGCTCTTTTAAAACTTAAAAATATCTTAAGTTCTATTGCAGTGCAATTGTTATAGTTGTTAGATTTATTGTTAGTTATTTCTGTTAATTTTTTCCTAGTCCTTATTTATAAATTAAGCCTATTTACTATAAACTCGTATGCATGGAAAATGCATAGTCCTTGTAGAACATGGTCTAGCTGACGAATCATTGGGCCTTACTATATAATAAACTTCCCACGTGAAGGAGGGCTTATGTGTAGGTGGCAAGAGAACTTGGAAAGTAAGAAAACTCCATGCTCTGGGAAGCGCTCATGATGACCACACACCCATGGGTCAGGGATATTGGCACTGCTCTTGGAAATCTCACACCCAGAACACAAAAGCAGCTCTAATCAAATAATGTCACGTGGGAGATGGATAGGCATTGTCTCTTCTGAACATTCCATTTCCTTCTCATCACTGGCTCTAGCCATGACCCCCTTCACCAGCTCTCCCACCACACTGGACTGTCCCAGATTCAAAGCAAATATCGTTCACATAGTCAACATCAGTATCCAAAGATATCTTGCATAATAAATGTCCCCTAGCTCAGAGAGTGAGTCATATTTTCTCTTCAGAATGCAAATTAAATTAGCCGAATTAGGCTAGGATAAAGAAGGAAATGTATCCAGTGTGCATCTCTGGACAACTGTTAATGATCATCCTGGGAGCTATGAGGGGGAGGACTCTTAATATAAATATCAACAGTAAGCATATAAATCTGTAGGCAGTCACGAACTCCCGGAGAAAGATTAGTCAATACGCCAGCCATATTTATTATGAGCTAGGGGAACAGCACGGGTCCCCACAACACATTCACCACTTAGAAGCCAGATGACTAAAAATATAACACATTGAAACAATGTCTTATAGTTACCCTTACGTAACTTAAAACAAAGCTTGCCACCGCAAGTTGCTTCCCTGCTCTACTGATGTGAAAAAGCAGCACGGGAGGATTTTTAATTTCTTTTCCAAACTTGGTGGCTTTATAACATTACTAATTTGCTAATCTAGGATCCAAAGCTAATTTCTAATAATAACCACAAAAGCGCCCAGGCACCCACTCTACCCCAGCACTGCATTGTTTGTCCTCTTCTGTTACCTGCGGTTACAGTCAGTCCCTGTGCATATGGCCCCCAAGCAACACACAAATGGCTGCAGTTTGACGACGACTATAGCAGAGAAATGGTCCAGCTGGAAAAGGCTAACTGCACATTTTTACTGAAATGCATTTGGATATGTCCTAGTGAAAGCCAGTTGAATCTACAGTTACTAATTGTGTGTTTTTACATAAATCAATGTAAAGTCCTCTACAGGCCGATCACTGGAAGTTATTGGATTTAGTTTAATAATAGTTGAACTGTGATAGTGAGGTGAAGGCCAAGTTTGGCATTGCCTAGAGAAGTCAAGCTATCATAAGTAAGCAAATGCCGTTGACAGCTGTGCCTCAACTACAGTGTGTTCAGAAACACTGAAGGGACAGAAGAAAGTGTGGAGCTCAAACCTGAGAAGACCAGCCCAAAGGCATGGCCTTTCCAAAAAGTTTTCTTGGCATTTGAGGGGGATGTCGTTGCTGGTTTTTCACTAGCCGACCCTGTTGGGGCTTGGGAAATGGATGATTTGTTACAGGCTTAGTTTCAGATATTTATGCAACATCCTGTATACTTAGCTAATGCCCTACGAAAACATAACGTAGAGAAAGAAAGAATCTGCTTGGGTGTTTGGAATTGGGAGTTGAGGAAAGGGGATTTGGGAAAAATGTGAGCCCGGGGCCAAACGTTGGGAAGACTGGACATAGAAGTTCAAACATTCTACCGTTTACACTGGAGTCCAGGCTTCCCTTACTAGGTTATGTACAGGCCTCAACACCGTGGATGACAAAATAGACTTGTTTATCCAACGAGAAAGTCTCTACAGAATGCCTAAGAGCATACCAGGCACATGATGCCATCAACGATTACAAGCCAGCCGCCAGCAATGGAAGTAGACAGAGTTGACACCATTTTTGTTTTAGTAGAAATAGTGGCCCGGGTAGTAGGAGGGATCTTGAGATGGGGGGAAATGAGAAGAGCATAAACTAGAGTCTAAAAACCTAGGTCCAATTCCAGGTAGAGAATCAGATCCAAAAATCTCTCAAAACCTCACTGTGCCTTATGGTGTCGTCTTCCAAATGATCTAAGAGCATTTGATTCAGAGTCTGCTGGGAAGACTTAGGAACGCACATTAAGAAAAAGGGGAAACACAACTTTTCAAACGACACTCCCCATGCTCAGGCCTGTTGGTGGTGCCTTTCTCCGCCACTGGCGACTCTGCCATGTGCACAAATGTCCCTGAAGAAAGAACATGCTGTAAATCTCATCTCTCCATCGATGGCATCACAGGGTGGGCCCACCTGTGTACTTGATTAATCCCATTCAATCCCACATGAAAACACAGGAGGAATTCTGAGTGGAGTGTGGCAGAGACCAGAAGAAAGTCACCCTGGAAGAGCAAAGAGGTGTCAGGAGTGAAGGAATGTAGAAATGATTCCTCAGATCCAAAGCACTAAAGCCGGGGAAAGAACGTGGTCAAATCAAACACAGAGAGCAAATGTTAACAACAAGTAACACAGTTTGGTTAAAAGCTATGGATAACCGGGTGGTGGTGGTGCATGCCTTTAAACCCACCACTGGGGAGCAGAGGCAGGCAGACCTGAGTTTGAGGCCAGCATGGTCTACAAAGCCAGTTTTAAGACAGGCTCCTAAGCTACAAAGAAACCTTGTATTAAAAAACAAACAACAACAACAATGACAAGGTCTTAGGAAAAATGGGTAGTTCCTGGAAAGTTTCAAACCTATACTTGTAAGAGCCAGAAAATGCAACAATGTTCAAAATCTTGTTTCCATTGCCAAAGGCCATTCATTATTATTATTATTATTATCATCATCATCATCATTATTTTTATTTTTCTTGTATTACACAGGCAATTCTTTCACCTTGCACACGTGCACATACACAGACCCCAAAGTCACAAATGCTCATTTTGCACACTCCACCCTAACTCACACAGATATCTTGGACGTCTGTGGATAGGGTGCCCTAGGACCCTTAGAGATACACCGTGGGAGGGCACAGCTCCCTGACATGACTCAAAATTGTCTGAGAACCTACAGATCCAAAACCACGTTCTGCAGCATTCTTAATTAATGCACTGATCTGATGCATCACTTTATACCTGTGTTGTTCTAGCACAACCGCTTGGTCCTTGGGGAGATTAAAAATGAACACTTGAAGTAAAAACACACAGAGGAATGAAATACAAAGGTAGAAAGAAGAAAGACAAGAAATATAGATTGAAGTAAACTTTATCCTTTAAAAAATATTTCCTACCAGGTTATTGTCACGTAAGTGGGTCTTTAACTCACTCTGTATTCACACCAACCACAAAGGCAAGGCTCAAGGTCAAGCAAATGTACAGTCACACAAATAAGGCTTTTGTGATACGAGGCACAAAACCCTAGGTGTCAGACGTTATTAAAGCATTGTCAATGCATTTGCTCCTATAGTCCCTTGTGACTCAGTAGAGCAGGACGTGGAAGTCTCTCATTTGCACTCTGGGCTGAATTGTCGATTTAAGCATCCCTATCACCCATCTCCAGATGGTTCCCATCAGGACCTGTGCCAAGTCTGGGCATGCGCAGTCAGTCCTGCTGCTCCTAAGACGCAGCAAAGGAGGCACCTGCGCTGCAAACTGAAGGATGCTTGTGTCTCTCCATTTGATGCCACGTGACCGGCTTTTTTTCCACCTACTACTGTCAACATTTCCAAGCATTTCTAACATTTCTAAGCCTTGACACACCACACCTACTCACTAGTGATCGCCACCTTCCTTCTCTTCCCTCCAAAGGGTCTTGTGGTCCTTACTGCCCTGTTAGCTATTTACTTCAAGAGTTCAGCCTTCGCAACCAGCTCACAGAAGTCTTCACACAGCACACGTGCGAGCTGCATGGTATTTAGTAGATACTTTCTTTTCTTCTTAGTTTTAAAACCTGTGGAATTAGAAAGGGTGATTCCTGTAAGCCTAGCATTTGGGAGGTGGAGGCAGCAGGGCTTTTCAATAAATTCGGGTCCGTTTTAAATAGTGACTCATAGACCAGCTGAGGCTATGACTTGAGATCTGGCATTAAGCTGGGAGGTATAAAGACATCACTAATCATCCCCAGAGTGAAGCTCAATGGTGAAATTTACCACCTCTGTGAGCTCAACCATCTGAAAGTCAGAATCCAAGCATCCTTGTTTTAATTTCTCTTAACCAGCCACGTCCAAAAGAGAATAGGATGGTCTCCAAAGCAGAGGGATGTTAAGAGTGTGCTAGCTCAGGCACTGACAGCATCTATAGAAAAGCCTCCCCATTTTCTTTTTTAAAGCATTGCAAAATACTGCTGTGGCTGCCCACCCCCCAGGTCTGCAACCAGAGGTTGCCTTCCATTACTATTTAAATTGGTTATAAATATGTACATTTCCATGGCACCTAAGGATTATGTTGCCCTATGTCTCATGGTGACTGATGGCCAAAATTGCTAAGATTCTTCATGCTTGCAAAGCCAGTAATGGAGCTTATAGAGATTATTGAAACTGCCATTGAAGGAAATAGTTTAGCCCATTGCAAATGCCAGCTCCCTCTCTATTGTGGTTCAAGTTAAACGCCACAGAAAAACAGATCTAAAAGGCTCCATTGCTTGCTTGTTTTCAAGGGCATAAGGAAAATGTCACCGGTGTATAAAGTGGAAACTGGGCTGACTTTAATGATTCCCAGACAAACCAGTGGAAGGAAGTTTGACAATGAGTAGTGTCCGAGAATGATCTATCACTCACCAGGAATATTCCTGTTTTCTGATGTGCAAATTTTCTCTCAAAGGAGGATCTGTTCATTTCAGTGTTCCACAGAATCTGTGTGTGTGTGTGTGTTTGTGTGTGTGTGTGTGTGTGTGTGTGTGTGTGTGTAACACTTCCTTCTACACTCAGTGGGTGACACTGCTTTCTCCTGCAATGCTGCCCTTCATAAATAAGCATAGTGCAAGACTTCCATCACTGTAATAGTTAAACAATGCCAAAGCTGAGCAGTTGAAACAGAGAAGTCACCTTGACAGTCCCAGGACTCCGTTAAAGCTGCTTAAGGCCTAGAGCCTTAATGGACTGAGTTTATGTCTATTCAACAAACAGAATGTGTTTAAATAATGTTCCAGCTTGAAGACAAATCAAGGAGATTCTTTCTGGGGTGCTTGATACTATATTACAATAAAATATACATGTTTTGTACTTTTTTTAAAAAAAGGAAAATTATTATTTCTCTATCAATTCTTCAGATTACTGGTGCCATGTTAGGATAGCATGAGAAAGAGTGTCTCTAAAAACTTATCAGAGCACTTTCTGTAATGTTTGCTATAAGTTTTAGAAATTCTTCAAGGCTTGGGTTTTATCTTAGTGGTTTTGTCATTAGAAAACCCATTTAAAGTGGAAAATCTTGTGAATTTGTGGTTATTCCATACAATAATGTCAATATGTCAGAGAAAAAGATCATAAGAAATTTAGAAATATTCACATGAGATCATTGGATCATTTTTTCCTGACTTAAAACCTAATTTTTATCAAACTGTCACTTCTCATCACTAATGTAGGCCCATTCCAAAACACTTCTATTCTTTTTATAATCTCCAAGAAATGTTAGTGTTCCACATTGCAAAATAAAAGTCACTTTTGGAAGACGTCTTTGAGTCACAAATATATTGAATTTTTAAAATGTTTGTGTGAACAACATTTTAATGGTTTGATTTAATGATCTGAACAGAAATTTCACTGCCAGTTCAGTATCAGTGACAATCAAGAGTTCACAGAAAATACTTTAGGACCCAACAAAGAAAACTATCAGGTTTTTGTAGAAAAATGAGAACTCTGTCTTAATGTTTATTGCCTAAAAAGACACAATTTTCCTAAATTTAATAATCTCTAATGGACTCCTGACTTGAAACATTACCATATTCTGTCACACTCCAATGGCCTAATTATTTAATCAAAATTAAATCAAACATAGAAAGGTCTCAACGTCTATGTCAAAGAGCTATTGGCCCCTGTGTATCATCATTCTAGAAGGGATAGAAACATAGAAAAAGGTGTGAAGGGAAATATGAAAGGAATATTCCCCACTAGAGGAACGAAGGCGCTGTCTGGAATCATTATAAAGTAATATGTTTTGATAGAAGTAACTAAAGACCAAGCCTTCCAGCAAATCCAGGCCTGGGAATGTGTAAAGTCTTGTCTAGAGAATGCATGCAAGCCAAGGAATTTACCATACCTCACTTAGCAGTGAATGCTCATAGCTTACCGGACTGTACAGCAATGCCTGGTACTTCAGACCAGAGTTCCTCCCCTGTGTGTCCCCAGAGTTCACCGACACAGTTCACACACACACACACACACACACACACACACACACACACACACACGCATGCATACAATATTCACAGGTGCTTACCCTATGCCAAAAGGACATGTCCTTCTTGATTTATTTTCTTTTAGCTGTATGTATTTGTGTAGGGGCAAGAACACAGGCATGCAGGAGCTATGGAGGCCAGAAGAGAATGTAGGGTACTTGGAATTGTTTGACTTGGGTCCTGGAAGCAGACCTCAGTTCCTCTAGAGACCCCAGTTCCTCTAGAAGAGAAAGGAGGGTCGGCTATCAATGAGCCATCTCTCACATCTCTCAAGCTCCCATATTTCATTTTTATGGAACCCTGCATGTGACTTTGCAAGTATTTTCCTTCATGTAGCATGCAATAAACACAAACAACATCATAGTCTTAAGGAGCCCTGAAAACCCAGCAGCACCTTCTAGAATCAAATTCTTAGATTGTAGTGATATATTATGATTTATTAAAGCTTGCCTGAGGATTCAGAAGGCAAAGTCAGTACAAACCATAGAAGTCAGACACACACCTCTAATCACAGCATCCAGAATCCTAGGACTCAGGATTCACAGATACACAGATCTGAGTTCAAGGCCACCCAGTTCGACACAAGAGTGAATCAGTCTAAAAGAGAAGTATAGCTCACATCTTCTATCCCAACACTAGGGAAGTATATAAGATAGAAGCAAGGTCTCAGGGAGGTATTTATTCTCCAGCCACTCTGAGGAGAGGTTACAGTCTGAGGCTTGAGGTGAGAGCTAGTGGCAGGTTACTTTGCTTTTCTGAATCCCCAGGCAAGCTTTAATAAACCAAAAACGATATATCACCATATTAGATCTAGAGTCTTTGTATACCTTCCTGGGTTCTGCACTCTGAACGCTTCTTTATTGGTGTGTTTGTGGTGGTTTAATTTAGCAAAACTGGAAGTAGTGTTGCAGAGTGTTGCATGGGAACCCTTGTGTGAGGGAGCGGCTGAAACTGTTTGAAATACAATTTCTTTGAAAAAGGTTATGCAAAGATACTTTGCTTCCTGGTTCCAAGGGTAGGTCACCAAGAGGGCTGGTCCCAGACTGAACTGGTGTTATCACTTCAAACCAAGAAATCGCAGTCAAAAAGTAGGAATGTTGAACACTCCTGGTCTTAATCACAGACCTAAACATGATTCCAGAAGTTCCATTTATATATGTCTTGACGTGCTTTGCTGAAAGCAAACTCTGAAAGGCCCGGGCCTGACAATTGTCTTCATATTTAAATGACCTTTTAAAACTATTACAATAAATCCATAAAATAGCTATATGCTGCCATAAGGGAATAGATAGATATCCTGACATTTCTTGCCTCTGCCGTATCCTCTTTTCCACAAGTAATGCTATAAATTTGAAGTACAACCACCCTTTTATGGAAAAAGCTATTTAACATAAAAACCAGCCTTCAGCATTGTTTGACCTGATTATTACTGAATTATAAATCCCTTCATCCCCGGGCAGGTGGTGTTCATTGCTTCTGATATTTCTGCAAAAGGTACTTGATTGTGGCAGCCAGGCTGATGTGTTATGAAAAGTAAACTGTAAGACAAGCTACTTTCAAGACTACCTGAAGAGTCTGATCGATTCTACATTGACTTTCTATGAGTAAACAAACTGTTGATGGCTGACACCATCTCTTTGGACCCGTGATCCCTGCAAGAGCAGCCCCAGTGACACAAGGTGTTAAAAACAACTCCTTGTTTCTAATAAGGTTGTCTGTCTATTATGGAGTGCTGCAAAACGCTATGGCAATATTTGAATCTACAATAGCATGCAAATTATTGCCACAGATTAGACTGGTGAGTTATAACATCTGATTATCTCCCTTCCTCAAGACACTTCTGTACCATAAAAACGTTAAGTTGCCTTTCTTCCAAATGCCGAACAAGGATGGAAACTGAGCTTTGTCTGTGGCTAAAATCGCCTCACAGCCTGTCTCTGTAAAGGTCAGGAAGCGTGTAAATAGGTGGACTAAACACCTGAACAATTAGGTCTTCAGAACGCACTTCTCCCCTTGAAGCTCACGTTTAGAACATCAAGTTTAACATCCCAATTAATCGAGTTCTGGGAGGAAGAAAGCATCCTTGCAATTTTGATTATTTTTCAAATCTATTTTTAACTTCCATGCATGCTTAAATTTCAAAGCTTTTTTTTCCCCCTGTCATCATGTTTCAATGGAAATTATTGTTCCCTCGAATAACTTTCTATTTGCATCAATGACAGAGTGAGGGCCAAGAGCTTTAAACGATGGAGCTTCTGGGCTGCAAGGATCATACTCCAATATTAGGTGGGAGGTTGATCCCAGGAGAGACTGAGCACTGGTCCCTCACAAAAGGATTTGAAACACAATAGGTGGCCATGGAGGGGATTGCTCCTGTTGGCCATGAAATAGTGGGAGGTGGCAGCTCCAACCTATGGAAGGCAATTGACATTGTGATCATTTACCAAAACAATGATAGTAGGATCCGTGCCCCCCCACCCCCGCAGTGGCCTGATCTTCCAAAAGGAAGATGATGCATCCTTCTTTGCTTTACTTAAACTCTTCACTACTCGCACAACGGGAGCCCTGTCTGCATTCTTCTCTTTCAGAAGTACGAGGATTAAGATTACTGCAGTGGGCAAGGCTAGGGAAAACTGAAGACCTTGGAACAGCATCTTGTGTTGCAATGTCACCATACCCATCATGCCACTGCCAAGAGCCCAGAGAGATATCTGTTGGGTATCATGAACGGCACTATAGAAAGAGATTACACACATTCATAGCCATCCCCTCTTGGTGCTAGAGTCAATTCTCACGTAAGAGGGGAAAAAATTCACACTTAATCTTTTTTAGGTTTAATTTATTTTAATCTATACAAGTTTGTTTGCTCTGATCAATTTCACTCTGGTAAAGAAACTTAAGTTTCCATTACCTGAATGTCTTTCTCTGGCTAATGGGATAAAATGCTTGTTAAATAACTGTATTGGTTGGGAAACTACTCAATGAGAATAATAATTGCTGATGATAATTCAACTTACTGCAAGAACTTGCTGGGCATGAATTATTGTACTGAGTTCTTACAACTGTTAAGTTGGATTCTGTTGCCCTCGTTTTAGGGAGGAGCAATTGAGACTCGGAGAACATGAGTAACTGTGCTAGCTGGGGGAGCCAAGCTACACCCTCAGCCTTCTTGCTGTAGGTTTCATGCTCGCCACCAGTAAGCTAAAACACCTGCCTTTTAAAGATGTCATCCCTCAGAAAGATGAACTGGAGTCCAGATGCCTCCTCCCTCCTGCAGAGGAGTGAAAAGAGTTAAAAATCATTAAATAGCCTTCGGTGCTGAAATAAATAAATAAATAAATAAATAAATAAATAAATAAATAAATAAATAAATAAATAAATTGAGACAACAACACCTCTGGCCCCGAGGCTACCAAATATTTTGGTTCAGAGTAGAATGCTTCTATCTGTGCTTAAGACAGTGAAATTTATGTCTGTACCTACTGCATGAAAAGTCAGCCATTGCTATTTCCAGTGAGCTGTTTACAGCAAGACCTTTTGGAATACAAATACTCTATTATACAGCACTTTCTACCAATAGCACAATTGTTCCCCTCCATATGTTCCTCCTCTAGGTGTCTAATGAGCTCCTACATATGAAAAATGACAAGAGAGTCTGTCTCAGGAACCATTCCAGTCACAGTGGCATATGGCGACATTGTTTTCAAGCCCCTTGCCACGATTTCTAGGCAAAGCCGCAAGAAGACCTGGCAGAGATTGCAGTCATCATTCCTGGCTGCTAAATTCTACCTCCACACCTGCTGCAAGCCTCAATCCATTCCATCAGGCTCGGGGCTGGCCACGCTGACAGGAGATAAACGGGATACACCCTGTTAGTATTTCCCACCCCATACTACACATTATTTTTTCTGCCACCAAGTTCAAGTCCGGTGTTCTGTATCATGAATCAGCACTGCCTTTGCAATCACAGCATTTAGCAAACGCTACATCATCTTTAAAGCCCTCTTGTACTCCAGACACCTTGATCTTCTGATAGTCATCGGGTCTGCTTAGGCTGTCTCAGTGAAAACATTTCCAAATCTATAGCTCTTAATCTATATAATCTCAGTTCTGATGGAGACACCCTGACACTTTATTAGATCAGGTGGCACATGGTGTGGTGGCTTGAATGGGAATGACCCCCCCCCTTGGGCTCATCTATCTGAATGCTCGGTCACCAAGGTCATGGTGTCTCTTCACAGTAATAGAACAGTGACTAGGACACATAAGTGACTTTCCATGCCTCTCTCCTCAAACATAGCAGTAACTGTACAATGCTAGCTTTGTCAGCATTTACCTACAGCCGTGGATTCTGTCATGAAGCTCTAGCAAGAGACCATACCCGAATCAAGTGTTCATTCAGCTTGCTGACCTGCTTGCTCGTCTGCCCCTTTTCCTTTGTTCCTCCCTCACACTCTAACTCTCCCCCATACGTTGTCTTCTTGTCTAATCACTCTTCTATTTTGTTTTAAATTGACAAATGAACACTGCATTTCTTGATGGGGTACAAAGTGCCATTAGAATTTGTGGAGGAAGCGTAGACTAATTAAATCAAGCTAAGCAATATATCATTACCTCAAAGGCATGCTGTTTTTATAATGAGAACAATTGGAATTCTTCACCATTGTGAAATGTACAATATGCTATTAACTGACATTCTAAAAATATAGAGTTAAAAAGCATGTCTTTGTTTCTCCTAAGTGAGGCTTTGCACCTTTTGACTGCTACCTTCCTGTTCTCGCCCTTGCTTTCCCGCCTTTGAGGTCACAATTTCACTCTCTTCTACCAGTTTGACTGTCTTAGATTGCACACATTGGTGATCCGGTGCTAGGTATTTTACTGTGCCTGTCTTATTTGCCTAGCACAATGTCCTTCAATTCCATATAATTGTTTCATGGAGGAATTTCTTTTTTCTAAGTCACTCAATCCATTGTGTGTAAATAGTGCATTTTCACCTGCTGGTATATATTAGAGTGACTTTATAACTTGATCATTTGTGCACCATGCTGTGGTGAAACCAGAGTATCTATTTGAAATACTCAGAGGGGGTTAGTTGAATGATACTATTAAAAAAAAAAAAAAACTGTTTTTCGCTTAAGAAATCACTACTAGCCCATATGTCAAAACTTCCCTACCTTTTAATACCACCACCCTTGGACTAATGCTTCAATTAAATTGGGGACACTTGAGCAATGCCAACTCCATAGCAATATAGTTATTAAATAGTTAAAATTTAAGGACCCTCCATACAGTATCCTATAATAATTATATTGACTAACATATGCAACTACAGTGGATAAGTGCATTTATTTTCATCCATTTCAATATTCTTCCCTAAAACTTTATAGCTTCAAACACTACATTGAAAGTCCTTTAAAATAGAATATATTTTCTTTAATTGCTGTTGTCCTCCTATCCACGATCTCAAAAAAAAATATCACTTCTATGCTGCAGAGGGGCAATTAAGAGAGAAATAAGACGTTGGGTGCACATATGAAGACAAGAGTCTTTCTAATGTATTCAAGATTTCATCTCCTATGAACCATCTCTCAGAATTAATGAAAGAGCCTGTAAAGCCCAGCAACAGATCCATGAAAGATAATCACCGAGGGACCGTGGATAATGTTAAACATCCTGAAGACAGGCGTTATTAAATACAGTTCCGATTTCCAAAGACTAGAAGAATATTTGAGATAGGAAGGGTGACATAATTTCTTTAATCCACAGAAGATATTATCAGGATAAATGGACATGATCTCAACGGACAGCTGTGCCTGGGAATGGGGCCTTTAAACGTGGTCTTATTTGCACTTTCAAACCACCTATACCCATGACATACAGACTTCCTACTTGCCCTAGCTCCCAAAGCTTCCCTTGCCTTCCAATGACATCACTCTGGAACAAACCTTTAGTCACAATGTGGACACTGGAGCTGTATTAACACCAATAAATCAGAATTGCATTTAATATCCCCTGCCCTGGTCTGACCTAGGAAACTGTAAACATTTTCATAGCTCTCGTATGATTTATAGCATATCCTATACAGAGATTTAGGGAGCTACAATTTTTAATAAGTTGGTGCTCATGAATAATAGTCTACAGCCAGCTGTGGAGGATATTATTCCACACCACTTATTACCGGTTATGGAACTCGTGCAAATACTAACTCTGCTAGCCTCCATCTCCTCACCAGCAAACTGCAGACGGTCAGGGTGCCTCTTCCTGACTTTGTCGGGGATTAAATGAGCTAAAATATACGCAGGGCTGAACACCACACATGGTACATTTAAGTAAATGTTCACGAAGTAAATCCTTAATTAAAATATGTCCTTTTAATCTCACCTCTAATTGAGAGTGCTGACTGTCTCACAAAAGGCCCTTTGAAGGGAATCTTTCATTAATAATTAGGCATAAGAAGATCAAATACAATGTGATTCAATGCTTAGAATAGCACAAGAATGTCATAGATATATAATATTTACTCAAGTCTTTGCATGTTTAAAAGATGAAGTGTCTGTAATTATTGCAATATTGGAACATGTAAGAACCACAGGGTTATATGACCTTGTATTAATTAGCAATGTGCTGCTGGTATTTAATAGCTCTCAGTGTTAGAAAATGTTACACAGATTTTGCCAAGCACATCAGAAGCCGGGAGTCTGCTCTGGCTCACTCTAATAGTGACAATGATATCAGAGCCCATTTGTCTACATCTTTTAAACTTTTCAAAGAGCTAAGCAATCATTCATTTAACTCCTCACAATGACCGTAGGTGGCAGATGTGTCATTTTTATATTATGAGATCATTACTTATGTATGTTATCACATCATTATTATTTATATTTCATGGGTGAGAAGGATGAGACCCAACATGTTTAAGTAATTTTCTCCCTTAGGGTCACCATTTGCCTTATTGCAATACCCTCAAGTGATGCCTGAAAGATAAATGAAAAATCATGGACTGCCCTCGTTTCCTATAGCGCTTTGAAACAAATGGGGGCAAATGCCAGATCTTCAGTGAGGAAACTGAGCAAGCTTCTCTGGACAGGTGCTTGACACTGGCACTGTACAATTCTAGAAATTCAAGGTTCCATGTAAACGTTCTGTATCAATGGTGCTTTTTAAGTTTGCACAGCTTGTGTGACCACAGCAAGTGTGTACGTGGGATGATGGTTTGTACAGAGCCAAAGGCAGAAAACAGCCCTGGAACTGACATTTTGGTTTCTACTTCATTGTGTGATACCACAGATAAAGAGGGGACGGGGGGAGGGGGGAGAGAGGATGAAATCACGCAGAAGTAACTTTAGAGGAAAAATCTGTCACTTGGGTTGAATTTTCTCTTACTTGAAATTCACCCTGTCTGTACTCAATCAGATACAATGGCATTTGACTCTAACGGGCTAGAAAGGAAAGTGACAAGTTACATCCAGCTTCCGGGCTCTCAAATTTAGTTTATTGTTTAGTGCAGCAACCCTGAAATGAAATGTGTGTGCAGGAGTCATCATTGTGCAATCTGTGGGCTCGGGTTTGAAGCAGAACTATCACAGAGCTATGGTCAGATTCCAAAATGGACCCGAGGTTCTACAGGACCGCAATGGCAGGCTGGAACTTCCTCTCCCCCAATTCTCCACTCACACTACCAATCTGATAAATAGATTTTAAACAGTTCCAAGTGCCACAATGATATGCAATCCATTCCGTTGTAGTTTGAAAGAAAATGGCCCTCAAAAGGAGTGGCACCATTAGGTGGTGTGGCCTTGTTGGAGGATGTGTGTCATTGTGGGGGTGGGCTTTGAGGTCTCTCGCTCAAGCTTTCTTCAGTGGGACAGACTTCCTGTTGCCTGCAAAAATGTAGCACTCTCAGGCAGCTCCAGCAGCATGTCTGACTGCAGGCTGCCATGCTCCCCACCATGATGATAACGGACTGAACCTCTGAAATTATAAGCGAGCTCCAATTAAATGTTTTCCTCCGTAATAGCTGCTGGTCATGGCGTCTCTTCACTATGAAATCATAAGAACATGCTGTGGTATTCTTTCCCAGTAAATGTGAAAGACACCAAAAGATACAGTGGGCCTTTCTTCCTCAAAGGTCACATGACTCCTTCCAAAGCTGGTTGGTCCCAACAACGTGCCCTTTAAAAGAGTAAATGGCCCATTTTAACTCTTAAAAACTTAATGGGACCCACAAGGCAAGAGAAGCGGTCTAATGGGTGACCCAGAGGTTAAATAAAGGTCAAAAGATTACCCCACCAAACACTCCAGTGTCTATTACTATATAAAGATATTGGCAACAGCTATTTATAGCTGTCCTAATGAAATTGAAAATAATTCAAAAAGTTTACTCATAAGTTAGGTAACATAACAGGAGAAATTCACATTCACAAAAGAACATCGAAGGTGATCAGAAAGTGACTGCTATTTGGGGCATTGTCAGTGACCGGCTTGAAGTGACTGACAGTGAGGTGTTGCCCCTGAACTCACAGCTCTTAGATGGTAATTGGGTTGTGAGCTCTTAGGTGGTCCACAGCAGATCTCTGAGACACCCAGTGGGCACCTTGCCATTCTCACTTTGAAGACACACTAAGTGTGTTACAAACACTTACCATTCTCCTTGGACACTCCGTTTCTTGTAGTCAGCAAATGACACTCCGTTTTAAAGATGTGCATGTACCGTCCCACACACATATGGGGCACGTTCACGCACGTTCACACATGCTGGAAACCCTGATACTCAAAAGATAAACACGGTAAGTCTGTTTTAAAGTTTCTATTTGACTTCACTGACCATTGCTCATTTGATTCAGCTAACAAAAGAAACATATTGCTTCCTCAGACCAACTCTTCTGTTGGCTACTCCATGATGACCAATGCCATTTTATAATTTTTACTCTTCTCCCTACTTATCTCATTTGTAATATCTATTTCTCTCAGCTACTCCTTATATAAAAATGTTTCCCTTATTCTGCTACTTTTCTTGCAGCTTCCTAAGTCTTGAAAAATCACTGTTTAAAGTTATTTAATCATAATCTCTCTCTCTCTCTCTCTCTCTCTCTCTCTCTCTCTCTCTCTCTCTCTCTCTCTCATTAACACATGTACCAGCAGGACTTATACTCATCTTACAGGAATAGATTTATTTTTGTTGACGTGGGCTTCACACAGTTTTAAGAGAAAGGGAATTACTATGTCTTCCATGATCAAATAATCAACTTTTAGTAAATTCTTAATATTGCAAAAAGTCTTCTTCGGACATTAACCCATTGAATTTTTACAACAACCCTTAAGATAAAGCATTAGCATGTTACAAATAAAAAATATGGATACATTAGTCATTTCTCTAATTATTGACTTAGTGGTTGTGAATTTGTCAATTATTCAAGTGTCAGTAATTTGGGCACAAGCTGGTAATTGTTGCCCAGTGAATGTCCTTTTGTTGAGCTCTAGCTTAGCAACATCACTACTGCACTGAAGACCCTTAAGGAGCTCACCCAAGACCCTCTTCACTCTTCAAGTACTAGGGGGTGGTCCACGGAATCTGACCCTTGTTATTCGGACAGTGTAGGCAGATGTCCTTTCCTTCACCACTTTTGTTCTGCGCTTGGATTCTGTGTCCCTCCTTACGCCCTTCCTCCTTCATTCTGTATGGCATATATAGTTGTGCTCTTCTCACACTTTGGTAAAAATAAAATCTCTTTTGAGGGTGTTGACTAAACCACTATCTACTGTGTTTCACTCCCTGTTGAAAGAGAAGTCAACATGTGTTATATCTAAAGTCCATTCTTCACTTCTCAAACCTTTGAAACCTCAATTTTGCAATGAACATTTCTCTTTAATGAAACTGTTCTGTCCAAAGTCAATGATAATTTCTAATTGCAAATGCAATTAAACTCTTCACTTCTTACATAACATGGCCTCTCTGGAGGTTTTCCTGGCACTTTAGACTCAATGTGTCTTTAAGCAATGAACTCATTCTCACCACCAGCTGTGTAGTCCGTACTTTCTTCAAGTTTTCTCTAATGTTCAACTGAACCAGTGTTACCCTGCCTTGGCGACCTCAGAACCTTTGGCATTCTTGACCTCATCTTCCTGTCTCTTGTGTTGTCATTTTACCCATCTCATGGTGTCCCTCTTGATTGGATACATGTTGAAATACACAGAGGAGTGTTTTGCAAGAAACATCTAAACCTAGATATCAATTTCAGGCCGATTAAACTGCCCTTAGAAAGCAGGAATGGGCATGGGTATATTTTAGAATTTCTTTGTGTAATTTATCTCAAACTAGGGTGGAGAACCAATGCTTCATATTCTTGCAAGTATTACAGTCCACGTTCATGTCCTCATAACTCTCACATAGTTTTCTTTATTCCTCATTAATCTCTCTCCACATTCACAGTCTGTCCATTTTGAGAGTTTGGGCATGTTTTGCCAAGATTTGTAAATCACAACTTTACAAAGAAACACAACTTTTCATCTTGTTCATAGGAGTTCTTGAATTAAATTTGTTTTTGCCAACTGGATAGGACCTTCTAGGAAAATGTTCAAAGCACCCATTTAGTAAACATCCTGAAGAAAAAAAAATATGTGAACATATTAAAACATGAAACACCAATAAACCTATTTATCCACTTTTCCCACCACATAGCATAGTAATATGCTTAGGGACAGCATCCAGAAAACTTTTGTTGACCTGACTTGAAAGGCCATTCTGAAGAATAAAGTCTAATTAATTGAAAATCTTAGTCTAGACAAATATGCTTGTGTTTATTAGAGTTTTAATAGCTATTAGTTAAATGCTAGATAACCATACTAGTTCACATACCTCAGAGTTACAAGTCAAGACATAGATAGAAATATTAGATAGGTAGATAGATACTCCTTAAAGCATTCTATTAAATTAATATTATATTTTGTATATTATACTAAAGGAGAAAGCAAGGAGAGAAGAAGCAGGGATATAGAGGGACAAATAAAGGGAAGGTAATTTTTTTTTGACAAAAATAGTGATGTTCTCTCATGGGTATCTAGGTAGGTGAGGATAAAAAGATACCTAGCATACGATATATGTGTCTCTTAACTTCACAGTACTGTACCCAAAGTTTCCAGTATTGTTTTAATTCCCCTCATGAGTAGCTTATTCCAAACAAGAAATGATGAATGATTAAAACACACTTAATTTTTTGCATATTTTCTCACATGTAAATGTGTATATCAAATTTTCATCGGTATATATTCATTGTGGAAGGGTACTAAGATACACACAAACATAAATTAATCAATTGAACCACACTGTAATGATCACATTTAGTAAGGGAAGTAAATCCCAGGGAGCAAAAAGCTTTTTCATTTCAACCATAGTTCTCAGACCGCTTACTGCACATTAAAAATAATACCAAATTTAAAATAATTTATGGCTCTGTCTGGAGTTAGAGGTAAATTTTCTTTCTGTCATGGCAACAAAAAAATTATAAAAGAGTAAAGTTGTTTTTCTAAAAGTAGGAACTTTATAACTGTCAACAACCAGTCCCTTTATTGGCCTATACACTTACCCTCCCACTTGATGTACATTCCAGTATCCGACAGTAAAGTGGCACCTATGCATTTAAAAAGGACGCGGGCACATATGCACACCTCACATGAAAACAGACCCAAAAAGTGAGTAAACCTCCTATGAGCTATAGCATTACACCAATGTGAACTTCTGTGTTTTGATACTGTATTGCGATTTTGAATTATGTTATTCCTGGGGAAAATGAGAAAGGGGCAAAGAGACCACCTTCTGTAGTTTCTTGTGGGTTTTACACAATGTCAGAGTAAAAAGACATTTTCAAAGACATTCAAAACAGTGTTGAGGCATAGGTCTACTCTAATGCATTTCCTAGGGTAAGCTATGCTTACAACTTTCATTATGAGATGAATTTTGCCCTTGTGCTCATAGTTGATTTGACTGTCAATGTTTTGACTTCATGCCTTTCAAAGAAGCGGGTCCAATACTGGAACCTTACGCAAACTGGTTTTGCAAGGAACTTTGTTAAAAGACGATTGGAGAGTTCATCATGTTCTTTCTAAATTTTGAATTGCACTGGTTACTAATTAAGGTACTTTTAAAAATAGAATACAAGAAATCGGATTCTCCAAACTGCACTTCTGAAAGCAAGTCAATTTTATACTCCAATTTTATTCACTTTCTTCTGAATAGTCACAACATTAATCTACTGGGGATAATCTAGTTCATATATTTGAAATTCCATTTATTTTTTCTATTGATATGCATGTATTACACTTTTATATAATACAGAATTTCCAGCGCTGTTTTAAACAACATAGTTTTCAAAATGAGAAGCATGATCCATAATTTCAAACAAACCCAGGACAAATTCATAATGTCCAAAATTATATAGTTCTTCATTTTGTTCCAAAGAAATTAATGATATTTTGTTTGACATAAAATGTCCAGCACAACTGTTAGTTATTCCTTTTCACTTTGACTCTGTGTAGTCTTGACCCATTGCAAACCCACTGGGAACCACCCAATTGGTTGATGCACAAATACAGGGAGGCAAAAATTACTTCATTCCTCGTATTTATGATGTACTTGACTTTAGCTCAATATTAAAAAGTAGTTTTCCCATTTAATTTTTAACAGATTTTACACATTTAGTTCTTCCCAGTAAAGGATCTATTAGATGTATGAATCTTTGAATATCATTACAGACTAAAATCATAATTCTCTAAATCATGAGCCTCCATCATAAAAACCAACAAAGGGTTATCTGGCCATGTCAGTAAGTTTTAGAAGTACAATAAATCCACAATACTTTTCCTCTTCTACCAAAAATATGGGCCACCAAATAGGATGATCTGTGAAGCCTCTTTTGATCATGCTGGAATAATGAAGACATGGAGAATCTTAGTCTTACTTTCCTTCGAGCTCTAGGTTTCCATGGAATTATTACATGGTGGTAACTCAGTACACAGTATTCTTTCCCTCTACATAACAAGTGAAACCAAATAAATGCAGTATAAAATTATACATTCTGTAATAACTTAGAAAAAAGTAAATCAATGTTTAAGGCCTTTAAATATTGGTAAGACGTTCCTGAAGAACTAAAACTCACAAGTCATAAGATGTCTTAAGAAAATATGGACAAGATACTGGCCTAAGAAATCATTTGATTGGAACAATGGTAAGCAAGTATTTATTAGACCTTTGAGGCCAAGGAAAATGAACAATTTTTTTCTATCCACAGACTGAACAAATATATAAGCATTCAAGCAGTTATTGGAATCGAGCAAGAGACAATCTCAAAATGAGACCAGAAAGTATAGTTTAAGAAAATACTAGAATAAAAATAAGAGATGAGTAATTAGAAAAGCACATGCATCCCTGGAATTTTTTTTTAAATGGAAGGCTACCTACTAACTTGACTCCACACTGATACCTGTGAAGAGAAGGGAAACATAAAAAGGAAAACACACTTAAAAATAACTGGAAGGGAAGGTTGCTAGAGATCAAGAGTACTGTGCAATGGTAATGGGAATCCAATCCTAACAGCTATCTGCTTAGCTGACAGAGAGCGGCACTCATGTGTTAGCCTTGGGAAAACATGTCAGCATGTCTGTACATACTTATTTATGAATTATGGATTCAGATCATGGTGACTTGCCAATGATTAACATTATCAATGGAGAAATACTTCCATTCCTTTTGTAAAGGCAAGTAAAAGATGTTAGAACATGTAGGCTTTCAGAGTTTCAAGATTAGAATACCGATAAAAATGTCTCCGTCGACGCCATGCCAGAGGAGTTTGCAAAGGAAACGTCATCAAAACTGTGCACAGCCCTACTAGACAAGGAACAGAGGACCCAGGGACACATCCATGACAGAACAGTGTACTTGGGAGACAGCCTCAGAAACAGGAACAGTCACAGCTGAAGCCAGGAACTCTGCAGGTAGCAGTCTGGTGTCACCCCAGTACCCCAACTCTACTTTGTGGAGAGCAGTGTCTGTTTCCTTCAGAAATGAGCCTGAGAACAGTTCACAAATGATGACATCTTCAGGACACGAAGTTCATGTCAGACTGTTTTAAAGGCTTGGTTTCAAGAAGAAGCTGATAGCAAGTCATGGAATCCCTTGAAAATAGGCTTAAGAGCCCCTCTTCTAAGAGGTATAAAAATCTTCAAGATCACCACAGGAGTCAAGTTTCTCTATGTGTGTCTCCATGAACCCAATCTTGAGGATTACTTGATTTATGTGTAGTTAATGGGTTACCTGGAAAAGGAGAAAATATAATGAGCACTTTTTGTAAAAAAGCTACAATCTCTGAACAAGTAAATACTTAACTAATGGTTACCCGTGGGCACTCACTGAACTGAACCTATTTCCAATGTCTTTAAAAAAAAATACGTATTTTTTTTTATCATTTTGCAATAGTCTTAACACAACTTTCATCATTATTTCAAATGATTCTAAGTATGACAAAGATCATCACTACTGTAAAATCCTTATCTGTAAAAGGGAAGGATTCGGACACTCCCTCTTACTTGTGCAGATGGGGTGGTTATAATCTGTAAAGATCTGTGGAGAAACATCTATGGTCAGTAGGAGTAAAATCGGAATACTAAACCTTTGCAAACTGGTTCTACAAAATTCATTCTCAAATAGCATAAAAATTGGGGGGCCTATCAGAATCCTTTATATGTCCCACCAAAATCACCTCTTTGTGTGATCAAAAAAAATATTTAGGGAAACAAAGAATGAAGAACAGTGCAATGATTTAGCAAATTTCAAAAGGTACAAGTCTTTTTGTAAAATACTGTATTATTGCAATTTAAGTGATTAGGAAGATTCACAGTGAATTTTTATACTTAGTATCCAAAATATACATAACGAACTAAATAAAAAGGATGTGTTGTAAATACATCATTTACATTTATATAAATGATATAGAAAACCACTGCTGTGTTGATTCACTCCAATTTAATATCAGTTGGGGCATTTTGTGACAGCAACGGAAAAAGTTATACTCTGCCCATGGGTATAACAAAACATGAATTTTTAAAATAATATGAACACTTGGTTTCATTTCACTAAGTGACATAGCTTTGAATAATTTTTAGAAAAGCTGGCTTTACTTTGCTTTGAGATCTGCTATGAAAAAATAAAAATATTAAATTAACAAAATAACTCTAGGCTTTGCTATGGTTAATCTCAAGTTATGACAAGTACATGCAAAATTAAAAATGTTTTTGAAACACAAGGGCAGCCATCTTGAGTTTTGTCTTGTGGCCAAATGCAATTTCTCCCGTTGTCCTTCTTATACTTAAGGTTACAACGTGCAGGGCTTGCTGAATGCAGATATTATGGAAGGTGGAAATATCAAGGTAGGATCTGGGAGTCTCATCAGTTTGTCTGCCTCCAGTGCTCATTGCACAGTCTGTGAAGGGCTCCCAGAAAGTAACGAAGAGGGAAGAAAACATTGTTTCTATGTCATAGATGCCAATGGTGACAGTTGATCACTACAGGGGAAAAGTATTCTCACAACAACATTTAATCATAAACTATGACACAAGCTTTGACTGAGGAAAGATCACCTACATTTTCTGAAATTTGTTCTTCCTAGACAGAAAACGGACTGAACATGGGGACCGCATCTGTGAAACTGGTGTTGAAATAATAGAAAAGGGAAGGAAGTGTTGGAAGAAGCTGATAGAGATGGAAGATTAGGTCTAGAATGGGATGGAGCAATGAGGTTGAATGCCAGAGGCAAACAAGAAGCAGGAGTACACGCCCCCAAGGCAGGGGAGAGCAGAGTGGGTCCTCCCAGGCATCTCACCATTACATGTTCATTGTAAGGTAAACATTTGATCCCATTAGTTCATGATAACCTGGGAAGGTTCTGCTGACCATTTGTGTATGTTTTCACATGATTTTGAAAACAACCAATATCAGAAGCTTCCTTAAATACACCAATTATCCTCCGTCTCTGGAAGTCTGTATGTGTACATATACATCTATCTATCATCTACATACATCCATGTAGACATATAAATATATGTAAGCTTGTAATCCATACACACAAGAATATAAATGCATACTTTTATACTGCATCTTTCCCTTGGCTAAATAATAGCCAAAGAAGTCAAAAACTTGAACATGGACATAAAAATTAGTAGAATAAAAATAAGAAATAGCTTATAAATATAGGCTGAAACATAATAAAGAAATTAGTTTCACATTCATGCTTTGTATCCTATTCTTAGGTTAGTCCTTTCCTGAGATGAGTATTGAATAAAATAATGTCTAGTATCTGATGACAATGAACAGTCTATTTTAGACTTTACTGTTCTATTTGATTAGTACACACTATGGCTAGACATGTGATACTCTGGCTATAAGCCAATGTGGTAGGGATATGCCCCAGGCTGTGTGTTATTTTCAGGCGTAACCCCTCTGTTTTCTCATAAATAAAATAAATGCTCCTGTTAACTTCTTCTGTGAGAAGTAAGCATTGTAAGGCCCATAAGAAATATAGTTTTGCCAGCATTGCAAACAACATTAAACAACATTTTTAGATATAGAATTGTTCTGATGCATAAATCTGAAGGAAATTAAAAGTAGAGTGGGAGAAGTATTGTGACAGACATCTAGTTAAGTTTGAGGGCCGTGAATGAAAATAAACTAACAATTTGCCCCTTTCCAACATAATATGAATTGAGCCCATCCATGAGCATGTATCAGGATACCCTCTGGGAACATCTAGTTTCATATCAGATATAATGGTAGAACCAACAAGACATAAAAAATTTCAAATATATTTCAAAGGTGGCAGGAGCAGAAGGGGAGGGAAGGGAGGAAGTAGGACTGGGATTGGTATATAAAATGAGAAAAGATTGTTTTAAAATTAAAAAATAAAAATATAGGACACGGTTATGGGTATAGATATACCATCTCCAATTAAATCACCAAATAAGCACAGTTCAAATGGTATTTTAAAACAAAGTCATTAACTAAAGAAACAATAAATAAATAAATAAATAATTTAATAAATCCTAGGCTCACTGAAGAAATTCAAATGGCCGACTTTAATTCTGGCTCGCTAGTGTGTGAAGATACCATCTCACCTGCTGTAAACATTGCTTAAGTAGTGTGTATTCAGTCCAGCATTTTAACAGGGAAATGTTACTAATACAGCATATAAACATTACCTTGTTTTCAGAAGCAAAATAAACAACACTTCACACTAAAATCTTATTTTCGAGAAAACGACAAGCGGTAAAATCTTCGCTTTCTAAGGCCATCTCCATCAAGATTTCGCTAACTATGCCAGGTTTGGGGGCAGCCAGCTCTCGCTTGCCCCCAGGAATATGTGCTCCCCCTTGTTCCCACGGCAACACTCAAGCAGGAGACAGAGAAGCAGCCCTAGTTTTCCATAAGTCTCGTGTGCTGTGATCTCCCTTCAGTGTGTCTGCCCTTGGAGAAGTCCCGTTTCCTCTTCATACGATCGTATTTGGGGCCTATCGGCTGGCATGTTCACATTTCAACAGTGGGTCTGCCGAACCCATGTAAATTCTAAGGCAGTACTAACGACAGGAGTTGCTTCCCCTCTGTCTAGCACAATGAACACACGTGCTAAGGACCAAAGAAAGCATCCGGTTATACCAGTCCAAAAGAATCTACTCCAGGCAGCCTCTCCTAGATTCCCAGGCATACGAGTCAAATCTACTGGTCAATTTGAACTAAGAAAATAAAGTCAAGTGGTCACCGCTTAAGATTCTAGTTGTATCAGATATCCCTATGCTGTGTGCTCTTTATGGTCTCATCAGTATGAAATGTCCTTAGCTTTGCTTCAAATTGAACACCAGAAGGACATTCAAACATTTGCTTCCTATAGTTGTAAAAGCGAATTAGAAAAACTCTTAATGAGATTATGTTCATAAATGCCTGGTTTTCCTTTCTTCCCAAGTTCTGCTGACTAGGTAATGAGTGGGAGACACAATGGTAGTAGCATGACCTCTGCAGGCAGATTCTGGGTTCCAACCCCGTTTAACTTTCGAACTCAGTGGGACCAAATACATTTATTTAAACTGCATGAACCTTCATCTTGCCATGTATAATCTTAGAACAGTATTATTTTCTGGCCACACTCATTTGCTATTATTAAATCAAACATCCCTAGCAAAGAGTACATCCCAGAAGATGCATTTTAAAAATTAGATGGCATTAATGGCAATTCTCAATCAAGACACACAAAAAAAGTGATCATAGAGCTCCCAGCAAGCAATGTTACTGCTGCTTGTTTGTCTAGAAATACTGCCTGAATTGAGGTAAATTTTTGGTTTCTTTAGTAACTCATATTGTAATTCATGATTTCAGTAATACTGTTTTTGAAAGTCACATGCCAAGAATCTCAAACTTTTTGAGAGATGTGGTTAAAACAACGTCTTTTCAGACAACTGGGCACAAAGTATTAGTTTAAAGGTTGATCGGAGCTGTCAGGCTGCCAGGGTCCAATGGATCAGTTCTGCAGAAGATTTAAAGTGATTCCAGGTACAGGTCAGGCCGCTAGCACTTGCATCGTATGGCCATGAGCTAAGAGGAATAACAACCTGGACTAAAGGCAGTTGCAGGCGGTTAGTGTTTGCAGAGAAATCACCTCTTATGTGTGCGAGACAAGAAGTAAAGACCTGAGCTAAAGAGACTGCCAGGCACTCAGCAGTGTCTACAGTGGAACTACAACTATTAAAACACATGCGTTTTAACATTGTCCTTGCTCAGTGGTTGTGCATATGGGAAGCACTGATTGTACTCAATAGTTATAGAAAGAAATAAAAAGCATTATACGGCATCTATATGCACTAAGGAATTCTGCCTTGCCCCTATCATCCGACACATTATGCATGTCTCAGATTCTTATCTCCCTCTCTCTCTACCTCCTGATTTGTGTTTCCTATGAGCCAGCTTCCATGAGACTTTGCAGACAGGACATAGGTCTAGGAAATGGAGATCATCCAGGGATAAAGCCTGCAAACATGATCATACAACAGTGCAGTGTAGCTCTGAGGATGTCCCGATGCACCGAGGATCACCCTATGCTGTTGTTCTTTCATTGAACGCTGTCGCACCACTCACTCTGTTTCAGTCTGCAATCTGGGTAAATTGTGGAATCACCCCGAGTGACACACTGAGCATCAGCATCTGTGCCATTTACAGGGTAACAGATTCTTTTCTGTAACACTGTCATTAAAACCTTCTTACAGAGCACTTTCCTTGCCATTATAGAACAAGTCTCTCTCACACACACACATTAGTGGGACAACGGTGCGTTTGAGCACCGGAGTCAACGTCATTTAAAAGGGAGTTATGTCTTTACTAAAATACCCCTGTTATTAGCAAAACATTTATGTTTTGTGCTAATGAACACTCTTCGTTTAAACAAGTAGAAGGCAAGAAAGTGTGGCAATGGGTCTGTGACAAAGCAGCAGGTGTAAATGCCATCCGTGCCCAACCTTTATAGACATTCTTAAAAACATCACAAATGGACACCATTTCACACTAAGATTCCAACAAATTTGGCGTGCTCAATAAAGACACAAGGAGCAGTGGAATGCCTTCATAATCTTAAGTGCTTATTTGGATGAACTCCTCCTTCCTTGGAAGAGAACTGCTGCTCACTGCAAATGATTTATTTTATTATTATTATTATTATTAATCACTATTATTATTTGCTCTCACAAGTACATGAATTTACCTCTGATTTCAGTCTTTGTACACTAACTGTGCAATTAAAACATCTTTGTTCTACAGCAACAGGTTTGTTTATTTAAGCTAGGGAAAAGCTGCCATTAATTTGGTCATAATGGTACATGAAACATATTCACCCTATCTCAAATAAGGTATCATAACATGAAAGATTCCTGCCTGGTAATGAGGTATGTGCATAAGCAAGCTGCCCAGATACCTTTCAGGTATAGATAAGGTACTACTAGACGATGGCAAATGAATCATTTCCATTAAATACTCATCCACATTAAAATTAGGTGTATATTTTATTCCCATAATAATAGATGTAATATTTATAGCTCTGATGAACACTGCATGTTCATACCACAGTCTACTGTTCCTTCTATAGCACTCTGGTGCTTGGCCAGTCTTGACATTTGGTTTAACATGGAGCACAGAAGGCTGTCTATTCACTACTTCAACAAGAGTCAGCATAACTACTAATCAATTTTGAACTATTTTCAGTTAATCATTTCACTAATTTCTTAAAATTTAGCAGGTTTAGGTAAATTAGAAAAAGAATGATAGCCCAGAGCATTCCAGACATCTACAGACGACTAATGAGTTTTGTTAGTGTGAGCTTCCATGGAAACAGAAGGGTTAAGTATCCATGGACACGGCATTCGGTCCTCTACACTTCCTGCAGAGTCACAGTCCTGGATGAGCTGAGCTGAGGCAGCCTTTACTTGCTGGTACAGATACCAGAGTTTTATACCACCATTGCTGCCTGCTAGTTCTTAAACTTTAAAATCTCTTGAGTTTGTAACATTCCAAGCTGCCAACATTGTCACTTGGACTGAGCCCCCAATTCCTCCCTTTGCCCCAGCTAGAAAGATTTGTCTTAAGAAACATGACTTCCAAATAGTACTAAATCACCTTGATAACCCTAAACTCAGAGGTGTCATTGTCACTCAGTATTTTAGTTTCTAGAAGGTGCAATTATTATATCAGTGCAAGACTGTTGGGCCTTAAAAGACTCAAGCCTGCGGCCTAGTAAGCTCAGTGTAACTTCCTGAGCCTGATTTGAGTTTAGTGACCTGTCTCTGGCCAGCGACATCCACATGCAACTGACTCAGCACAGCCTGATCTGGAACGGCCTCTGCCCAGCTACTGCTAATGTGGAATATTATTGGCCCTTACACTTCACCACATCCTGAGGTCCCCACCCACTTTCTCAACACTATATAAGTACCCATGAAAGGAGATCCTACTTTGACAAGGCTCCCAACTCAAGTGTGGTTCTCTCTGGGGTCTGGGTCATCAACACTCCATCCTGCTCAGCCCCAGGAAGACACTGGCTGAACTGGTCATTCCACAGCCCTGTCTGCACGAGGAGCCAGCACAGGACTAGTGAGCTGTTTTCATGGAGGAAACGTGCACTGAGAAAATAAGGGTCCCCAACTGGAGTGGAGTCGTGAACAGATAGACTTACACTACTTCTGAGAACTTGAAAGCCTCCTCTGTGGTGTTGGTTCTGACCCTTGTGAAGTGTTCTCCGGAACAGACAGCTCATCCCAAGTTTGGCGTGTGACACACTCCTCACTTTGTCTTTGGGTACCCAACAAGTGCCTGTGGCATTTTTTTCTCTCAGAATTTGTTAGGAAGAGTTGTCCTTTTACGTTGCCCCCCCCCCAACTTATACATTCTGTTGCAGGTGGCACACACAAAAAACTTAGTAAGTTTTGTTAAGAGTTAGAAGCAATCGGGATAGGGGTGACTACCATAGAAAGTTTAAAAAAAGATTTCAAGACAGGGAGACAGTACCTGAAGAGAATCTGGGTAGATGTATTTTGAAAGATATGAATTACATATTCCAACACTGGAAAGTTTAGAGACCATGAGATTTTTTTTTAGTTCAATTGGAATGTGCTTCACCTGCCACATTTGATAGTACATTTGTTCTTTAGGATTCACCTCTCATTTATACAGAATAATTTGAATGGATAGTTTTTACCCACTTTCTGCAGTAACGAGTTAGCTTAAAATTTAAGGTGAGTCAAGCACTATTCTCCTCAACAATTTGTTTCACTCCAGTGAGAGGAAATGGGAACAGCAGTAAAGTATACAAACCCTGCTTCAAAATGAGTTTGGAGCGAGTGGTACTTAGAAAGAATATCCAGAATCGAGGGCACCCTTCATAGTGGTTTCAGTAATTTTTCTTTGGGGCACCTGTCCAAATAAATTAACACGGTGCCGTTGTGTCAAAACGACTTGGTATGATTTGCAGAAGGACAAAGTCGGTGTATTTTGAAGAACATTCCAGAGGGAAGACACGCTCTATCATCTTACTCTATTCAATGAGGTTTAGTGATGATCTTTCCATATGGGATAGCATTTTTTTTAAATCCTATTCTGTACATTGCAAACTTAAAATCCCATTCTCTTGAAATAGGTAAATCAACGACAACAATGGCTAACAGGCAGTATGTGTTGACCAGGAATGCACCTTCAGCACACACCACTGCCCAGTTATTACCTTCCTGGGCCTTCCTAATGTAATACAGCAGTCTCAGATTTCTAATACATGTGTGTGATTGTGTATACGTATGTGTGTGTGTGTGTGTGTGTGTGTGTGTGTGTGTGGTGTGTGTGTATAATTGCTTAAGGTACAGCTTTCAATGTTAATTCCAATATATAAACAAATAGATTGGGTAAGAAGTCTGTCTGGATTTGGTTTATGGAGATAAATACTGTTGGCTCAGTGTTCTTTATGCAAATTTACAAACAATAGGCAGCTTGAACACTGACAGATGTTCAGGAACATAGTCGGGTTTTACACTTTGTTTCCAATTCTGAGGAACCTTCACCTTAGAGCCACTGGTGGTGACAGCATAAGCTTCACCAATAGCAACAAATTATCTAGTTCGAGGTACAGCATCCAACCTGTGAGCTTCCAAAGAATGATGCTTCTTCCAGTTGTGTGTGTGTTTTAATTAAAAAGAACCATTGCTTTCTTTATTAACCCTCTGCCCTCTCATCTCTAAACTGTACCGATTTTGTTGTCTCCACTTGAAATCAAGCACCTGCAAAGCCACCAGTATCCATGAGAAAGGGTAGGTGACAGTCCACCTGTTAACACGAGTACACACCTGCTGCTCTGCGAGAAATGAACGGACACAGGCGTTCATTTCTGGAGTTGTTTTGGGTCTTTACTTCTCAAGGGAACGTCTGCCCCTTCCTCAGAATCCGATCAACACTAGGATTCGCCATAACTACCGCTCCAGCGAGGAGCCAGAATAATTTTGAATGTGGGAAATCAAACACTGTCATGAGGCACATCACACCTTCTCTTCCTACGTCTCCATTCCAACTTGAAGGCTTTTACACGTTTGCCTAAGGAACAAACACATGTCAGGCAGTCCACTGTTGACAGATTATCACAGAGTTCAAAGCTGGGAGAAAGGGGACATTGTAACGCTCACAAAGGGGGACAGCAAAACAATAATGCCCTTCGCGTCTAACAAAGCTCACACGGGAACAGTTCTCTTTTGCACTTAGAAGGTTATAAATGCGAAACACATACAGTAAGTAGGGCCAATTTAAACAGCGGTTATCAGCAACTTCGACAGGGATTGTACGTTTTCCTTGTGAATGGTTCCTGAGACATGCTGCACAAAGCAAAGAGGTTTCATTGAGTCCAAGCAAGAAAGAACCAAGATTTCAACAGGCAAGTATTTTAACATTGAAGTGTCAAAGAATCTTAGGAACGTTATGTGGCCAATACTCAGTTTGAATACTAAGATTTCACATTCGAAGTCTTGACCATTCCTGGGCTTTTCTGAACATCCACACATCTGTAGCGATTTGTAAATTGATGATGCGTAAACTAGGGTCGTTCACACGTTAGGGCAGGTGAAAAGGGATCAGTCCTTTTAACCAATGCTTAAGTTTCACCACCCAAGAGCAGTTGCGTTTCAAGTCAACTATACATCTCTTAACTCATTATTAATCCTATGATCCCCATGAACACTGAATAATTAATACCCATGACATTTTCAGCAGTATTTTATGATACTTTATAGATATAGGATTTCAAAAGTTTCTCTATGCACCCTTCCCCCAAAGAACTGAAATGTGTGTTTGTGTACCTGCACAATTTAAATAACAGAGAAAACACATATATTATTGTTCATAATGAATCCTATGAAGGTGAAGCTATGCATTGATATCAGAAAGCAGGGGTTTAGATTGAATAAATCAAAAATATATTTCTTAGATGACTTTGAGGAGTTAAAATTCAATGTAGAGAAAAAAACTACTCATGAAATAATTGGGATTAAAGATGGCTTACAATTTAAGAAGGATTTTGCAATTTTGAACAAGAAAAACATGTCTTTTGCCATTATTGAAAACTTTGGCCTCTCCTTATCAAACCAGAAAATATAAGGTTAAGGCAATGTGTAGACTAGGGTAGAACTTTTGTGTGTTGATGGCCCATCCAGAATACTTGACTTTATCCAGACACACCAGAGCCAAAATTACCAGAGTACAGGTCAGTGACAATGCAGACAGTAGATGCCAGGGGCAGGAGACAAAGGATGAAACTCAAGGTAGAGTTTCACGCCTTCTAGAAAAAGCCAGCAGTGGGAGATATGCAACACTCGTGTCTTCCCAATGGCCCATTTCCTTTACATTGTCCAAAAACCATGTTTGTTCATTCGTCAAATATTCTTTAATTCCATACACCCCCCATTAAGGACATAACTATTGCCCACACATTTCTCGCCCCTTCTGTTTCTTCCCATCCTCCACATCTGTTCCCAATCCCTGTTCTGCCATTGCTATCTTAATCAAGGACTGTACAGTCTCGTTTGTATGAGAGTAATAACTCTCTTATTTGTCTTATCCCTTACATCTCCTCCTCCTCTTTGCCTCCATCACCTAAAAAGAAAAATCTATAATGGTGCCATACTACAGGGGGGAAGACATGAATCTTTGAAACAGAAAAACCTTCAGTATTAGATCAACCTACCAGCTTCATCAACCCTTCTTCCCTACCCCCCATTCACTCTTAGTTCTTCTAAGTTGTTGTGCCCAGTCATGTCTCCATCTTACTGTCCATTAAGCATCTATGCTTGATTTAAAGCCCCAAAGAAATGAGATAGCATCAAGATCCACATATTTAGAACTTTATCTATACTTTAGGCGTATTTCATTTTAATAAGATACTTAAGAGCTGTGACCTATGGTAAAGCAAAGCATATTAACACAAACTTCTTCCTTCATGACTAAACAGTATTCTAGGCACTTAAATGATCCCTTATATTTATCAAATGAAAGATTAAAACAATGGATGGATATGTAGATGATGAATGAATGAACAAATTAATGAATACATATGAACAAAAATGATGAGCAGCTTCAGAATGAAATAGAACTACTACTTGGACTCTTTATAAACACCTTGAGTCATGATCAGGTGACCCCATGGGCCACTTTCTTGGCTATTCATTTTTCTAGCATTGTTCCCATGGTTCCTTATTTTTAGAATTTGAAATTATAGATGACTATGGGTCCTGACATTCAACTTCACTTTTGTACCTCAGGCATTTAAATATATTCTCATTTGGAAAAGGTCTGACTTTTTAAGACAAAATTAATTCATGGAAATAATAATGCAGGAAGATAATAGCAATCTGTGATGCTTTAATTGGTATTAGGCTGGCCACTTGGGATGTGGAAAATGTCCAAATGGATACATCAAGGTTCATACTGGCGTATTTATTATAGTTAATATTTCCGTTATGAGTTATCCTACTTTTTAAAAAAATGCACTTCTCTCTAGAGTAATTCCCATACTGCTATTTAACACTGTTGGGGAGTTTTTCTCATGAAATATTTTGTGGTGTCAATTATCCTACACCTAGTAGTCAAAGGCTCTCTTGACCAGTAATGTGGTGTCACTGAAGCCACATCAAGTTTCCCACAGTGGAACATATCAAAAAATGATAAAACGATTAACTCAGTGCCTCTCTATCCAAATAATACTTTGCATGTAAACGGACATGGAGGGACGGAGGGACAGAGGGAGGTGAAAAGGAGAGAGAGAGAGAGAGAGAGAGAGAGAGAGAGAGAGAGAGAGAGAGAGAGAGAGAGAGACTGAGAGATGGGAGACTTGCTACATTTACCAATCAGGGTACCTGACACCTCTTCCCCATCATTCTCCCTAAGACAGGAAGACTTTGTTTTTTAAGGAATCATGTTTCTTTTTTCAAAATTAATTTTTATTATGTCATTTCCTACTTCTCTTTCCTCCCTACAACCATTCCCGTACACACTTTCTTGCACTCTCTGAAATTCACAGTCTTTATTTCTGTAGTTGTTGTAACCTTGGCTGGAGCCTACTGTATAGTTCATGCTGCCATGGAACTCAGAGATTCTCCTGCCTATGCTTCCAGTGGAGAAGCTGAAAGCCTACACCGGCTAGGTTCATTTCTCTTTGCTCCCTTTCTTGACTTCTTCCTTTGTACTCTTGCTGGTCTCGGGTGTTTTTTGTTGTCTTAAAGGCCACATTGTTCTGTGACATTCCTAACATTCCGACACAGTAGCAGTTCTGTGCTTTCAATTTGGTGTTGTGGGCTAGTTTGGCTTTGTTCTTGTTGTTCAGGCTGCTAATCATCTCTATGCCTGGTTTGGGTTTTGTCTTTCTAAATGTATGCTAGGTTTTGTATTTGCAAAGCCATGACGTTATTGTGACACTAGGGCCGTAGTTTTCCCCAACGTGGAAGATTATGCCTTTCTCAGTGTCATTTCCACAATTCATCTTCATCCCAGTCCAGTTTTGGGTATTAGGGTGGTTCAGAGAGTCCCCTGGGAATACATTTCCCACTCTCTCTGACAGTGCAGCCCAGAAATAAGGTGAGCTCAATGGCGCTATCGGCTTAGTAGCTGTGGTCGCCTGGGGTCTGCCAGATCTTTCTATCTCTTGGCTTCCTTGTATTGACACTGACCTCCATGGGTTAGGATGCTCCTATAACCAGATGCCATCTTGATCATCATAATCCTCTGCACTTTTCTTTGATTTTTCTGGTGTAGAAACACATACAATTTACTAATACTCTCTTTTAAGGAATGTGTGGCAAGGTACTTTGAAGATCTTCTTAACCATACCTGAAAGGGACAGCAAATTATGCCAGCCCAACTTCTTTGAGGGGCTTGGTGCTGGTAAGTCATCAAGTATTCTGCAGTATTTACATTTTTCTTTGGCATTCTCCCACTCCCATGGTACCAGCGCATACCAAATATGTTTGGAGCAGGTCTAGCACAATGGTACGTTAACTGCTATGTACAGCGAGTGTAACCCTATTTTCCAGTTTTCCTGAGATGGTCCGAATTTATACCTGCTCCCTCCACTCCTCTTATGCATAACCTGAGGGAATTTCCTAGTGTGGATAAGGACTTCTCTCTTTACCTGAATGAGTAAGTACCCTTTTTATGGAAATTTGAGTTTTAGTGAATAACTCTTGGATATGTCTTCAAGATATAAACATAAGGATCTTTTGTGGTTGTGGTGAGCCCAAAAGGAATATTTCTAGAAACATAAAACATCTTTGAAAACCAATAAATCACATCAAGTTTCTAATAAATGTTTAAGGTTCATGTTGAGCAAGCATTTCTGCTTATAGCATTGTGCTACGTTCTCCACCGTTTCTATCATAAAGATGAGACACGGAGAGTGTAATGTGAAAGACTGAGGATAATATTATCATCCTGTGCTGGAGTTCAGGGTCACTCCAAGAGCCACATTAAATGTATGGCACACTCTATTACCTTCAAGGTAAATGATTTATTACAATAAGGAGGTCAAAAAGTCCTCTTACAAAAAAACGTGGACCAGTTTTAAAGCCCAGAGATATTAGAATTTGATATTATCTAACATAAGCTTTAGTCTCTCAAGTGGGTTTTACAATTTTTTCCCCATCATGTATTTTTAAATTTTTGTTAGAATGAAATTTTCATCAAAATGAAAATTCCATGTAGATTCCAACTTCTTTATTATTTTCCTCTTTTTTTTTCTTTACCATGGAATTACTTAAAAGTTGGTTAAGAGGCAATGTTAGCTTGAATGTTCATCGACTGATGACGATTGTCTAAAATAACGATGAAGACAGACTTTGAGCAGCCAAGGTGTATAGTGGAATGATGGAGAGTATGGGGTTAAGAATATCTAATCACAGGATTATCTTGACTTTTTAGATTTGTTAACTATATACCTCTATTTCTATATACCCATGGTAAAACAAACCTCTATTCCATTGCAATTATGGTCCCAATAAGAAGTTATTCTACCCATTCAAACACTTTCAAGTCTTACTTTGAAATAAATATTTTCATAAACAGTAAAAAAAAATCTACCTATTTGGATAACTCTCGTTGTTCCAGTGCCGTTACAAAAATAGAAAATCTAATTATATAATAAGGCATTAAACAGATATGTCATCGCCTTTTAAAATTATATTATTGTCTTTTTACAGAGTTAGGCATTTCTTGTGCAAAGTATGGGTGGTTAAAACTGCATTGTTTTCCCAAAATTGTGTTAGTCTGAGAAAACTAGTAAGTAGTTATAATATGCATACAATTTCTGATGCAATTTTTCGTCACTTAAAAGCAAAACACATTGACACACATTTCAGTTGAAATGTGCTGTTTTAAAAGCATCACTTAGGTTTCATTTGTTCTTCCGTAAACAGAAATTATTAGCCTCGGCTAATTGCTGAATATCTATAAGCACTTTCTGCATCAGTTTCTACTGGGCATTTCTGTGGTTTAGTGAGACCATTAATGCTGTATTAGTAACATCGAAATGGGCGAGCCTGGCTCAGCATTCAAGCTAACATGCTTTTCCCAAAGCAGCAACCACTCCAAGCCAGCATCATCTCACACTGCCCCAGGCAAAAGAACACAAAAGGTTAACACTAAAATAAAAAGCAGATGTAGGAAAAGGAAAAGCACAGAGCCATGGTGTGCTCTATCCCAGTTAACAAAAACAGATTTGTGGGTCTGCCTTGGAATTATACTAAGAAACCCCTTGTAAAGGTCAGCGTCCAAGGGGCAGGGGGAAAAAAGTCCTTACTTCCCTTTATATAGACTCAGTAAGATGCAAATGAAAAAATCAGTGCCTGGTGGCTAAAAAGGACACAGCAATGTTTATGCTCCAGAAGCATACTTCTTCAAGGATTCTTACAATCAAAGGCATAATGTTTGACCTAGCCCACACTAGTGATGGGGATGTCTCAAATTTTGGGCCACTAAAATACTGTAACCTACTTTTTCCAGCTCTTTGGTAAATTAAAAACAACAGCAACCACCAACAGTTTAATAACATTCATGTATTGTGGGAGTGGGGGAGGTGGCTAGCACATACACACACACACACACACACACACACACACACACACAACACACACACACGAGTTCCATGGAAGGCATGTGGAGGCCAGACAACATCTTGCAGAAGTCAGTTTGACTTTCATCATTGAGTATCAGACTTGGAATATCAGGCTTGGTGACAAGCATCTTTACCTGCTAAGGTGGCACCTCACCAACCATCTAAGAGGATGTTTGTGGTTATTACAAAGGAGACCGAGTACAAGTCCTAATAAATCTATGCTTTCTTTGAGTTTAAATATGGAAAAGCACCCTGACATGTTTCTACAACTGCATGTTCAACAAGACTTACTATTGGTGAATAATAATGTTTATACTTTATTTATTGGGAGACTGACCTATTTTATTCCATTAACCAATTAACAACCTACTCGACTTATGTACCCCTGTATAGACATGAGTAAGCCCTACCAAGTGATCAGTAACTGTTTTAGGTAATTCTGAATGCTCACTAGTTTCAGACACCTAAGGAAACCCACATGGTGTTAACACAATTGTCCCATCTCACAGACGGGCAAGGAGTGCAGGTGTGAGGTGACTTTCTCAAGGTCACGGGCTAATGCTCAGGTGTGTACCTGGGTAATCTGATTCAACAATCTGGATTCAAAGGGCTGGGAAGATGGTCAGCCCATGAATGGCTGCACCTGAGCATGAGGGCCTACGTTTGATCCCCAGCATCCACACTCAGAAGCAGAGCATGAAAGCACACCCTTCCATCCGAGTGCTGAGGGGTCAGAAGCAGAAACAGCTCAGGGCTCTCTGACCAACCAGCTTAGCAGAATCCACAAGCTCCCTGTTCAGTGAGAAACCATGTGTTCTATTTTTGCTTCTGCTGATGTGAGAAAACGTTCCACTGAAAAGAAACTTTGAGGAGAAAAGTTTCCTGTTTTGTTCACATTTGCAGTTAAGTAAGAAACAGTCCGCCATGGTGGGGGTAGGATGTCAAGGAAACAGGAGGCTGAAACATCTATTCACATCACATCCACAGTCAAGAGCAGAGAGGAACAAGCCAAACCCAAAGAAAGATGTTCACTTACAGGCTGAGTCATTTCACATCAATTAACACAAGACAACCTCCTACCGACATGCAGAGGCAAACCCTGCCTCAACCATCAATGAGACTCTATTATCAGATAATTCTAGGTTCTATGGAGTAGACAAAACAAACCACCACACCCTGACACTAAAGAGAAGTGAAGAGTCATTAAAGACGGTAACCAACAATGTTTTCATCTTTGTTTTCACACACGCACATGCACACTTGCACACCTGCATGTGTGTATGCACACACACGCACACGCACACACACACACACACACACACACAAATAATAAGAGATTATTTAATAATTAAGAGACTGAGTTCATAGACATCAAACCTAATTCTTGAAGGCTTTTTCAATAGAGCGTTCCAGCCATTTCTCACTGAAGTAAATGGGATTCATCAGATAGAGAGATGAGAAGATTGACCAAGAGAGGACTAAATAGTACCTTCCAGAAATGTACCCATTGTGGTAGACCTAATGATTCTCTTGAGCCATTCTAGACAACACTGTGATTTAAGGAGAATTTTTTTCATGCAAAGATTATTTTAGATAACACCTTCTACTGTGGTTCTCCTCTTTCACACCGGGAATAGGCTCCAGGCTTACACAGCCATGAAAGAACATGCCGAATTTGTCTTGTTCTATTCTACTTAATTTTGTAAGAATAGCGGACTCAAATTTGTAATCCCTCTGCCTCTGCTTGCTAAGTTCTGTGGTTACAGGTGTATATGCCTGTGACTCTAGAATGCTCTTGCAATGACAATTCTTGGCTCTGATGAAATCATTTTGAGAAAAATTAGTTATTTTCCATTATAGTATGCTGTTTAAAAATACTATGAACATGAGTCTTTTTGGGAAAAGATAAGATCATCTGAGGTAATTTCTTGACGAATTTGTTTCCTTTGCATGTTATCAAAGACTCCCCTTTCTAATGCATCTGACATCATACAGAGGCAATAAGAAGCATGTGCACTGCACCTGTAAAGAGGAATAAGTAAAAGCTTCCTGTGTTCACCTTTCTCAGGATGACCAGAATCCAGAGCGCTGGCACCACAGCTGGCAAGGATGGGTAGCACCAAGAACTGGCATTGACTGCTGTTGGGGAAGCAAAATAGGACTGCTACTCTGAAATGCAGTGTGGCAAAGATGAGCACACCCTCACCGTGTGAACTAGCAAGTCTGCCCGTTACCCCAAAATATATAAGGCTATGTCTTCATGAAGACATGTAAACAAAAGGTGTTTATAGCAGGTTTATGCATAGATTTTAAATTCTGGATACAGCCACGTTTTCCTTTGGAAAGGAAGTGATAAATAACTTCATTCAGAAAGTAGAATGTCATCCAGGCTAAGGAGAAAGGCAGTATTAAGCTATTAAAGGCATGCTATAAACTTGACTGCATACAAATAACTAAAGGAAGCCAAGTTGAAATGGCTACACACTGTATGATTCCAAACAGATGGCACTCTGGGAAAAGCAAAGAAATGGGGGAAAAGACCAGTGGCTGCCAGACATTTCAGAGGAAAAGGCAGTTAACACAGCACAGAAGGGCTGTTAGGGACATGGGAAGGGTGTCATATAACAGTACAGAAATACAAATGGTTGGCCTTATATATCTGTCTAGATTCATAGCATGAACAAAACTCAGCATACTGAATCTTCTTCAGCAGGAGACATGTCTAAAACTTCAGACCAACAGCTACGGGTAGGTTTATGCTTGAGGGCTGATCACTTCTGATTCTTTTCAGTCCCCTCAACACACTAACAAATGATATGTACAGTTATGTGTACCCTTCAGCCTTGGTTCTGGGACAAGGAAGAATTATCCCTGGAGACCAAGAGCCACCTATGATGATGGCTGACTGAGAGTAAACCTTGTTTGTTTCAACTACGGAGACTCAAAGGGAATCTTTCTTGATTTTTCAGCCTAATCCACTTCTGAGTGTACCTGTTAGAGCTCCCCTGAGAGCAAGCCCCACACAGAGCCTTCATCTTGCTTAAGTAATTTATCCCTAAGATTTAACACAGAGCCTGACATCAAGTAGACATTCAAAAATATTTTAGTAAATGAAAAAAGTCTATGTATCCTCTATCATAACAGCTTGGAGACAAAGGACAATATCTAAAATCCATCCTAGGGAAAAGAATCTAAGAAATTACATCAGAAAATTCTAGAATTTACAGAAATCCCAACTCAAAATGACTAATGAAAAAGTATTAATATATGAGTGTCTACAATGGAGTCACTATTATAATCACTGATTATGCATTTAATAAAAAAATCCCACTAGGAAAACCAAATAGAAAATATTGCCTATTTATAGTAGGTTTTGGAATTTTCATAGATTTTATGACTGACCAAAAAACATCTTGCTTCATCAGATGTGATTTTAGCACCATTTTTAATATAGAGAAAAAATAACTTTAAAAGAATGGGTACAATAGATATGGGATCTTAATGTCTGGTCTTATTTCCCCAAGAAAAGCAGGTAATTCCTCAGAGAGACCTTCTGAGACCTGCTACCACCTGTCTTCCCAGTTTCTAACTAGAACTGTCTTAACTTCTATACGTCTATCTGAATCTCTGACTGTTTCAACTATATGTGGAAGTTCACACACATAGACATGAGGTGTTTGAGCATTCCTACGAAGTACAAGAATATCAATTATGTATTCACTAACATTTGAAAACACACATGACGGTCATTGTGCTTTTAGAACAATATTATGGCCAAGGCACTGACATTGTAATAGTTCACCTTATCAGGAGGTTTCATTGTTAGTATTACTACCAATATTACCGTTTACTGCCATCTTGATTTTATTCATTTTAATACTGTTATGATGAAGATTTCCATATTCAAATGTATTCCTCAAAGTCCTCCAGGACAGAGAACCAACCAGACATGTGTGCATGTGCATTGGAAGTAGGGATATATATGTCTCTGTTACTCAAAGGAGATCATTGTTGGTGCATTTGGGCTTTTAACTGATTGAAGGAGGTCCACCCGTATTGACAAGAGCAATGTGCTTTATGCACTCCCTCACTAATCCAAGTCTCATTGAAATGCACCCCCAATGGGAAGGAAGGATTGGAGGAGCCTGAGGGACCAAGGACACCGTAAGAAAACCACAGAAGCAATGAATCTCACAGAGACTGAACCGCCAACCAGACAGGCTACATGGGACTGACCTAGACACTCTGTACATATGCTACAGTTGTGAGCTTGGCCTTGCGGGACTCCTCACAGTGGGAGCAGGGGCTGTTTCTGGATCTTCTACTTGAGTTTTGGACCCTTTCCTCTTACTGGGTTGCCTCTTCCAGCCTCAATCGGAGAGGAGGTGCCTAGTCTTACTCCAACTTGATGTAACATGGCTGGCAGATATACATGGGAGGCCTACCCTTTTCTGAAGAGAAAGTAGGAGTGGGCAGGGTGGGATGGAGAGGAGGTTGGTAGGAGGGATTGGGAGAAAAGGAAGTGGGGAACTGTGATTAGGCCAGCGGAAAAAAATTAATACAACTAAATTTTAAATCTACGCCCTCACAAGAAACATGTAATGTGTGATTAAATATTTGGTCACTGTGGACCAGCCAACTTGACACAATTATAATTAGTCATCAGACCTGACTTTCGGAACATGCATTCTTTTACTTTGTGTGTGAATGAATAAACAAAGCCTTTGAATGACTGAGTATGAACCATAGCCCCTCTTTATCATAAAACCTGCAAGAGATAGCTCTTCTGGGGTCATCCTCCTCCCAAAGCATATGAAGAAGGAACTAAAAACTGCATTTGTAAACAGTGACTAGTTTTTCCTCCTGGGTTTGGATATGGCTCTCCTGTTTTGGGCTATATTAAAAGACACAAAGGATGTACAGTCACAGAAGACTTTCCAGGAGTGACATACATTTAACTGTGAACAGACAAGCTTTCCATAGCAAAGTTCTAGCGGCAATGCCCCGGAGGGGCCAAGTGTATACTACAAGTATTTATCATGAGGCAAAATTGGAGGCTACTTGCTGAGCTAAGGCTGGCAGGACCACTATGCAGAAGACACAGGAGGGTGGTTGTCAGGTTTACAGCTCGGCTCACTTCCAGTGCATTGTGCTCAGTGAAACGGAAAACGAACACATCGACAGGGTCCAATTCTCTCTGTATTTGCTGTATTCACAGGAAGGATAAACCCTCAGTAGTATACTATTGCTATCGAAGAAAATTCTGTCATGATGGAGTGTTCTTTTACCTCAGGTGTGCAAACACATTTTTCATATTATCAATATTTATCCTTACCTACAGTATGAAATAGTTATGTAGTAAACACGCCACTGGATACATCTCCATAGAACATTAATACAGGTAAAAACTGAGTATGTTGAAAGTTATTATTAATAACGTTTATCAAACTTTACTCATAAGCACATTTCCTCACAACTCATCTGAGAAGCCCTAAAGCTACAATCTGGAGACAAATGACTTATGTATGTAGTTTGCATCAGTGTTATGCGTGCAGGCTGTGCTTTCAACAAGTTCACCTGTGAAATTTAATCATAAAGGAGTGTTGGCCATCTGATCAGACATTTAGTAATCTCATAAACTGATCACATGTTGTAACTGAAACTGGGAAATTGAGATTTCTTATCATGGCACCCATGTAGATTTCTCTGACTGTGAGACAAAGTCTCTTTTAAGATTACTCAATTTTATTTCCTTCCCCTGTAATCAGATTGATAACTACCTCAATTGTCATCACAGAGCCTTCCTCCTGTAACTGATGGAAGCAGATGCAGAGATCCACAGCTAAGCATGGGCTCTGGAGTCCAGTCGTGAAGAGGGAGGAGTGATAATATGAGCAAAACGGGTCAAGACCATGATGGGGAAACCCACAGAAACAGCTGAACTGAGCAAGTGGGAGCTCACTGATGGCAGATTGACAGCTGGGGAACCAGCATAAGACAGAATTATGCCCTCTGAATGTGGGTGACAGTTGGGGGCTTGGGAAGTTTGTGGGGTTACTAGCAGTAGAACCAGTATTGTCCCTAGTGCATGAACTGGGTTTTTGGAGCTCTATTCCCTTTGGAGAGATGCCTTGCTCAGCCTAGATACAGGATAGGAGGGCCTTGGTTCTGCCTCGAGTGATGTGACAGTCTTTGTTGGTTCCCTATGGGAGGGCATCACCCTCTCTGAGGAGTGGATGGAAGGTGGGGTAGGGAGATGGTGGGGGAATGGGAATATATGAATAATATGAGTAAATGAGGAATGTGAGTGTGGAATTTTTCTTTTACTCCTTATATTCATCTTAATCACCAAATTGTCTTGATTCTACTCCTCATCTCTCTATCTCCACAATGCCACCGCTTTCCTTACTAATTTCAAGCTCATAATCTTATATCTCCATCTGGTCCCTTATAGTTGGATGCACTTAACAATTACCTAGACCTTTCCCTTTCTCTAAACTCAAAAGACTTCCACAGCTCTTCGGTGCCTGGAGAGTAAAATCCAAGTCTTCCACACAGAAACTTAAGTTTCTTGTAACACAGATTTGCTACCACTCTGTTTCCTGAAACTCCCAGTCACCCAGTTCCCAACACATTCACTACCTCACCTGAGAATAACTTTCAATTCCACAATTAAGACCTGGTGTATCCCTCCAAGCTTTTGCATAAGCTGTTTTCTGTCTGTATTGCTGTTGATCTAGTCAGCCTGAATTTTAGCATATCATTCAAGTTATAAATTGATGACATCCGAGGGAGGGGAACCTCTTATTTCCCAAGGTAGTCCATTCATCAATGGCCTTGGCTATGATTCCTTATAACCACACAAATACTATTTTTTCTTTCCTCGGTATATCTTCCAAGGATTAAAAACACATTATTCTTGTGTTTCTGTTCTCAGAGGTTAATATTCACAAACCCAACACACACATGTTTCCCTCAACCACTAAAGTTGGGGTCTGGAATCTTACTGGGTATGCCCAGCTGACATGTGATCATACTAACAGGAAGCTCGGCTCCTCTCTTCATAAAAGGCGCAAGTCAGCTCAACTCCACAGTTGAGAGACATGGTTGACAAGCTGTGGGTCACCCAACAGGGAACTGCCATTGTCTGTCATTCTAGAGAGATGGGGGACCTGGGGGACAGCTGTGCTTTCATGCACCCCCTGGTTGTCATTCACAAACCGTCCTGTGCTCACTGGAAGAGAAAATACCTTCTATTTCACTTAACCGAGCTTTCTTTGCCCTATTCACCAAAATGAGAATTCTAAGTTGCAAGGGAACTCTCGTGGTGCTTTTAAAGTCCCAGTACAATGTGTACAAGGTGGTAAGGAAGGATGTAGCTTTGATAGAATACACACAGCGCTGCAATCTGTACAAAGACATACATTTTTAAGTAAGAAGTTTATCCCCCAATATATAAATAAGAGTTTGAGGTCTCCAACGTGTGGTTCCTTGAGTGTCACTGTCTAATTGTTTTTTCCACTTTTTTAATCATATTTTTCCAATGTATTCTTCCCTAACTTCAGTATATTCTTGCCTAATCTTAAGTGTTCATACATAGCATGTTTTGGACACATACATCTTCCAGTGCCCTCCCACAGAACCTTCAGCTCCCTCACTTCCATGTGTCATATTTTCTTGTTTTTTGTTTTTGTTTTTGTTTTCTTTTTTTGAGCAATGAGTTTAAGGAGGTGCCTGTACAGGCAGATTCACCAGAGAGCAGACAGGTGGTAACAAGGGGCGACATACTGGAGAAAATGACTTCCTTTGTTCCGTTCTATTCTTCAGGTCCAGCAAAGTCCTAGTCTCCTTTCCTTAGAGAACCCCACATGGTCAAAAATGGATTACTTAATGACTCCCCAGGTACATTTACTTCCAGCAAATATTAAGTCTAAAAGGTTTTTTAACTAACATGACAGAACTTTGGTATTGGCCATAACGTTAGAGCAGACCTGGGGTCCTCTTCACATAATTCTCAGGGCATGCATATTCCATGGCCTCAACATTCCACAGAGTTGATAACTAAATGGCGCCCAACTCACGTGACATCACAGCGTGTGAACACTCACAGTTAACTTTAAGGCCAAAACCACACTCTTCAGTAACATTTGCAAATGTATTCGCAGCTCACATAGTACCGTCCTGTGGGACCGTCAAAGCGCTGATCTGTAGCCTGTCTTTCATTTTAAGGTGAAGACACAGCCCACATTTGAGATATGCTGCTACTTGGAGTCTTTGCATTAATTTCCAATAACTCTCTAAACAAATGCCAAGGCAGACATTCTTGAGTCCTGTCAAATTATTGTTTACGAAGTGTGTGGCTCCCTAATTTAAAACAGCAGATTTAAAATGTTACCTTTGCCTGATGCTGCATCCTGGGTTCTTACCTGCCTTGAACACAGTGTCTAATTGATGTGAAAACTGCACACACATTAATCCGTTACTGTTTGAACCTCCTTATTAAAAACCCAATGTTATTACCATGATTACCAACTTCCTTAAAGTGTTCTGCTCCTAATTGCCTCCTCATTTAAAACTTCAGTTTCTCTAATATGAATTCTACTCACTCAGTGTCTGCCTTTCTCATTATAATAGTAAAAAATAAGCACCCACTCTAAAGAAATATCAAAGACAAGGTGCTATACCAGATTTTCCATTATGTAAAATGGCCTAGAGTTATTGAGTATTAAAGAAAAACAGATAGGAAAATAAGCATTTTCCACAATTCTCCCCTTGTTACCTCACAATAATTCCCATTTTCTACATTTACCGTGGAAGATTAAGGCAGTCCTGGCATGCCCAAGATGGCGTGCTCACCTTGAATTCGACCACTTGCTCCATCCCAGTCACAGGCATCCCTGCTACCCCTTGGGTGTGGTTTTCCTAGGACATCTGCCATCTCAAGAGCCTTAACTTTTTCTTCCATCTGCTTAGAGTACTTATTGTCCAAATAGCCATGTGGGTTACCGACCACCTCAGATTCAAGCCTTCGATCAAATACACAAATACACTCAGCACTTTCCACTTCCCATCCTTTTCTGCCTCTGTGACCTACCACCACCATCCAATGTGCTATTTATTTTATTAATTTTTGCTGCCTCTCATGTAAGGGGAAGGATCTACTGTATCTTTGTCACCCAGACAGACGTATCGCATTTCGTATCCTGTGGTTCCTCAAAGAAGCAGCCAAGCTTCTACTCCAAGTAGATGGCCCTAATGTTGTAACTATCTCATCCCTTACCGCACTTGACAATGGGCAGAGCAGTCAGTTCAAATACAGCAAAGGAGGAAAGCAGAGAAAAGATGAGGCAAGGGAGAGAGAGGACATAGATGCTCAGACACCAGGTGGCCATAGCATGCCACTGAGCTCTCAGACTTGGGAGACAACGCCATGAGGAAAACCATCAATGTAACCGAGGTGACAGAAGCTGTGGTAATAGACACTCCCCCCCTACAGTCCCCAAGAACCTGATGACGATAACTTGAATGAGCTTAGAAATGGATTCTCCCCAGATTCCCCACAAGGAAGCACAACCCTGTTATGAAAATACAATGCCCACTCTTTAATCCCCCCTCCAGAAACCCAGACAACAGATACTGTAGTGTCACCTGTGCCTAGACATATAAGCTACAGATAATCAATGGGCATTGTATAAAGTCACTGAAACGTCTTTTAATATCTACGGCAGCAACAGAAAACTAATATGATTTAGGAGAGATTGGGCCCTGGAGGAAGAAACTTTTATTTCTATGGTTTTGTTTCATTGGTGTCTTTACTTGAAACTTAGAACAACTCCTTAAAACAGTAAACAATATAGCATATTTGTATTAGTGTTCATTTGCCATATGTATTTGCCTCCACAAAATCTATATCTCAAAAGTAAATGAAAATATATTAAACTGATATTAAAATGTGAGAACCGGGTTGATTTGAAAACTCTTTATTAAGGAGTTAGCATCTCCACAAGTTCCAGGGAATAAGATTCAGGAGGCAACGAAATATCAAGGTGGCACTTTCTAAGATGCAGACTACAACTTCTCAGAAAGTGATAAAATCAGTGCATGAGGCTGATATTGGAAGAAAGGAGTGGAAAGAGGGAGAGAAAGGGAGAAGGAAAAAGGAGAAAGATCAAAATGTAAGAAAGAACCAACAATCAGTCCAACTTTAACTGAAGTGTGGCACATATAAGTGTGTGTGTGTGTGTGTGTGTGTGTGTGTGTGTGTGTGTAGTGTGTAATGGGTCACAAGATAAGATATATATCTTACTGTAGGTGTCTTAATATAATGTATAAGCCTCAGCCCTAAAGGTCATTTGCCTTTGTGCTGTAGACTAGACTGCAATTTAGGACCTGACTGGCAGAGAGATGAAGATAAATGAATGGGGATATGCTGGGTAAGAAGGCTGATCCAGAAAGAACCACACCGTTCTAAATGTGTACTCCTATCTGCCAGGCACCATGAGCATTGGGAGTGCAGATGGCACACACACCGTGCCGTCTTAATGTAATGAAGTAATCTTTAATCCTCACACTCTGTTCTTCCTTTGCCCTGGATATGGACCAGCACCCTTGTCCCCTGTTTGGATATACCAACATTCAGCCTTGGTACAAAATGCAGCTTCCTCTGCAAAGGGGCAATTTGAGGCTTTGGTCAGGAAAATTCACAAGAAGCTGTTTCTCTCCTCCCTTCTAAAAACTGGTCTCATCAGTCTTCCGAGGTTAGCCATGTATTAATGCCGCATTAATTTAGCTGTGAAGGAAGTTAGAAATGCCCTTGGCACATAACAGACAGAGAGATTGAAACTAAATCCAGTTTGACATCTTCATGCCTTTGAAGACGACAGAGCAAAAAGCAAGGACATTGCCAGTGTATTATTTTAATAGCATTAGTCTTGATACTGTTTACCATTTATTCCAACGTCCCTCTATGCAGGATGCTGCGTAGAGATAAAGAAAAAAAAATGCCTCTATTCATTTCCCTGTCTCAGGTGTATACGTTACTTGTTGGCAAGGATTATTCCATATAGCTCTGTGTTGTTCATACTGTCTATTATGGTTGACTAAGTTCACTAAGTTATATGTAGGGTTGGTGTACTACACCTTGACAGCTAAGTCAGCACTGTATTTGCTTTCGTGTTTAAATTATAAGTATTGTTACTATATAATGTGCTCTAGAATTCTTAACATCTGCGCACCCACACTGTGTCACTTTCAAAAATCATTTTTGTTTAAAGGAACATTTAAAAATACAGAATTCCTATCTAGTTAAGACTTTTTAAAGTATGTGGACAAAGATAAAAGCACCCCAGCTTCCACAAATTATGCCCTCAAAATGTATCTCATACATTAAAAAGTAGATAGAATTTGAATACATGCTTCCCAAAGATAATTTTTCTAATGGCAACATAGAGTCACTTATAAAGTAAGTTTTTGTCATGTTTTCCTTTGGTAAGAATCAGACCTGAGAGCTACTGACCCCTGTGTTTTGGAGCACGAGGTCCATACCAACCGATAAGAAATTGAAGTTCTAACATAGCCCAAGGTTCCTCAGATCTTCCAAAGAAGAAGAAAAATATCAAAACATTAAAAGAAAGAGCCAGAGTCTGTTTTTTACTGACAGTCCCAACGGTGTTAAAGATATTTTCTCCTATCTCCCGAGCTTCCCAGCACCTTTCCCCCCTGCTATTTTGTATTGTATAATTAGCATATAATTATGTGCTCTTTTACACTGGAGAGACTATTCTTTTATTAATGACTCTAAAACAAGTTCCTCACTATTTATCTTTGAAAGTGACTTCAAAATAAAAGGCTCGTAAGACTTTTCCTTTCTTTTCATCTTAAATCTTAAAAGTAATGCAGGAGATAGTTTTGGGTGTGATAGATGCTATTTTTTTTTCCTCAACCATGAGAGGGGCAGGAAAACAAAAAGATTTGGAAACAAATGTTGAATCTTCTATGCTTTGTCAGACTAAATGGGTCTGAGAACAAAAATTTGATGTTTCTTAAAAGGCTACCTGTTAACTGTCTACCTTCCTTTCTGGGGAAGAAAATAGGTTGGAACAAAAACAACAACAAATCTCTCTGAATGTAAAGGCAGAAGCATGGTTCCAAATTAGTCAGGTGAACTCACCCAGCCCTGAATTCTGGTCGGTTCTGGAAGATTCCATTTCTCTCTGCTGAGGCCATGCATGCCTCACTGCTGGATTTGGCTGAATGCTCTCCTTCACTGTGAGACTTACCTGAGGGTTCCAGATTGGACATGGGCAATTATAAGGGAGAGTGAAATTTTTAATACTAGCTCTGGCCATTTTTCTAGAGGTGAAAATCCTGTATGACCATCATAGTTTGCCTCTGAAACACAAAGAGCTTTGGGCTAAGAGCAGCTTGCAAGCTACATTGTTACCGATGCAGACTCTCTCCTATGCAACCTTTTGTGTCCAGAACCTGCAAATCAAGGATAATGGTTGCATAGGGCTCAGGCACTCCCAGACTTCTTATTCAAGATTGGCAAGTGGACAATAATAGCAATGAATAAAATAATGACTTACACCTCTTAATAATATTATAACTACTTATGCAGGGAAGAATCGGTCCTGTGCTATACTCAGTCTCTGTGTTGTACAGTTGAGCCCCAACCTATTTAACGGGATTTCTTTCTTCCCTCACTGTATTACAGTTTTTTAAAGGCAAAAGGCAGAGCTAATGACATCAGAAACTAACTTCTATGGTAATATAGCAATATTTACCATTTCTATGGTAATATAGCAATTTTACCATTTACCATACAATATTTACCAAACTGTTTTATGAATTCAATAAATATTCATATTTGTGCAATTTTGACTAGCCAGGTACGCTATCATAGTATTCAGTTAATTGAAAATATCTAAGTATGCCCATGATTTACGAGTTTTTTTCCCCTTAGGGTTAGAGAGACGGCTAAGAGCATCCACTGATATTATAGAGAAACCAAGTTTAGTTCCTAGAACCCAATTTGGGTGACCCTACACCTGTAGCTCCAGTTCCAGGAGACCCAGTGTTCTCTTCCAGCCTTCTCAGGCATCTTTAACCATGTTATGTTCACATACCAAAATGAAGACACATGTAGATACACATAAAGGAAATTTAACGTATTAAAATGCAAGAAAAAAATACATATACTTAAAATAATTAAGAACAAAGATGCTTCTTATAAAAGAAGCAAAGGGAAAAACAGTTTACTCTGATGAATCGAAATTTTCCTTCCTTCAAGGTATTTTATCTTTTCTCTTAGCAGTTTTCTTTCTATTAGAATCCTGGCCTCAGAATCACCAGAGATCTTAGAAGCAATGTAATCAGAGCACCCACAACTGTATTAATCCAGGACAGATGATGGGAACTCACCTCTCCCTTGGGCACTGGCCAAGATGTTAAGTACTGATAAACACTGTTCAAGTCACTGCTATTGTTAAAAATAAGTCCACCAAATTCTTGTCAGCCTGGCATCTGATGTTTTGCACTCAGTGGCCATGACAGAGGCATGGAGCACTCACTCTAACTCCATCATTTGTGCTCCTTTTTGCTGCCCTGCTCTCCCTGAGCAACAGAAACGTTGGTCTTCCCTTCTGCCACTGCCGGACTAATCCTCAGATGGGTTCAAGATGCCTACATGACAACCACACGTCATTTCCCAGACACTGTCGGTGTGGTTTGAAACAACTTTCTGTCAGACTTTGTGTTTTCACAAGTTTACAGGAACTCTAGATGACCCTGCAACCACCTAAGTTAGCAGAGGAGGACTTGAGCCATCCACCTATCAGAGGGACGAGCATGACCGATGTTAAAAGGCAAGGCCAAGTCCAAAACTTAAGTGTCAATGTCTGTGTAAGCTCACTCATTGAATTGGCTGGGAAACAACTCTTTGAGATTCCTGTTCCAATTTATATCACATCAAGGGTTTCCTGGAGCAGTCTCCTCCTGTCTGCTCTCAGTACTGAAGGTGCGCTGGGAACACAGAGATAGAGACGCTACAGGCCCAAGATCAATGGTGATGGACAGGTGGTGGTTGAGTTGTGGAAAGAGGAAGACGGACATTTGTCCAACAGCTGAGCAATCTGAGAGCATTCATGGCAGAAAGATCAAAGACAGACAGGGGGCCGTGGAGAGAAGCATGGGAGGGGGAAGTGAGAGAGAGAGAGAGAGAGAGAGAGAGAGAGAGGAGGAGAAACTAAAGAAGGGTAAAACGCTCTGGGGACACAATGAAGAGAGACTCACAGCTGGCTTGAGTACTGTGAACCTTTGAGGCCATTTGTTTCTGCTCCTATCTACCTCCACCTGTCTATGGCCACCAGGTGTAGCTACCAACTATAGACACAACAAAATCTATCAAGGACCTAGTGTTTGAAGAGCTTCCTGCCTGGTCACAATTTTTAATCCCACAGCAACACAACTCTTGGCCTGGTGACATTCTATAAGGTCCTCTGTCACCACCTGTTATTCGTGAAGAATGAAGGAAAATCAGAAAATGTTGTCTACTGGCATGCAGTAGCACACTGCTAAAGCAAGCTTTAAGGTCTAAATGTGGTTTTCCTGCCCAGAACCATCATCTGTCTTGTTTACACAAATTGGAGTAAATTCTCTGAAGGTGAAGCTCGGTTTTAGTTTTGGATTATTAAGAGTTGGTCAACAGGGAAAGAAATGGCACCATTAGAAAATAATTTTTTTTGAGAATTTGAACAGCATCATCTTGACCTTTTCATTTCAATGATCTAGAAAGTTAACTATATTCCCAAAGGTCTACCTCATTTGAAAAGAAGTGTAGGAGAATTTAATCATTATCACATAAAGAATATATTAAATCCTCTGCTAAAATTAAGTTATAGTTACAGATGGAGGGATCAGTTTTGAGAATCGGGTTGTGTGGCTAAATCTCGGTCCCTCAATTAATTACCATCATGACCTTGTGAAGTCACTTAACTTTGTGAAGTATTGGTTTACTCATCAGTAAAATGGAAATGAAAATACCATCCTCATGGAGCTATTAAGAAGAGTAAATTAGATAATGTACTTAAAGTACCCTGTTCAGGGTACAGCATATGTTTATGGGTTCAATAAATGTCAGCTTCCCCTTGTCCACTGGAGTAATGAGAACACAGAATGGCTATAGAGAGCTCATCTCTTTACTAAGTTATTTTGTCAATGTCTGTCAGAATCCCAAATCTTTAGTCAATTCCCATTATTCACATTGTTAGTAGGAACAGTGTGAGGGGAAAATAATTTCGTGGTAATAAATACCTTGCAAGAAAATTTTATACCAACAAAAATGTTAACAAATCAGAATTAGAACTTTTGATAGCCCGTTGAATAATATAATTGTTCTAACTAAATGATCATATAATCATGTATGTGGCATATTTTGGGGGAGTATTTCCCAAAATTTAGCCAACAAATTGGAATCAAGAATAGTTGTCAACAAAGTAGTTTTTTTTTTAATCTGTACTATTCAAAACATGGACACATGTAATGCCAATGCATTGATGACATTACTTGACAGGGTAGAATGTTGGGATGACAACAATAGAATATCACCTGAAGATACTCAGAAATTTTTTTTTCATGTCAAATAAATATTATCTAGTTAGGTGTCACTTTTTATAAAATATGCTTATACCATTATTTTGTTTTATTATTCAAGTATCCAGCTCTAGTCAGTTACCAACTTTCCTTCAAAGCAAATTTAAAATTATAAAATTTTAGCTCTTAATTATAGTTTTAGTTATATATAATTTATATGTAATTAAATATACCTTTCACTGATACATTTTTATAATTTTTATAATTTATACATATATTTTACAATTATATTCAAATTGGAGATAAAATTCTTCCAGTCCAGAAAATTCATGTGGCCAATGGGGAGATAAAAAATAAAATGACTTCTTGGGCTGGAGAATGTCTCTGCTGTTAAAAGGCTAGGCTCACAACCAAAAATAAAACGACTTCTCACTGCTCTCCCATCTTTCAGAGAAGTTCTTGAGAACAGAAACGCATCCCTGTCCTAAGCATTATGTTGACTGTGAGATTCTGAATTCCCCTCCATTACCTGTTGCATTGACCACAACCCTTGACCCTTACAAGACCAGTCAATGGTCCAAAACTCAGGAAGATCAAGACCATCGCTTTCACAACAGAGAGAGAACCTCAGCTATGAACAGATTTGGAGCCAGGCGTAAACTAATCAGTCTTTCAGAATGCACCCCCATAAATATTCAGCTGCCAAAGAGGGATTGTATGTGGCCAGTTGTCTGCCATTTAGAATAGATCCCAGTGTGGGGGTAGGTAGGGGCATTCATGCTGCTGGCAATGTCTTATGAAGAAATGGTTTTAATTAATCAGAAAACATGGAGGTGGATGACGTTTGGTAGAAGATGGTATTCTGAAATTAAAAAATGTGCTATGAATAAATGAATTAATGGGACATCCACATTACATAAAACAACAACCTGTCGTTGTGCAAGCTCCCCTGTAAGATACCACAGCGCAGTCCTGCTCTCCGCTAAGTGGGAGGGCTTTTGCAAGCCAGGCTGGCTGTGCACTTACCCGGGTTGTTTTCACTTTATTCCCAGAGGAGCAGCTCCATCCTTTCCGATCAGGGAGGACTTTACACTCCTCTCCTTCCAGGCACGGCTGCATATGACACCACCATTTTTGTTCCACTATAGATGCTAAAGAGAGGAGAGGAAAATCAGCTCTACGTCTATTTGGGACCTGCCACAGGACAAAATTCACTGACCTAACCAATGTATTCATATCTTCCACAACTCTTGCTTACGCATAGAATCTTCCTTTGCCACAATACGGGACGACTAACGTGGGATATATACTATTACTCAACTTCTCAGTGTTCAGCAGGAAGTAATAACTTTACTATGTTGAAGGATGCTTCAAGTGAAAACACAGGCTTCCCGAGACTAATATATTAAAAAGCCTTGCTCCGATTTATATAAATACATGATAAGCTATACCCATGCCCAGATGAATCAATATTTTAAAGTCAATGAAATGTTCCCAAAGAGCAAGCTGAAAATCTAGAGTGCACCTTTTTTCTTTTTATTATAAACAGTAATTTCTTCACAAGGAGTAGGTCACAGAAAAATTACTGTTTATGATGCAACAATTACTAGCCTCTCACAAAGACTTATAATCTACTATGATAATGTGAACTATCAAAGAAACTGATATGTACATCCATCCCCACTAAAGTCATTTTATGTGAATTTCATCTTCAGCCATTCATTCATGTACATGGTGTTGACTTCTTTCTCTCTTATTATTAAACTCTGTCCAGGCTCTTTTGAACGTACATTACTCAACCCTCTATGGCCATCTTGCATTTCCCAAGTAATTTTGCATATGCCATCTACTGGGAAATCTATATTTTATGGCAACCATATCAGAAGCACATTGACTGGCTGGAATCTTGTTATAATGCTTCTGTGACAGCTATGTGAGGTGTAATTAACTCTAGCTAGAGGTATTCACATCAGAAAAAAAAAAGTCCCCAAATAACTTCCTTTCTGCCTTGTGATTTACAATGTGGTTCCCCGGGGAGGGGGTGAATCCAGAAGATAGCATTATAGTGGGGTTCCAATTCTGACTACGTTGTTACAATAAGCAATGGAAGAGGTCGCACCATCCACGCAAGATGGAGCAGCTCTCGTGGTGCCTGCCACCTGCCCAGGGAAGCAGGAGCACTTGACCGTTTGGGACCGTTCTTCTATCTTGTTCTTATTACAGCATCTGTGTAGGGCCACCACCTCGCAAGTCCCCGTTTTAACATGGTGAGCTGTGCAAACAGAAACAGAAGATAAAACAGCATTGAGAAAGCTTTGGACACTTCTCTTCCTGTTTTCAATTAGAAATATATCAAATATAGCTCTATAATGGATCTGGCCACGCACGGAACCAGAAACACGATGATGTTGACTCCGCGATGCGGATTTGATTTCTTTTCTAAATGCGCCGAGACCAGTTCTGTCAGTAAATGCTTGGTGGAGCAGGAACAATTAGTGACTGGGTTAGAATGAGCCGTTAAAGGAATCTGAAATGAGGACGCAATCTGTAAAAATAAAACATCTATTTGTCCATTCCATGCCTTCCGTTCAATGTGTTAACCACCGGAACGTCAAGTTCTGGAAGTGGTGGCCTGCCATGGGGCTTGCCGAGGCTCGTCATACAATCACAGCAGTGGGATCTAACGGTTGCGATCCTTTGCAGGGTAAGTGGTGAGGCTTTGGCAAAGGACAGCCTCTCAGGAAGCAGTGACATTGTGTAGACACTGCATCATCAGAATCGCCTGCCCAGTTTCCCTAGGAAAAAACTAAAGGGAAGAGTCTAGAAGCACCACGGTTTCCCCACGTGTTCCAGCCAGTGTCAGGCCCCACAATCATTCCTCTTCCCATTTTGCCTGAGGAGAATTGCAACAACTGTAGGAAGAACGCGGATGGCAACAACTGTAGGAAGAACGCGGATGCAGGATGCATTGCGTCTGGAAGCCAGCCACTTGGAAAGCCGGTCTCATAAGCTGCCAGGCACACACAAACATTTTTCCAACCTCAAAGTAAGACGACGACAGGGCTCTGGGGATGACTGGGAATTCTGAATACTACAACATGCTCTGAAAGGGCACTGGCCTGTCTACATTAGTACATTTCTTCTTCCACGTACTGTCCTTTCTGTTCCGTCTCCTCACATTAAGAACTGCTTTAAAAATAAAATTTCAGCATCTACTAAAATATGCTTTCAGAAAAAAAAACTTAACGTAATATTAAAATAGAAATTTAAATGGGTAGGAAATCTGGTATAGTTTAATATTATAAACACGTTGAACATCCTCTCCCTATAAATATGATCAGAGCATCATGCCTTCAAATCAACCTGCCTGTTGGAGATGAGCAATGCAGTTGGCAGTATCTCGGGTAGGTAGCTTGCTTAAGCTTTTCTGGGTGTGAGAATCGTATATAGCATAACTCCTATCCCTCCATGTGAGACCAAGAAAACTGGGGTGTGACATACAATTTTGACAGGTACTTCTGAGAACAACCATCAGGAAAGGGGTAACCATCTCCAAACCCACAGATATTTGTGTCACTGTAGATGCCAATGGCAGAAGTTCTCCAGGTTTGATTCAGCTGCATGATATTTAAACACAAGCTAAAATTTGTAAGACCCCCACTTCTAGCCCAACCCTATGATGCTCTATAGTGTTCTCCTGGTTGAGTGTGTGTCCGTTGCTCTTAACTTCCCAAACGTACCATGTGTTTGTTATAAGATTCATGCTGCCTGCTGTACTGTGCCTGGTGACAGGTAAACTGAGTGAATGCCACACATCACAAACGTCTCTGAGTACTGGGGACATAAGGAATTAAAATGAGAAGGTCCTTTTCCTGTCCTTGGAGAGCTTATATTGCCGGGGGGAGAAAACACAAACACCCAAGTAAATTATGAAGTAAGTAAATATTGGTAGGAAATCCAGTGTGCCAGGACATTGTTCAGAGTGGCTGAGCAGGGGAGAAACTCGCATCTGTGTTTGAGAGTTTCAGGCATTCTCTAACCTAGCCTGGATGTAGTTTGAATGACAGACTAAATTATAAGGAAGCAGCACCCTTTGTGAAGATCTGGGGATGGAAAGCAAACAAAAGAAAGAAGGCAGGGGCCTGGTTCTGAAACTGAGAAATGTCCCGTGCTGATAATATGACCAGGGGGGGCTGGGCGGCGGTGGGGGGGGGCTGGGCGGGGGAGGGGGCCGTGAGTGACAAGGCAGGGGTTGAGGGAAATTCATCAGAAATGTGAGGCTCATGTGACAGCTAATAAAGGCATTAGCTGTTTCTCTTTTTAGAAAGTAAGGTCTTGGGACAGGACAGGCATCGTCTCGCTCAGACAGCTCAGGGGCAATTAAGGGGTAGAAGGTGAGAGTGAATAGCTCTAGGAGTCTAAGTGCTAAGAGATTGCCAGAAGATGGGCGGTAGCAGATATGGGGGAGACCAGCAGGAGAGATGTTTCGCTGCAGAGCTTTATCAGGAACGGAACAATTAGAAGCTGATGGTCTGCTAGGCAGTGGTGGCTCCCAGCACTTAGGAGGCAGAGGCAGGCAGATTTCCAGGTTCAGTGTCAGCCTCGTCTACAGAGAGAGTTCCAGGGGTACACAGAGGAAACCCTGTCTTGAAACGACCCAAAATTTGAAAATCAAAAAGAAAAACTAAAACAAACAAACAAAAAAAAAGATCAATAGTCGATGTTCTGATAGAGAAGGCCTGAAAAGGAGGCCGGTATTGCGGTTCAATAAGGATAAACAAATAGGCCAATAGATGTTTATTCAGGGGAAACTGACAACATTAGACAGATGAACACCAGCAGGTTGAACCGGATGCTCTCCTCTACGTGTCCAAACAGTAAAAAAGCGTTCTGGTGCCTCCTCAGACCTAGTTCCATGGGTCACTTCAGCCCCTGGCTCCACCCCCCAATGGGTGTGGTCAGTGTCACAGAAGGACAAAGTGAATATCCCACTACAGGCGGGGTTGGCAGGAGACAGATGGAGGGAGAGGGCAATTCATTAAGTTTGCGTGGAACCCTGACAGGTGCAAGGTTGATACAGCCGTCCACCGTGTTCTATATAAATGAGGGACTCTGTATGAAGCGGAGCGTAGAGGAAAGAGTCGGGCTGCACACACAGCCCTGAGAGCCCCGAGTCTATAGGTCACATGGAGAACTGGAAACTGAACAAGGGCGTGGTGGGGATGTGACCCACACAGCAAACGGAAAGGAGCACCTGACTGCGGATGCGGGGCGTTGAAGGCAGCAGGACCGGGTGGATGCGGGGCGTTGAAGGCAGCAGGACGGGGTGGATGCGGGACGTTGAAGGCAGCAGGACGGGGTGGATGCGGGGCGTTGAAGGCAGCAGGATGGGGGCGGCTGAAGAAGAAAGGGAAGGCACATAGAACAAGAACACTAAGGAGCAAGGGAAAAAAATGTATCCAAAGGCAGGGATTGATCAGTATTGCCAAGCCTGCTGAAGATCCAATTAAATGAAAAGACGCAATTGTCCATTGAGAAAGTAATATGCCCTGGATCACTAAGGCAATCCCGAACAAAGAGAATACATCCTTGACAAAGACATCAAGAGCGCATGAAGGGAAAAGATGGGCTTTCAGTAAATGGTGTTGCACACCCAGAAGAATAAAACCAGACACTTACCTTCATGACACAGGAAAAGCAACACAAAACGAACCCATGACTTAAATATGAAGGATCTGGAAGTACAAAAGTATTAGAGTAAAACAGACACGGGAAATGTCTATGACACTGGTCTGAGCACCATTTTTAGACATAACCTCAAAAGCACAGGCAACGAAAGCAAAGATTAGAAAACAGGTCATAGCAAACTCATAATGCTGTGTGGCAAAAGATAGCCGATTCCACGGCTTTCTCTCTTTAGACTAATATTACATAAAAGGTGAAAATACTAAAGAAAAGGGCTAACAACAGTAAATGGTCGGTATCTAAAAGATGCAAGTCAAAAGCAAGAAAGCAATTAGCCAAGCAGACAACTGAAGAGGATAGAGATTTACAAGAGAGGACGTAGGCATGGCCAACAAGGATATGGAAAACGCTCTATATCCTTAATTACTAGTGTGGAATAAGTCAAAACAGCTTGAGGTGTCCTCCGTGTACAACAGTTACTACCAGAAGCAAGTGCTGAGAGGTCCTGGCATTGCAGAGGAAACGGGATTAACCAATGTCACAGGAAGGATATGCAGGAACCTGAGACACAAAAATGAACTTCTGTGTGATCTAGCTGCCCCAGTGTAAGCATACATTCAAAGGGAATGAGGTTCATAATGCTGAAGAAAACACTGCTCTTGTGTCTGCTATAGCCTTATTCACAATAGCCGAGAACTGGAATCAGCCTAAGTATTCATCAGTGTGTGAGCAGAAAAAGAAAACACAGGGAACATACATACAATACATCTATAAAAACACAGTATAAAAATAATGTGACCCTGCCATTTCCTTACAACACACACGGGCCGCCAGAGTGCTACATGTTTAGGGGAGCAAGCCAGGGAAAAAATGAAGGGTACTCATTAATGATCTCATTATGCACATGATCTCATTAACAACATGCCATGAAATGGTTAAACTGGGGAGGGGGAGGGGTTAACGGTAGTCACTGAGCACTAAAGTGGAGAAGCAAATAATGTTTGTCTGGGGAGACAAAGTTTAAGTTAGAAGAAGAAGAAGTCCGAGAGACCCGTTATAAGACACGGTGATTGCAGTTAATGATGTATTACAGTCTTTATAGTGTCTAAGAGACTAGATTTTAAGTTTAATTCACAAAAAGTACACGTGGAAGTTAAAGTATCAGGGTGTACAAGACAAATGCAGGCAGTTTTGTCAATGAAAATTAAGAGAGTAAGTGTAGTAGATAAAGCATAAATTGAAATCACAGTAGCTAGATTCACATCTAAGCTCCTTTCTGTAGCTGTTGTGTCTGAAGCAAAGTGTCCCCCATCTCCAGACTGATAGAGGACACCCTTCTGTATGCTGGGAATATATGTTTCTCTTACTGGTTGATGAATAAAGCTGTTTTGGCCAAAAGACAGGCAGGATGTTGCCTGGCAAGAAGCATAGGTGAGGCTACCAGATGAGGAGGAGGCTCTAACAGAATGCAGAGTTTTGAGAGATATGCCATGTAGCTAATGAAAAAGCAAAAGGCTCAGGCATCACCAATAAGCCAAGACCATGTGGAAATACACAGGTTAATAGAAATTGGCTAAAAATTAAGAGAGAGCTAGCAAATAAGAAGGCTGAGCCATCGGCCAAACAGTTTATAATTAATATAAACCTCTGTGTATTTGAGACTAAAAGTGTGCTGGACTGGGCAGGACAGAAACTTCCACCATCTACAGACAATATTTTCTTCATCTACATTAGGAATATTATCTACAACAGGTTAATTTAAGGTTGAAATAAGGTAATATGTAGAACATGTTTAGAAAATTGTTGGTCCAATAGTAGACTTTTCTATAAGTTACCTGTTACCATGTTGACAATGCCTAGGTACAAAACATGACATTAACGGCAGAAGAAAAATATCCTACTTGAAGTAAGCCCAGTAGAAAATGGGCATGAGGAAAACACAAGAATACTGGCAGTAAACACCGCAGAGAACCGGATATAAGACAGTTGAGAGAATAATTATAAAAATCCCATTCAAAGCTGTTTCCTGGGGAGGGAGAAGAAAATAGAAGAATATCTGGAAAGACTGTGAAACCAACAGAATTCTGTGAATGGACACAAAAGAAAAGAAAAACAAGGCACTCATTTTCTGACCTGTCTATCAGGGAGGGACAAAAGGACAGTGTAGGAGGGAGGGGGACAACTGAAGAATCTTCTCAAGGAAGAAGGAAGTGAGATACAGGGCACCCAGGGGGAAGTCACATTCATGTGCTATGCAGACACAATCCACATTAGCAAGACGGAAGGTGAGCTATGTCGAGTCTGGAGGTGGGCAGGCATGAGCAGACTGAGGGAGGTGACGCGAGGTACACCTGATTTCATCTATGCTTCCTATGAAGTGCGTGAAATTTCTCGAGAAGCAAAAAGGAGAGTATGAAGCAGATTATCTATGGAGAGAGGAGTAGGAGGGCAGAGGGATTTGGTTTATACACATGGTCAGTTGCAGAGAATATATTAGATGAATACTGCCCTGCGTCGACAGAGCAGGTGGGGCAGAATGTGTGATTATAGATTATCTGGGATACTGGATTTTGATAACAATTTAGGAGGAAAGCGTGCACTGCAGCAGCTATGCTGTAAGGCTCCCCAGATGTCTCTCCCAAGAAGGCTGCACCATTTTCACAAAGGAATACCACTCTAAGTTCTCAGGCGCTCCGGAGCCTGACTTCAGAACCCCTAACTCTTCTGATTGACTCCTATGTGATATTAACTGTCTTTCCCCTTCGACTGCTGACTGTGCTCCTCCTCCACCCCAAAACAGAGGGAACTTTGCCACTGTTAGAGTAGTCAGAATTACCTGGTGTGGGAAATAAGATTCTGGGACACAACATAGCCTGATTGATGTTTATTTGGAGAGAACTCACTTACACGGGAAACAGATGACCGCCGCGGGTTCCCGCTCCAAGGATTCCCCCTATGCTCTCTTTCAGTGTGGTCCCTACTATTTTAGGATGTAAGACTTGGGAGGTGTTCTTATGAAAGTAGGCTTTGGTGAGTTAAATATAAGGAGGACTGGGAGGCCAGAAGGGGGAGGTGAAGTCACAGATAGGGTATATGGCGACAGAGGCCCCCCAACATTAATTCAAAGGGTTCAGGTGGGGGGAGAGCCCATCAACAAAGGGGAGCAAGAACCAGAAGAGCTGGCCAAGACCATTTCAACTAGCTAAGCTGCTCAAGAACGGCCGAGTCGGGTGGTGTTTCCTGAGGATTGAGTCTACAGGAGAAGGGAGGACTTCATATCTCAGGAGGTAGTCGAGTGTCCAGCACCTTAAAAATGAAGCCAGGTCCATTGTTACATGGTAGACAGGGAGATACCGCAATAGGGACATTTGAGATGAAATGTTTCTTGTGGCATGCCTGCTAGAGAAAGCTTCTGTCTAACCTGGGACAGTGGCCATCAATATGAAGACACAGTGGGGGCTGGAGAGAGGGTGGCACATGAGTAGAGTCATTCTTCCAGTCTGGCCTAGAAACTGTCCTCAGGTTTGGTTGGCGGGAGGATGAGGTGTCTGGAGAGCTCTTCAATGGGCGACCTAAGAGCAGGATATGCGTGGAGTGTCATTGTTGTGAAAAGGGTAAATTTTAAGTAAAATGAGCAGTGATTGATATTCCACAAAAAAGGGGTAATGAGACCATTACTGAAGATATACCAAGGATCTTTAGGATGGTTTCCTTGTACTTAGAGAGCCTCATCAGGGGGTGTAACAGGCTGACCTGAGAAAAAAAGCCTGAGAAGATAAGGGAGCTAACCATGGAGATGGTCTCTGAAATAAGAAAAGTCCTAAGAGAGACTGCAAGATAAGGTCATGTACACACTGGGGGAGAGTTCTGAGAGTGAGGATGAGGTCCAGCCAGTCCTGAGCAAAGCGCCCGGGGAAGTGAGGCCTATCATACAACCCCTGGGGAAGGACTGGTCAGACCTAGTTGAGTGGGTCGTTAAGTGCCTGGGTAAACGCAGAAATGCCTTGGCAAGTTGGGGCAAGAGTAGTAATAAAGAAAGCATCTTTGAGATGCAGGAACAGGTGATGCGAGGTGAAAGGGGAGATATGGGATACGGGGTGTAAGGGCTGAAAACCATCAAGCAGATAAGAATTGCAGCTTGAGTGGACAGGCACAGGTCTTGGCCTAGGCAAGGAGAGCAGTTTGGTTTTTCTACTGCTAGGATAAGGATGGCATGGAGACAATTATTGGGCAATAAGATATGAGCTTTGAAAAATGTGTTGATTATGGAGTTAAGGATCTTGAGTCCCTCAGGAGTAAGTGGCTACTGAGTCTCACACATGGATGCAGAGGGTCTTAAAGTTTGATCACATCAGAGTACAGGGGGTGGTGATAATGTAAGAGTAGGTATCTCAGACCTGGGAATAAACAGACAATAAGAGTAAGGGTCTCCCTTAGGAGGAAGTCAGAAAAGAAGAGCCAAGAAGGCAATTGTTGTATGGGGAACTTGCAATAGAAAGCTAATGGAGGCATGACAATTTTGGAGACATCAGAGGAGAATGGGCCATATGACTGAGATTAACCACCCAGAAATGGGATTGTAAGAGCTAGAGGACCAGTTTGCCATGAGACTGTGTCTCCCAAGAACGTCAGAAGCTACACCCATAAAGTCTCATTAACATCACTGTCTAAACATGAGCAGACCGAGTATGTAACACCAATAGACAGGCGAAAGTGGACCAGGAAACGCCAAGAGACCTCAACCCTACACAAAGAACTACAGGCAACCATGGAATGCTGAGGGAGGAAGACGTAGTCTTTCTCAGGAAAGAGGACATGATTTGGTTATCCAGTATCAAATGGTCAGCTCTGAAAACATGCATAAGAGTAACATTATACAGACTGGGAAAGTTGTACTTATGTACTGAGGAATAGAGAGATAGGTAGATAAGGAGATAGATAAGCTTACATTACAGTAAGAAAAACATCCACTTTCAATGTTCTAAATGCTGAGATATACAGCGTGGAAAGTGAGGTGTTTTTAAAAAGGGAAACACCTAGAATTCAATTCACCGTAATATGTGTTTGCAAATATACAAATCATTTGCTATGTATCTTAACCTCCTATTATGATAACCAACTTCTTGGAGACAAAGACTAATTTTTCATGTACACAGCTCAGCATGTGTTGTGTTCAATAAATGGAAAGTAAGCAATTTAAGAAGAAAAAATTAATGCCTGTAGTTTTCCTCTAAAAGGTTAATGAGATGGTAGGAAATTCAGACTAGAATTATCTATGTAGGTTCAGATGAAGCTCATGACCAACTAATCTAATCAAATTCTAAGGCTTTCCAAATTAACAAGACAGAGTTTGCAGAAGGTCAGTTACACCATGTGAACATGATGGAAGACCCCTGGAGAAGATTTAAATGAGAAAGAAGGAACAACTTTCTTCACGTCACAGTCCCAAAGTCATCAACGCACACACACACAACACACACACACACAATACACACACACCACACACACACACACACACACACACACACACACACACACACCATACATACATACACACACCACACATACACACACACCACACACACACACACACACACACAACACACACACACAATACACACACACACCATACATACATACACACACCACACATACACACACACACACACACACACACACACACACACACACCCTTGTAATATCTCTCCATTAATAAACTGCATAAATAAAAATGCCTTCTAGACTTCTGTGAAATGACATCAGACGAATATGGGTTTCTTAGAATCCTTAACACAGCATTCAGAGCGTGCCAGCTCTCCTGAAGTTTTGATATCATGTCTCAATTGAGCAATAGAACCTTCGGCCCTAGGATGCTCCCAGAAAGATGCCCTTAAAAGGTTCTCCTCCATCACAAATGAAGATCCTAACCAGCTGGGAGTTGGTGGCGCACACCTTTAATTCCAGCACTCGGGAGGCAGAGGCAGGCAGATCTCTGTGAGTCTGAGACCAGCCTGGTCTACAGAGAGAGTTCCATGACAGCCTCCAAAACAATACAGAGAAACCCTGTATCAAAAAACCAAAAAATCCTAAGGATTTTGCCCTGCTGTTAGAACTAGTATATCCTGGCATGGTGTTTAATGAAACTTATAGCAAAGCCTTTGTTTCTAGCTGCTGTTCTATAATACTAAAAGATGCACCTCCAGAACCAGAAGTACAACTTAGAATAACTTGGCTTATATGTCTAGGTTTTTAAATTTTTATATGGTGAGCAGTAGTTCATGTTCAACATAAACATGATGTATCCAGATTTGATTTTTTACCTGCAGAGCCAACCAAAAACACATTGATAGATAAAATGAGTTTACATAGAAATTATATTTATATATTTCACCTCTAGTCATAGATATAAAACTTAAGCTTAATACTTACAAGCAAAAAATATGTATACCAGAGTCTATATGTAAAGTAACTCATACAATCTCAAAGCTGTTTGCATTGGCAGCACTCGTTAACACCAAAATATTTACTATTCATCGATCATTTATTTCACCAAATCCAAGAACAACACACTGGAGAAGAGCTTACTATGATCCCAAGCTCACAGAGGAAGAAGTGAGAGAAAGCTGTGTTAACTTCTCAAGGTAGAAGAGTTAACAACAGATGAATGAAATGAGAGCTTTCTTCTTACTCTAGACATCAGGGCCTTAATGATTTCTGTGGTGTGCCAAACACCCACCCCAGATTAAAATTCCAGATGTGTAGGGTACTTGTGTGGTGACCTCTAAAGCACCTGGGCTCCAGCTGAGAAGTGATTGAGTCGGAGCCCGTCTTGACCTACGCTCATGGCAACCCATTACCCAAGCTCAATTACTTCGCAGATAATGGGTTTGATTATTTCTAGGCTGACTTCCCTAGAGCCCTCATGCAGACTGAACAAGCTCAGGCCTACGAAACTCTTTTAGAGCACTCTAATACTGCTTAGGTGTTAACGATGTTTATTTTTACCATTAGTCAAATTAACATACATCAAGATGGTGACATGCACGGAAGCAACAAAGGCACAGCTGTTAGGGAGAGTGATCTACATTGCACAGAAGTTATAATTCCACCTTTCAGAAACTCCTTAATTGTGTTGACAGAAGAGGGATGTGAAAAACACTCACTCTGACACTTAGCAACAAAAGAGTAAATTTAGCATCAAGTTGTGAATTTCTTGGTACTTGCTTTCCTCTCCATTACATTTGGGTTCTTATTTGTGTTCGGATTTGTCTCATTGATTCTAAAATTTTGTTTGTCTTCATATACTCCTATTTAATCGTTTTTGCCCAGTTCTAGTCTGTCTCTGGAGTCTGTATCATACCTTCTAAGTGGAAATAAAGTATGGCCTACATGCACCAATGGCCATCTGAAATACAGGCTGGTTAGTGGATTTAGGTTGCTGTAAATCACTTTGAATGGGGAAAAAATGTGCTGAAACAGAAACTTTTGAGACAGCTAATTTCTCACTTTTATTCATCAGTGTGAGAAAAGGTGTATTTTTAGACTCTCACGCCAGAACAATCTAATTAAAAGCAAATGGTCATTTAAGCAGCAGGCTTGAAACTTCCCAAGTTCCCACAGTTTATAAAGTCAGGATGATTAGGTTAGGAAGGAAAGGGCCAAGTGACAACGGCGGTTTTCTAAAACTGCTCCACGGGCGGTGGGGGCGAAATGAAGTTCAAATGTTTGGATAATGACAGTGTCTGTATATGATGACAACACAGAACGTTTAAGTCAACAGAACAGCATGTGTTAACCAAATGCTCAACTTGGGAGTAGCTGATGCTTCACAGAAAGACACAGCCAGTAGGAGTTTCATTCCAAAAGAAACTTTCAACTCAAACCTGGGCTCAATCACAGAATTCTAGCTTCAACATAAGCACTTTCAATGAGAATTCTATGTCAGGAAAGGGCACATAAGGAACAATGGTCCCTTTGCAAATGGCTGAGCAACTGCGATTTGCAAAGACTTCCCGTAGAGGATGTGTTGGAGCAATGACAGGCATGTAGAAATTTAAGCAGAAAACACACAACTGTCCTGTGGAAAATGACGTGGCTCATCTGGCTTCTGGAGTTCCTGGAAATACTTATCAGAACAGTTTCCAAACAGCACCCCTCTTTCCTAGGGTAATGTGATGCCTCTGCTTCTTGACCCAAGAATAGATGGTCATCACAATTTCCTATTTAACTAAAAACAAAACAAAGCAAAAACAATTCTCCCCCAGAAGTGTTCTCTAGGGACACTTTCACCAGGAGACAAACTCTTACCTTTAAAGTAGAAACCAGTAAATTTTCAGCCTCTAATCACACCTCCCATGGGCACCTCATAAGGAAAATTTATTTTGTAAGACCATTAAATTTATAACTAATTGGGAAAGGTCTATCAAGGGTACATAGTTTGTTGCTGGTAGTGTTATGTATTATTTTTTCTAATGACAGGCATTGAAAGTGGATTTTCTGTTTAATCCTAAATTATACAAAAAATATCAGATCACTCCCAATTCCTGAAGACTATAATAGGCACATCATTCTTTCATGATTAGTGACGACCCTATAGGTGTTGTATGGTATAATGCAGGGAAACTTGAGCGCTTCTTGGGGGAAATGGAGGGATTATACACACAGAGGGAGGGGACTAGATTCTATTGCACAGTGGTCAGCCACTGGAGGTCTCTGGGTCTCTTACTTCTTATCTACAATCTGGGGGAAGCAGGGTACATTTAGAGTTAATTTAGTGTCATGGATCTCTTACAATTCAAAAGTTCCATAGCTTTGAGAAGTGACTAAAATTTCATTACAATGGGGAGAACCTGCCACACCTAACAGATGAATTTCAGAGTGTGACAGATCCTCAATCCCTTCCAGCCAACTAATGAGCTCTGGAGTCACTAAACAATGAGGAACTGGGGAAGGCAGTTTACAAAATTTGTTCTTTGGAGTCATTTCTTTTTTATGTGCGTTGGTGTTTTAACATGGGTGTAGGGTCCCCTGGAACTGGAGTTAGAGGCAGTTGTGAGCTGCCATGTGGGTGCTGGGAATTGAACCCAGGTCCTCTGGAAGAGCAGCCAGTGCTCTTAACCACTGAGCCATGTCTCCAGCCCTGCATTCATTTCCTAATGGCAGAGAAACACAAATCTAAACTTCCTGGTGTAATCCTCGCTACAATGGTGATCTGTGTTGCTGCCTGCACAAGCTAGCTTGGTCATTCTGGTTCCATAAAGAGCAGGTCAAAAACAACAATTTGACTGAGGGTTCTGGGGTTGGGTGGTATGGGATTCCCAAAGTTTAAAAGGCAATGTTTCTTAAGGCATCAAGCATGAAGACATCCAACTCCTGAGCTGAGATACTTCCCAGCTTCCCTCACAGACAGGTTTGGGCATTGGCACAGAGGTGACTTAAGTAATGTTAAAATGTGACTTCAGTTTATCAATGGCTATAGCAATGCTCACCCTAGTTAATATAAAACTATAAAATGATATAATATTAATCCACTAGGATGTGAGGACCTCCCAAGTACTTCTTAGAGGGAAAACCCTGGTGGAAAGCACAGAAAACACAAAGCCACTGTGGAAGCATGAATGTACCCTGACTAATACAGCCACGAGTTGAGAAGAGAGTCATTCATCCTTCTAACCCTTTCGCCATCATAAAACTGGAAATTAAGTTTCTTCGCCATCTGGATTATAATAGTGATATTCAGATGAATCAACATTCATAACAACACTTTGAAAAAAGTGCTCATTGATAATTATCATGTAGTTCAAGGAGACCTAACTGGATGATGAATGTACTGGTGAAATTCAGACAGCTAAGAGACCATCATGATACTTAGCAACTTAAAGAGCAGGGCCAGTAAGATGACTCCGCCATTAAAAGGGCTTGCACACAAGCCTGGCAATGAGAATCCAATCCCTAAAGCCCGCACAAAGGTGGGACGGACAATATTAGGACTTCCCTTTTCCCCAGGACAGACTTCAGAAATCTGTTTTTCCTTTTAGCTCTAAAATCTGATACATAATGTGCTGTCTATGAGTCTAGATGGATACTGATAACAGAGTCATTTGATTTTAGGAAGTAATCATTCCACGAAAGATGGGCAAATCAATATTTTTTGTGTGTATCTTTTAGCAAATTAATAACTTTATATCCATGTACTGAGGTTTTCCTAGGTATTGAGGGAGTGTTCTTAGGAGCCATGTAAACAGACGATACCAGTATTATTCAAGACTGATCAAACTTTGCCTTCCCACTGCAGTCTAACAGAATCTTTCCTCACACATGGACCGTTTGCTTTGCTCCCAGTGACTGACTTGAAAAGCAAACTTGGGTTATCATTTCTCTACACTTCAGCAACTTCAATAAGCAACATCCAGGGTCTGAGTGTCACTCTAGATCAAAAGAATATAAATCCTTTGTTGGATGATAGGGATAAGCTAGACAACACTTCTTTTTTTGTGTGGGAGGAAAAATACTAGTGGCCCTTTAGTGGGAAAGGATTGTATATAGCCATATCAATTAATTGTTATTTAATGTTATTGGTAGCTTCTTCCATTATCTTCTTTATAAACAACTTTGGGATTTTGTTTCTTATATGAGCTTCAAATTAGAATAGAGAAGCAGAAAATATGTAGCTGCTAGAGAGATGGCCGGATGGTTAGAAGATATTGCTGATCTTGCAGAGGATCTGGGTTCAGTTCCCAGCACCCACATGGCATCTCTCATCATCTTCTGTACCATTAATGTCTAAAGAATCTGGTGTCTTTGATTACACTCCATTGTGTGCTGTAAGGCCATGACCAAGTCACTGATAGTTTGAAGATTTATTCCTCATCAGACAAGTACCAGGCTCTGCATTATATGCTGGGTATATAAAGCCACAAGGAAAAATGTCCCTGGTTTCAAGGAGCTTTGACGATAATAAAAGGGAAAAATGAAACAAAACAAAGTGAAAAAAGCAAGGCAAAAAATAATTTACAAAAGAGTTGAAAAGGTAAACTTAATTTTTTTTTCCTGTACAAAAGATGTTGTCAAAAAATTATGACACAGAGAGAAGTGAGAAGTTGTGCACAAAGATCCTCCCATTGCTGAGTAATGGATGGATTTCTCTGTTAAAGAGTTTTTAAGAATGTGGCTCCTCATGGGGTAACACATTCTAACAGATGGATGGCTATGTACCCAAGAGTATATAGATAGCAACATTGGACTTGATGAGCTTTAAAAAAAATAGTTGGCGGGGTAGGGAATTGGGAGGGTGGATGTGGGTGGAGATATGGGACAGAGACAGATATGATCAAAACACAATGTATGAAATTCTCAGAGAATTAATCATGATTTTTTTAAAGATACTATCATTGGGAGAAGGAAACAAAAGCTGCAGGCTGAGCAAAAAAGAAAACTGGCAAAAGATGGATCTAAATAAAGAGTCATCTGAAACTTCTCAAGAATTCTGAAAACCCAAAGAAAGGAACACAAACAACTCGACTAAAAACTGAGCCAGAGACCTTAGTAGAAACCTCATCAAAGAAGACAGACAAGCTAAGAAAAGATGGTCCTGGCCTAAAGTCAGAACCTCTACACCTGCTTTTGTTTCTGCTTCTGAAATGACAACTTGGCTCCATAGCCTCACATACACAAGGGAAGCACTCTACAACTGAGCTATGAGCAAACTCTAACAGTGACATCTGAAATATAAAGTTAAAGGAACACTCATCATTTTTATAAGAAATTAAAATCATATAATGTCTTTGCAAAAACAAAAGAAGCCAGAGAGACAAAGAAGGAAAGAAAGGAAGGAAAGGAAGAGAGAAACAGAGAGAGACAGAGAGAGAGACAGAGACAGAGAGAGACAGAGAGAGACAGAGAGAGACAGAATGAGAGACAGAGAGACAGAGAGAGAGACAGAGAGAGACAGAATGAGAGACCGAGAGAGAGACAGAGAGAGAGAGAGAGAGAGAGAGAGAGAGGATTGATAGCTACTTACAAAATTTAACATACTCTTGTCATAGAGTTCCGTGATTACACTCTTGGGTATTTACCCAAAGGAACTGAAAACTTGCACCCATTCAAAAGTCTGAATGTGGTTATTCATAGCAGCTTTCTTCATAATTGCCAACACTGAGTAACAAGAAATGCCTTTCTGCACATGAATGGATCAAGTGGTACATCCAGACAATGTCATTTTCTTCAGTTCATAAAAGAAACGAGCAATCAAACTATGGCAGAAACAAGTGCCTGCTACTGAACCAAAGAGTGTGCTCTGCGAGGCTACACATATGCACGACTATCAAATGGCACTGTGAAAGTCAGACTGTGAGGGCAGCAGAGTGGGTGGCGGTGACACCGAAGACTGAAAAGAGTAAGGACGTCCAGGTATTGTGTATGGGATTCGGGGTGGTGATCATAACCTCCATGACACCATAGTAGTGAATTTATCATTAGACATTTTCCTAGACCTGCATAACAGGAAACACTAAGAGTGATGCGTCCTGGTGAGGTCAGCAATTGTATGCAAATGTAGCAAATGTAACCACCTATGGAGTAGGCAGAGAAGAATGTGGCAGCTTCTTTAGTCTGCTGTGAACCAACCCTGCTCTACACAATAAAATCTTTAAAATGTAACAATTAAGAAAACCATAAAATACAGAGAGGAGAACAGCTACAGACTGTACAAAGATGAAAACAGATGATGGGTGGGGGGCGGTGAGGAGGGATAAGCTCCACCCAGTAAGGGAGAAGAATGAGACAGAGCATCAGGACAGAATCCAAAGGGAGGGAGGGTTAGTATGACTTCGGTTAAGTTCCCGCAAGAGGCCCAGTTGCCTCTGCAACATTACCTCATTTCACTTTCCTGATCTGGACCAGACAGTTTAAAAGGTCCCCCTTGGGCCTAACCTCCTATAGATTCATACACCTCCTTAATAGCAATCTAGAAAGATGGGTTTCTGTTTTGTTTATGGTGTGTATTTGTCCTTAGAACACATACTATTTGTCTATAAAGTTATCTCTTGAACATAATTAGTTTTCATTATTCATCTTGGCTTTGACTACAAGAATTCTATCCAAGGAAAGTTGAAAGCATAGTTTTGTGGAGATGAATCAAGAACAAGACATATATGCAAATAGAAATCAACCAGGTAGCGTTGGATATTCATTCACATTCATTCATTCATCCATTCATTCATTCATTCATTTTTAGTAGTCCCTGGTATTAGTTTGTTCTTTGGGAATTTATCTCTGTCTCCTGAAGTGAATTGGACAAATACAGTAACAAGCCTTCCCGAGGAGGGCAAAGCAGCCACTATGCAACAAAGTTAGTTAACAAACCAAAGCTAACTCAACATCTTGCAGGAGGCAGAAGAGCTTCTAGGGGGTACAAAGGAAATTTGATGGACTCCAACCTTAACAGGGCTGCTACTAGCAGCAATGTTACTCTGAGCAAGATACCTACAACATGCCTCAGTTTCCCCTCCTGGAAAACAGTCATCAACCACTTCATATTTTTATTGGTAGGATTAAATGTAAAGTGGGAAAGGTCTTAGCACCATATCTGGTGTATAGATAGAGCTTGGAAGTATTGGCTATCATCATCATCATCATCACTACATCATCATTGTCATTGTCATTATCTTCAACATTGTCCTTGTGAAAACACTCTTTGTGACAAACGACTTAACAAATGCCATGGCTTTAAGCTGCCTTCTAATCTAAGGTTCTGTAGATTATATAAGAAGTGGTCACACAATAGATGATAACAGAGACTCTAGGTCCAGATTATTCTGGTTTGAGTTCCAGGATTGTCACTTATTTTTCTGGGCAATATTTAGCATGCTAAGTAGCCTCTTTACATCTTTATTTCTTCACCAGTGCATAGAATAAAAACAACACAATACCAGTCTCACAGGGTTATTATAGGGATGTCACTCAATAATGCACACAAAGCTGTCACAATTGAGTCTATATGTAGAAAACATCCTATATACATGTGCTGTTCGAAACCATACTTCTCTTAACTCCTTTGGAGAAATTGGAGTAGGGAGAACCTGAGAGAGCATGAAGAAGACGTGGACCTGGTGGGAACTTCTGTCCCTGGTGATGAGCCTTGGCTTTGTCCTTACAATTTCATGCGAATGTTCCTCCTCTTCGCCTTCCATCCATACTCCTTCCTCTTGTCCCGTGTGACTTCTACCATCCACTTCCGCACTGTTGATTGAATGTTGATTGTAGGGTGGCACAGCAAAGGCAAATTCCCCACTCTCGTGGGGAAGACAAACATTGAACAAATCATGGCTCAGATGAGGAGAAGGAAGCAACAGGTCAACACATCGTCCTGGATTCGAGTCGCTCAGCCCTCTCATTTGATAACATTGCTCTTGTATTGCATTGCTTGATTTCAGTTTCTTCTTCGGAAAAATGTACACACAAGTGTCAACTTTTAGTTTGAGGAACAGTTCCCCCTCTATCACTATCTAGCCTGCACCCAACTATGGAATCCATTGTAGACCAATAAAGGAAAAGAAATGATCTTACTGGTTAAACCTTTGCTTGCAGGGACTACTGGGAAAGACAGCATTCTTAGAGCTGGGAGTTGTTAAGGGAAGCAAAGTTTTATTTTCAAATTATATGAAAAGCCACCATATCTTTGCTTTTGAAAATTCAAGGCCATAAGCCCCATAAGTAAAGAACCCCTGCTCCAAATAACCATGCAAAGCTCAGTGTTTACTAAGAGCAGGCAGCGTTGCACACATGGAACATTAGAAACAAATTTGCCTCTTAAAATGACACTGTAGTGTTGACAGATTAGAACACTGCAAACTGACAGAATTTTCTTTTCTTAAGGGTTTCATGTGTGTGTGTGTGTGTGTGTGTGTGTGTGTGTGTGTGTGTGTGTGTGTGTGTAGTCAAAGAGAGACAATCAATAACTGCCTATCTGAAGGCCATGTAGAACGAGGAGACAGACTTTCACTGGGAACTGATAGAGAAGACCAGAACTTGGGGAGGCACGTCCAAAGTGGCCACTTAATTTATCATCTAAATTATGGTTTGTTTGAGAGTAAAAGTGACCCACAGCAAGGAGCAATGCTGGAGGAGGTGTTACATTGAGCTGTTTGGGTGCGGGCTGGGACAGATAATCAGCGTAACTGATGCTCTCCCTGATCTAGTGCACTGAAGCCTTGCCTTGCTAACTGCGGTCTTATTCTAAGCTAACTGCACAGGATTTGCAACGTGCTTCTGGGGACTAATCTCCTATGAACTTCCCTGGTAGGTGTAACAAGATAAAACCTTGGGAGGACTGGAATGAGTCTGTAGGGGGAAGATTTCCTCTGTGGGACGGAGATATTTTTATTATGACCCATCAGTGCCATTCTTCTCTGAGAAACCTGAAGAGGATATGCAGGCAGAGCTTGAAGCTTGCCTGCTTCCCACCTCTCATACACAGTGCCTTTGTAACCATGAAATTACTCCCTGTTGTGGTAAAGATCTCTATTAATGAAGAGGATGCAACACAGTGCTCTGGTAATCTAAGGCAAAAGCTTCTAACTAAAAGTACAAATAATAACAGTCTTGGCAGTATGTGTTAGGACGTCAAATAAGGAAATCTACACTATGAAATCTCACCTTACAGACCACCAATATTCCATTTCAACCCATGGAATTTATGCAAGAGATGACAGAAATCGGATTAAGTTAGGTATAATTAGAATCCAGATCAGGAGACTGCCCGGGCCACAATATCTGCACAGCCCACAGCTCCTGTAGTCTCATGGATCCTGGCAAACACCCTACAAAGCGCAGGCCCATGAGTCTTCAACATCCTAAGAGACTCCCTTGATGCCCGTATTTCTCAAACGGGGGGAAATCAGAGTCCACAAGGCCTCATCCTACATGAGGGACCACAGGCCACTGAGTACAGCTGAGAGCAGGGGTGGTGGTCCTTCCCCAAAGAGAATGCTAGTTTTCAAGTGCCAGAGAGCCCACACCGAAAGCACACGTACAAGTCACATTATATGAACTCAGCGGGTTATAGTTAGGAAAATGCACATGCATGCGTGCAATAACAACCAATGACAAGGAAGAGGGCATGTGACTGAAGGACAGAGAGGGGAGTATAGAGAAGAGTTTGAAGGGAGGAAAGGGAAGGCGGAAGTGTAGTTAAAATACTGCCTCAAAAGTAAACAACAGCACATTAAAGACAACAAGACTACCAATGGCAACACATCCCTCCAGCCCCTTTCCTGCCATCTGCTGAGAAATCAGTTAGTCTACTGCAGAGTCCTGGTGTGAAAACTCCCTCAGTGACTTGTAAGAAGGGGCTAATCCCCTGGGGTAAGAATAGAGGACAGCAAGAAAAGAGATACCATGATAGAGGGAGCCATTAGAGGTTTGAAGAGAAAACTGACTCTAGAGAAATGTCCAGAGACCTACAAGGATGACCCCTAACAATCTGAGCAAAAGTGGAGAGGCAACCTTAAATGCCCTTTCCAGATAATAGGATTGATGACTACCTTATATGCCATCCTAGAGCCTTCATGTAGTAGCTGTTGGAAACAGAAACAGACACCCACAGTTAAACACTGAACCTAACTCCTGGAATCCAGTTGCAGAGAGGGAGGAGTGATAAGAAAAGGGGTCAAGACCAGGCTACAGAAACCCACAGACAGCTGACCTGAACAAGGGGGAGCTCATGGACCTTCAGATCAATAGCTTTGAAACCAGCATTGTACGAACTCAGACACCCTGAACATGGGTCTCAGTTTGAAGGCCTGGGCAGTCTAAGGGACCTCTGACAGTGGAACCAGGATGCATCCCTGGTGCACAAAAGGATTTTGGGGGCACATACCCCATGGAGGGATATTCCCTTAGCCTAGAGACAGGAGGGAGGGCCTAGGCCCTACTCCAAATGACTTGACAGATTTTGATGATTCCTCCTAGAAGGCTTCATCCTCCCTGTGGAGTGGGTAGGGAATGGGATGGGATGGGAGGGAGGGAAGGAAAGGGAACTGGGATCAATATGTGAGAATATTAAAATAGATTTAAATAAAAAGAAAAGAAGGGGCTAATTCTCACCACCATCACCAAATTCCTGTGCTATCTGTGGCATGAGGGCTTGAATTCCTTTGTCTTCTGTCTGTCTGTAGCATTAATAAGTCTTCCCATAAACTTCTTACCACAAGAATCCATTTCAATGACTCCCCCAACCCTTAGACCTTTCATACATGTGTATAAACTGAGAAAAATAACACATTAAACACCATGGCCCTAAGACATCTTTTTTCATGGCCACAATCCTTGTCCAGTCCAAGTGGCACACTGGAAACAGGCCCACCACAGAGGCTCTGATCAGTAAGCGCCGTTGTAAAGAATTCTGGAAACGAGAGACCGAGCTATTCATGAGAACAGAGAATGTGTGCTAGGCTATGGACAGCATGGCATGCAATGAGCAAAGCAGAACAAATGTCAATTGGCATGGCCATGCTGAGTTGGGGAGTGTAGAAGAGCCTAGAAATGCAGGCACATCAGGTCCTAGCCAGACTGGTCTAGAAGAACCAGGACCTTTCATGGTGTTCTCATTCAGAGTGTAGAAGGCAAAGCAGACAGGTCGCCTAGCTTTTAAAATCAGTCACTTTCCCTTGGATGTGAACATCTTCTCCCAGGCAATTACTTGCCAGTATAAAAGCCAACATAACTTTCTCATACATTTGCAACTCAATCAAGAAAGACAGCAGCCAGGTATTTTAGTGCAAACCTACAATCCTCGTGATGGAAGGCTGTAGCAGGAAGATCATGGGTTTGAGGTTAGCCTGAATTCCCTTTGTAAACAGATCTTGTCTGGAAGAGAGGGAGGGACCTATGAACATGGAGAGAGACCCCATTTCAGTGCCTGAGAGAGGGTGGGAGACTAACTTTGGTAAGTACTAATTGGCAAACACAGGCTACGGTAGCACAATTCTACTATTCTCTCCTCCGACATCCCGTAGTTGTTTTCCCAATTCCTCAACCAATGTTTGGAACATTCCTGCCTTTTGTTTAACCAGAGTTGGGTCAGTCTCTCTTTCTTCTGGCAACAGCCTTGGTTTTTGCTGCAACAACCATAATGCACTCTAGCTGGCCGTTTTTCATGAATATCTGGTGCAGTGTATCTTTCCTCGGGCCCAGCTGTAGATCATTCACTTGGACAGCTCGAAACATCATCAGGTGTAAATCAATAGGGCCACTGTGATTTCAGAAGCTCCCGAGAGACTCTGTCAGCCTCACCCTCCAGAGACAATTCCTCAGCAGCTTGCAGAGGAAGCAACGCTTTCCTAATGAGGAATACGCCTCTTGGACAATCAGGGATAAAAGGCTGGCAGTGTGAGGGCATTTCAGTGGCCGCTTAACCAGTCAATCAATTGGTGTAGTAGGTCATTTCCAGATCCTTCCCTCTTTAGACTGAGGCCACAGAAGCATGAGAACAGAAGGACAAGAATGGGGACTTTTGAAAAGAAAAAACACAGGAAAAAAAAAAAAAAGATAAAAACAAATTTGACAGCATTTCCAGCTTTGCCTTCTGGCAGCCTCATCTACCTCCAACTGGGCTAGGATAAAAAAGTAGTAGGCAGAGTTACTCAGTCTGTGGCTGCAAATGCAAGCGAGGCCACACTCGGCTTCCTTAATGACTGTGTTCAGGGTTTATCTTGTTAAACACACCTGCCCTCTGGGGAAGTAACAGACTCCAGAATACCACTGCACTGGAAACCACTTTTGTCACCTGTGCTAAAATAATGTGCTCCAAACTAGCATGTATGCACGAGAACCTCGGGCCCAGGCAAAGTGACTTACTTTCCCGGTTACAGATATTACTGCTATTATCTCTGCTATTGTTTTGTTTTGAAAACAGAATCTCTTTCTGTAGCTCCTGAGTGCTGGATTTCAGGTGAAAATTAACCTGCCTGCTTAACAAATATATCTAATAAATAATGATAATGAATAAATAATGTTTTAAAGAATAAAGATACCTAATAAATAGGTATTATTTTAAAAGACAGTACATAGTAATAAAATATATTATTGTATATACATGTAATATACAATTAAATATACATGTGATATGTGTTAAAAATATTTTTATATTTAATATAAACATAATTTATTTATATTATGTGTAATATATATCAAATATTGCATCATGACATGTAGTATAATATATAGCAAGTTATGGGATCATATATTTATATGTTGTGTGTATAATATGTAATTATATATAATATATGATAATGTTATGTGTATATATCTATTTATATCTTAAAATTGTTAACTAAGAACTTTAGAAAAATTCTGTGCCAGAGTTACCAACTTCTAACAAAATATCAGTGAGTTTCAAAGCTATCCCAAATCAACAAGGCAATTACACCAAAACAACAGTAATTACAATTAAAACTCAATTAAAATCAGCAATTTTCACTTTAGCTTCAGGACAATTGCTAGTCAGTTCAGCCAAAATGGAAATATATAAAATTGTAAGTCCCATTATATGTTTGCAAAGGTTTTTCTTTAACATTTGGTCACAAGGATTAAAATTCTCCTGTAAGTGGGTCTGTTCAAGAAATGTTTTAGCTGAAATCAACATTAAATGTATGTGGTACAGTGTGTGGGAGCTCATGTTTGTTTTGTATCTAGTTGAGCCATTCATCAGAGACTTAAAAGCAATTCCCCTGAGGAACATTCCACAGAGCTCTGTTTCCTGATCCTAAGATCAGGATATTTACTTGCCATCTTATTTTATTTTAAATTTTGGCAAGAAGATCCCAAAATTTGAAGTAAAAGTCCAAAGAAAATATTTATTCTTGGAGAATTTATGCTATGTTACATATTTATTTTTCAGCATACTTTTTACATCAAAGGGTCAAAAAGTTGTTTGAAAATTTCTTACAAAAAAAAATGCTGCAATCAGATCATTATAGCTGCTTGATGGACAGCTCCAGACAAGGAAGTTTGAAGTGCTCAGAGCCCAAAGGAGTTCAATCAGAAATATGAAATCAAAGTTATAAAGGAATACTGTAAGGATTGTAAAATTAGCATTCATTTTGCATGCAATTGTTGAATAACATTTGTCTATTTTGGTTACAAGGGATTCATTTGAATTGGATTTGACTTCATATGTCATACAAGACATCAAGTTTATTTCTGGTAATAAAATTAAGAGACTCGATGACTCCTTTTGTCCTGCTGCTGTCCTCAAGCCATTATTTCGCTGTACAATAATATCTAACTTCCTGTACCAACACAGCAATTTCCTGACTGGTCCCAAGTAGCTGTTAAATAAATATTTATTGTATTAAAGTCAATGAACAATAGATATGTGCTAAGGTAGGAAAACTCTCTCCTTCCAGTCTTAGATATAAAGTTACTCAAATGAGAATCAGAAAATTTCTTCACAAAAAAGGTGCTTTAATAAGAGGGTTGATAAACCAGTAAAGAAATTGCAGACTATATTTCAAATTATACCAATGGTTATTCTACAAAATCAGCAACTCAGGTATAATCCACAGCATCCAGTGATCCGTGTTTACATTTTATTTTATTCCTTGATAATTTCATAGATGAATACAATATATTCTGACACTGCTTCCTACATTTCCCCCTTCAATTCCCCTTTGGGATCCCCATAATCCTCCAAACGTCTCTCTCTCTCTGTCTCTCTCTGTCTCTAACGTGCGCACTCATGCACATACACACACACAGACACACACACACATCCCAGTTAATGCTGCCTGGGTGAGTAAGGGTGCAGGGTCATCCACTGAAGCATGGGCAATGCTACCATGAACCACACCAACAAAGAAAACTGACTTTCTTTCCCCATCGGCAATCAACAGCTAATATCTGTTCAGCTAGGGGCCCAGGGAACCCATTTCCTCTCTTTGTGGCTTATGGATGGCACATATAGCACGTGGTCCATGCTTGTACATTGGAGATAAACTCAAGAAAAGATACATAAGGTATATTCACGGATGACTGTAAGTGGAGTATTAAAGCATCAGATAGATCCATTTTGTTCCAGAGTCAGAACACTATTTTAAGATGAGAGATATCTACGCTTTCATTAAATTGCAACCCACCCAAATGAATGCCAAGAATTCAGAAAGCAACATTGTCAACTCTTGTTAAGTAGCTTCCAAAATTACCACAGAAATGTGATGGGACCTGATGGGAGATGTTATCCTGTAAATATGTTTCTCATACTTGTTAATAAAGCACCGTTGGGCCAATGAGATAGCAAGATAGGTGGGGCTAGGAGACAAGGAGGAAAGAGGAAGTGGTAAGGAGGAGTCGAGATGTAGCCCAGGGAAGAAGCAGGACAACTGCCGCGGCTCCCCAATAAGACGGCCACGTGGAATTACTTAGATAAGTAGAAATGGGTTAATAATTAAGACAGAGCTAGCCCATAAACAATAATGGTAACTGGCCAACAGGATTGTATCAAATACAGAGTCTCTGAGTGTCATTTGGGGCTGGTGCGGCTGAGGGCCCAGAATGGCGGCAAGCGGGATGGCGCCGTGGGTAGGAACAACCTGCTGTAACAGGGACCTAAAGTACTCAAAACTACTTCCAAAATAAAACAGTTGAGCCATCTTGATGTCAAGATCTATCTTAAACTGGAATATTCAATTCTGTACAGTGTTGACATGTAATATACAAATCAATGAGTATATAAACACAGTGTCTGTAAGTAGACCTTGGAATGGTCCCCAAGCTTAGACGTATTTGCTTCCTGACAAAATGTGGCCAGCTGCCCCCTGTCCCTGTCACCCCTCTTTCCTCACCATGATGCGCTGTAGCATCAGACTATGAGCCAAGCAAACCCTTCCTTCCAGAGTTGCTACTGTCAGAGATTTTGCTACAACCGTAAGAAAAGTAACCAATGCACGAGTGTTCACAGAAGATTGCGTGTATGTGTGTGTGAGCAGGGGAGGGATGGAGAAGGAGAGAAAGACGTGGAGACACGACACACAGCAATCAATAAAAAGGCAGGGGGTCATCGCTACAAGGCACAGCATGGGTGCTTCTCAATCAATTAAACTAAGCTACAAAACACAAAGAATACCTATTATATCATCGCATTTATATGAAATTCAGAAAACGGAAATGACCTGTAATTACAGAAAACAGACTGATAGTTTGCTGAGAATTGGGGGGATAGGGTGAGGTAGGAAGTGGGTGGCAGGAAGATGGATATTATAAATGAAGGCAACAAAGGAGAAAGCATTTTTTAATTGGTATGATTTTTCGTTCAAATGGAAAAAATAAACCAAGAAATGAGCTTTGACAGTCATGACTACTGAAATTACAACCTCAGCAGTTTTCCCTTCCTCCTCTCCTCCCGGCCCCTCCCCCACCCTACAGTCTGTCCCTCCCCACCCTACAGCCTGTCCCTTCCCCTCCCCCACCCTACAGTCTGTACTCCCCACCCTACAGTCTGTCCCTCCCCACCCTACAGTCTGTCCCTCTCCCACCCTACAGTCTGTCCCTCCCCACCCTACAGTCTGTCCCTCCCCACCCTACAGTCTGTCCCTCCCCACCCTACAGTCTGTTCCTGCCCCCAATCCACTCTTCCTTTTTCCTGATTAGGAAAGGGCAGGTCTTCCATAAGTATCAACAAAACATGTCATATCGCGTTACAGTAAGACTTAAGTACCTCCCCATATATTAAGGCTGGGCAAGGCCACCCCGTATGAAGAAGAGAGCCAGAAAAGGCAGTAAAATAGGCTGAGACAAGCCCGTGTTCCCAATATTAGGAGTCCCACCAGAGGGCCAAGATATACAACTGTAACATATATGCAGAGGGCCTAGCTCAGCCCCATACAGCTCCCTGGTTGTCGGTTCAGTATCTGTGAGCCCAGATTAGTTGATTCTGTGCCCTCTCTTGTGGTGTCCTTCATCCCTCTGGCTCCTACGGTCCTTTCTCCTCTTTTTCTGCAGGATTCCCCAAGCTCCACCTAATGTTTGACTATGGGTCTGCATCTGTTTCTAGATGAAGTCTCTCTCCTGACAATTGGGCTAGGCACCAATCTATGAGCATAGCAGAATATCACTAAGCAAAATTGCATTGAGTTTTTTTTCCCCTTAAGTCATGTTTGGATCTGTCCTAGGTCATCCAGCCTGTGGGTCCGGGTACTTCAGGAGTGGGTTTACTTTTCCTAGCATAATTTTAGCCTAGACCAGTAATTGGTTGGCCACTCCCTCAATCTCTAGACCACCCTTACCCCAGCGCATCCCATAGGTCAAAGGTTATGTGGCTGGGTTGGTTTCCCACTCGCTTCACTTGAAGTCTTACCTGATCACAGGAGATGGGCGGGTAAGGCTAAATGTCCCCTATTGCTAGGAATCCTAGCTGGATCATCCTTGTGGGTTCCTGGAGATTCCCTTGCCCAAGGTTTTTACCTGGCCCTGAAATCTCCCCTGCCTTACAGTAATCTCTTTCAGTATCCTCTCTGTCCAACTCCCCACCTGCCCGCCACATACAGTCCACTCATGAAATCTGTTTCTTTCCCCCCTTCTAGAGATCTGGGAGATCTGGGCACACACACACACACACACACACACACACACACACACACACACACACACACACCGAACGCAGGCACACACACCCTCATTGTTTCCTAGGACCTCTGAGTCTGGATTGTAGCATAGTTATCCCTTTATATCAACCTAGATATCTCTCAACCAAGGAATGAAAAAGGAAATGTGGTTGAGTTACGCCATGAAGTACTTACTACTCAGCTGTTAACAACAAGGACATCAGGAAATTTGCAGGCAAATGGATAGAAACAGAAAAAAAAAAATCATCCTGAGTGAGGTAACCCAGACCCACCGTCTTCCATTTTGATAAACACATAAGAAAATAGCTCCCCTCCAACTCTTACATTTAGCACTGAACAATTCTGCAAAGCATCTTCTTGTGTCCAGAGTATGAGACCTTGTAAACCTGTAATTTACAAACTGCCCAGTTTAAAATGATTAGAAATGCAGAAGTCACATCTAACAATTAGCAAGAAACAGAAGCGGGCACAGTGCCACGCCTCTCTGGGGCAGCTATTACAATGCCCCCTTCCTTGGACGACAGTTGCAAAGACTAGTAAAGGCACAAGAGTCATTCTGAGTGTTGACTGCCCAGATGTTAAGGCAGCTCCACCAAAAGTGCTCGGTCAACTGAGCAATTAACCTATTTAGTCCAGTTGGATGTAGAATGGTGAGTGGAGTTCGCACAGCACGATATAGCAGCAGCATTTCTAGTTGCCTTTAAAAGCCAGGCTAATAATGAGTAGCCTGCCTCAGTCAAGCTGGGAAGCATGCTCCTGGGCACAGCGCCAATGGGGAGAAAAACGTCACCCATCAGCTTGCCTGCCATCAGTTACTGTCACCAGGAAAAGGAGAGTTTTGCTCCTTCAAAAGGAAAAAGAAAGGAAAATGAAAATGTTGACATTCTCTCAGGAGCTGCACACTAATGACCCAGGGAAAGGAAATCCCAATAGTCTCAAGGCAGTGCCCTCTACTGAACTGGACAGTCAGGCGAACATACATCTGCTGACTCAGGAAATAGCTCAGATGAATTACATGACAAACCTGCCTGGACTCAATTGGGCACAGACAGAGCCTCCGGTGTAGAACTCGGGCTTTACCAGCTTTCAACCATCTGACCACAGACTCCTGAGTGAACAAGGGCCCAATCTTAGCCCATCAGTTTCAGCCTGGAGAGAGCATGTCATAAAATTTGCCATTTTTATCACTTTGAATGCACAGCTCACTTGCACAACAAACACAAAAGAAGATGGAAAGAGCGTACACAATGATCAATGTTGATTAATAAAGAGAAAAGGTGGAGGTGATAAAGAAATTTTAGCTGGTTTCCCCCAGATTTTGCTGCATTTTCAGTGCACGCATTATTTTCACTTTGTATATTTCAGCATCTGTACAGTGATTAGAAAACAGTGTACGGTTGTGACATGGTAATTCCATCTGGCAAGGGGAAGAGTAGTGTCAAGGTAATTGGGATTTGAAAATGTTGATGAGACAAACAATGCCTGTAGGCATGGAAGTATACATAAGAGGAAGGCATGGATCGATGTTCTTAAAAGCCTTCAAGATGGGGCAAAAGAGTTTAGGTTTCTAGGTCACAGTCGCTTTGAAGGACGGGGGTCTGGGCGATGTAATGCAAGATGGGCTTTGGGAGGGAAGGGATGAAATCAATGAGGTCTCTGTCTTCATATGTAAAGATGCTATATGTACATCCTTACATAGCATCTATAGCACCACACTCTGGAAGTAAATGTTCGCCGAATGCAGGCAACGATAAATGAGCAGCGATAACCGGAAACGGGACAGAAATCTGATAGAGGGATTCAGACATGGTAGGCATGTAGCATAAGGTTAGGAAGCAGCCTTAACAGTCAGGCTTCCTGCATCATTTCGCAGCTCTAATAGTCATTTGCTAAACTTGGACATTCTGTTTATTTTTAAAAGAGTGATGCGATGTGATTTTCTATTGAGATGAAATTAGGATCACATTCATCTCAGAAGATTAATTTAGATAATAAAAAATCACCGAGACATGATAAACATCAATAAAAGCTATAATTCCCAAGTTATTTGTCTTTTTCACTGAGCCACCTTCATGTAGATATTTTTCTTGTAGATGCAACTGTCAATGTCACAGGGAATTTTTCAGAACACCGCTATGCCCTCCATAACTCTAATTAAAAGAACAACACAAGCACTAATTATTAACTAACTCATGACCTTGGAAGAATTGTAATTTAAGTTATTTTTAATTATCAAAAGCAGAACTCCATAATATCTTAACTGAAAATACTATGGCTTTCTCTCCCTAATTTTATATCAAACCTTTATTCTAAGGGAAAACTTTTAGCGTATACAGTAGGAAAGCATATTACTCAGTAATAATTTGAACCTATTTTGTCCTATTACCATCAACACAGAGTATCAAATTTTTCTCAGGTTCACAGCCACTTCTGCATAAAAAGGTAGGCGACATCACCCTCTGCCCTAGGACAGCTACAAGGCTTTCACCCCTACCCCCCACAGCTACAGGACTTCACATGGGGGAGCCATCAACAGGTCCAGGTGATGGGCCCTTTGCAACTTCCTGGCCTTAGAATATTTCTTCTACAGAAATAAAACACCACATCAACAAGGAATTATAGGAGGCTCTTAGAATCTTATTGGCAACCTCATTTCTCCTCCCACAAAGACTTCCTGTGTATAGAAATAAGTACAACTTTCCCATGTCTATTCTTCTATAGTTTACAGTTTTCTTAAAAATTGGTAAGTGAACACCCAAAACTTTTCTAAATAAAGCTTTTACAATATATTCCTCTTTAAATTTTAGAATATCAAGCTTTTTCGGCTTCCTACAATCTGCGTTGATGAAGAGGAGTGGGAATTGTTTCAACCAAGGATGAACTATTATTTTTAATTCCTTCTTTCATAAAGGACATGTTCCAGCTTTAGATCCCAGCCCCCTGTTGTCTTAAATAAGGTTGCTTTTAATTATACTCAAGTATAGGGTGAAGTGTCACAAATTTAAAGGATAAAGGATGAGGCTAGCGATGGCAAGCAATAACATATTAAGCTTATTGCTCCACAAGATGTAAGTTTTGCGCAGAGGTAACTGTCCTAATAACTTCTGAGCAGTAAGAAACGGTAAATATTGTGGCCAAATTTATGCTCCCATTTAGAATTCAAAGCTGTTGCTAGAAAGCAACAACCCTGGTAGAGACGCACATGCCATAGCTTGCCTGATCTCTTACCAATAAGATGTAAGCAAGTTTTGGCCAATGGGATAAGGATTTCCTCATATGGAGTGGAATGGGTATATCATTTCCAGAGCTGAGTCTTAATAAACTGTGGTATTAGTCTACATTCATCTCCATCTGCTCTTATTATCCAGTTGGAGATGCTGTCCACGATGACCTCATAAACCACGTGTTGCAAAAGGAAGAGCTGGTGTAACCTGTGTTTCTAAAACTGAGTAGAACTACCCAAAGCTGACCAACCCAAAGCCATTCTGGCCATTGCCGAGTGGGTGAGAAACAATGTTCATTGTGTTACCTTATGAAGCTGTGGCGATTTATTTCTTTTATGGAAACTAAAGTAAAGCTAATTAACACATGTGGTCAAATTCTATACAGTAGAAGGCTTTCTGATTCTGTATAACATGCATCTAAGCAAAAATAAGCATATCCCTAAAGGGAATATCTTACATGGTATTATCTACCAACTAACACCCCTATAATAACACATAATACAATTTTTACTTATAATTTGGGTAACATTTAATGAGTGCCTACAATTTGCCATTTTACATGCGTTTGCACATTTCATTCTGAAACACCTCACATTTGAAGAATAAAATGTTTCAGAAGTTACTGAGTGCATTGCCCAAGAACATATAGATGTTAGCCATCAAAGAAATAATTCTTAAGCATTTCCTAGTGAATAAAGAGAATATTAAGAAGTGATATAGCAATGCAAGCTTGTAAGTTTATGTTCATTCAATTAGGAAGTGTTTATGCCCATGCCATGATTATATTCATGGACTGTGGGAACAAGGATGTTAAGAGGACATGAACCATGACAGAAGCATATGTACAACTAGCTGAGAACAAATATCATGCATGGAAGTAACTACAATTGTTTATAAAAAAAAAAATATGGTGCCACAGGATACTACAGAATATTTTGGTGATTTGCTTCAGAAGGCCTAATCTTTTAAGAAAACGGCACTCAAGGTGGCCCTCTTTGCACGCCGAGGTCAATAGGCAAAGGTAGAAACAAAAACCATTCAAAAAAAGTAGAGGATGAGTGTGAGGGCTGATTCCTCTTTTCCTCTCGTGTCTGTCTAGTACTTTTAGGGGATTCCTGGGTGTGTAAATGAGGGGGTTCTCTGATTTCAGTGCCTGCTTTGGAGGCGCTTTTATTTTTCTCTTGGCTTGCCTTCTTCGTCTTAAATATGATGGGTTTCATTTTATCTCATTATAGTTTATGTTGCTGTGTTCTTTTGTTGTTAAAAATTAGAGTTCTTGAGAAATAGTTTTTTGGGTTACCTGGGTGGGCCTTGTGTGATTGTATAAGGGGCTGGGTAAGTCCTTAAAGAAGGCGGTCAGTGTGAGAAAGTGCGGTGTGATGCTGAAAGCCGAGAGGATGCTATGCATGGTAGTCAAGGGCCAGACGAGGAAACTGATTCTCCCTTAGCGCCACCACAACCCCAAAAGACAAGCTTCGACCTTAGTACAGAGAGATCCATTTTGGAGTTCTGACTTTCAAGATTATAAATTATAATTAGTGTCTTTATTTGTGTTTTCAATAATGTTGAATAACTTTATTAGTCAAATATTTATAGCCGAACTCCTGAAACCCAGTTACAGAGAGGGATGAGTGATGAGCAATGGGGTCCAGACCAGTCTGGGGAAACCCACAGAATAGCTGACCTAAACAGGGGGAGCTCTTGGACCCCAGACTGACTGCTGGGAAAGCAGCATGGGACTGACCCAGACCTCCTGAACGTGGGTGTCAGTCGGGAGGCCTGGGCAGTCTATGGGGCCTCTAGTAGTGGGTCAGTATTTATTCCTAGTAGACAAATGGACTTTGGGGGACCTTCCCACATAGAGGGATACTTTCTCAGCCTAGGTACACAGGGGAGGGCTCATCCTCCATGTGGAGAAGAAAAGTGATGGGCTGGGGTTTGGTGGGGATGATAGGGGAAGATGGGAGGGTGAGGGAACTTGGATTGTCATGTAAAACAAGCTTGTTTCAAATTTAACTAAAAAGGAAAAAATTAGAAAAAAAATAATAATCACATATTATTGAATATATAACATATATTAAATATATATTGATGTAATATGTAACATTATACTGTTCATAATATCCAAGCATTTATATATTAATAATAACTTTAGTACTAAAAAACTAGGTTAATAATTTTCTGTGGTGACTACAGAAGACTTTATAAACTTATGTAATGCATGTCAAAGATGTTAGTGAGGTAAAACAGTGTGTTAACGGCAGGAACTGTGGAGAAGTAGATATGTGGTGATGTGTATTTTTTCCAGGTGGATGCTTTGGTTTCTCAATTGGATTAGATGTCTGGGTTTGAGTCAAAATACTCAAATAATGAAAAAATGTATTAAGCTGGAAATATTATATATACTATAATATGTATATTACACAATATATCATAATATATGTGTATTACATATAATATATATAAATTACATATAATATGTAATATGCATATTATATAATATAAATTATATTATATTTTAATTAATATAATTAATTATATATTAAGTATATATAATTATATAATATATTATATATAATTATCTAATATATGAATTATATATTAATTTATATATAATATATAAAATTACATATAATATATTATATATAGTATGTAGTATGCATATGTGAAAAAACCAGCAAGAGCAGAGAAGGGAGAAACAGGGTTATTTCTGATACCTACCAACCATCCAAGAAGGACAAGAAGTAAACAATGAAATTTATTTATCTTAGACTCAAAATTCAAATGAGATTTGGAGTACAAAATTAGAGGTAAAACTGGGGTAATTAGTATTTATATGGCAGGTAAAGCTATGAGACCAGGAAAGTTATTCCTTCTTGCAGTAAACATTGATTGTGTGCCTGTCTTTCTATGATCTGGGGAGACAGCAATAAGGAAAATGAGCAATGCGAATCATACAGATGCCATGCTAGGGAGAGATACAGATAATACACCATGTGAATAAACAAAACTACAGAAGGAGGAATGTATTTTATCTTGAAAAATTCTAGAGATATATTTATCTCACAACTAGTTTAAAGACAAGCTGGAAATTTCCCAGAAATAACAAGATATGTTTAGGGGAGGCAGCATCTGCACATTGTGAGTCGGAGAAGCTTTATTGGTCAGGCTTTTAAGTTGAGACCAAATGACAAGGAAGCGGTCATACTTTCTCTTAGATTTATTGTCCTACTGTGCCGCTGAAGACATGGAGAAAAAAAACACTTATGTGTTGTATGCACACGGTCTGTCACTGACACTGCTGTTACGATGAATCATATTGTACTATGTATGCCTTTAAAAATTTGTAAGCAAGTGATAAGTATTTACTATCTACCAGATTTTAGAGACCAAAGGAAACAAAGATTCCATCGCTCTGTTCACCCCTCTCCCATGGCTCACGGTCTGCTTGAAGAGGCCATGTATAAGCATGGGGCAGAGATGACAGTTCTAGAAGGGAGCATCACAAGGCAGACGGCTGCCTGACGTCCTGCAAGAAGACGTCCAGGCACAGCCGGTGAAACGTGGACTTAAATTAAGAAAATAAGCTTGTTAACCCTCAACATGATAGCTTCGAGATCCTTGGTGAATAACTCAACTCCTGCACTGTAATTCGTCAAGCTTCAAATGGAACTAAACATGTTTTCATATGTTGCCTGTATACGTCTGGCCTCAGTCATAATAATAATAATAGTAAGTAGCATAAAATTATATATATTATGATAGTAGACCCTCATTTCTATTAGAACAGAATCTTAAGAGACTAATGAACAAAAATGTGCCATAAATACAGGACAAGGAGCTTGTATTTGATGATTGTGACTGAACTGAACTATTAAACGTACACTTCCAATTCCTTTACAAGATTTTCCCTACCAGGTAAAAGCTTTTTATTTTTTTCCTACTGCGGAGGTCATCTTTAAACTAGTTCATTAAAGATGTTTTCTGGGTTAAGTGGCAACTAGGCATGCCTGGGGTCCTTACCAACGGAAGCTGTACCTTTCCAGTTCTGGTATATATTAGTACCCCACAGAATAGCCATAAAAACAGGCTACCATGAGAGAATTTGAGTAAAAAGCAACACCAGTGACATATAAAAATGGCCCAAATAAACTTAAATCAGCCATCTCAAAATGACGTATTGAACACAGTTCTGCAGTCTCCTCAGCCAACCTACAGCTTTCCGCAGGCGTTTCCCCCAAATGCTCAGAACTTCATCCTCAGAAACTTTCAATCACATCGATGGCTCTGGGGAGTCTCAGCTAGTCAGTTACCTGCAATCCCTGCCTCCATCACCCTGCAGCAATACCCAAGGCTGCCAGCCCAGCTAGAACAGTCTCTCCCGCAGGGCCAGACTTGGCTGTGTGAGCCTCCCTCGTTTTTCAGCAGGAGGGTGGGTGCCTGCCGTTCGCATAAGATAGAACCCAGGTCTTCCTCCACTGGGGCCTCCAGACAACCACCTCATCTCCTCTTTGCTAAATTTCCAGCTGATTCTGCCAGCTTATGCTGCCACATCTGTGTTTCCTAGTCAGATAAAAACCATCTAATAACCCAAGATCTAAAATTTATTCATATCACCGCTTATATAGGTGTGTGTATACTAACACAGAGAGGGGGAGGGGAGAGAGGAGGGAGAGAGGGAGGGAGGGAGGGAGAGAGGGAGGCTGTATTTAGTAGGTTAAAATGCCAAAACAATCATTCATTTCAGTAAAGTGACATAATTTTTTAGGGCCACTGTCTTTTCATTGTGGCAGTTGGTATGTTACAGATCAAAAATAGTGGACTTCAAACTTTTGTGCGTAATGAGACTTCTCCCTCACATTCGATTGCAGACCTTATAGAAAGAGTGAAGTCTTTGGAGGCGGCACTATTCAATAGATTGTCGACTAGCTAAATGACTTCTCTTCCTTAAAATGGCTCTTTTACTGGTTTTGCATAACAAGACCCCAAGAAACACACAGCAGTGCTTGAATTAAATGATCAGTACGGCCCATTCAAGACCTAGCATCCAAAAATTACTGTTTAAAGCAGCCGGGCAGTAAGAATATTTGGGTAGGCAAGGAAGCTATAATATTATCGAGTGCCAATTTTGTTATATGCCATACTGTCTTTTGTTTTTAATCAATTTCTCCCAGTTAAACTTATTTTTTAAACCAAGTAAAAGATAGACTTAGCCAATGCTGCTTGTTCCTGCGTAACTTAGCATAGCTTAGCAAGCACTGGGAAGGACTTGCAGATCTCGTTGTTGAAGACAATCTCCACACTAGGTCTTGCCTTCCAGCCTAGCTGCCCTCCCATGGCTATGACTGGGAAACTAGATTCTCCATACTTTATTATAAACATAATCCAGTATGTTACACGTGGTGGACGGTTGTCTTTGTAGGAAAAAGTAGGTTGGTGCAGCTTGCTAAGAAATGGTGGCTTCTATTTCCAGAAAGATAAGTCAGCACTGAAAATAAGACAAACTTATCTATTTATGAAACCAGTACTTGAAACTGAACTGGGGAAATAGTGATTACTCAAAACTACTATTTCAAAAGTGTATTCTTAATTCTTAGTCTGCTTGGCACCTCAGGCTTGTAAAATATTCCAGTGTAAGGTGTGGAGTCTTCCTTTACAATTGGATGAATTGTTTATCCTCAGACTACATTTCATGCAAATCTAAATATTCTGGATAATCACAGAAATAGTAATTTGTGTGGAGAGCATTCTAGGCATCTGAATTCGGAAATCTGTTCTAGTGCCATTCACTGTTTATTGTCTTGAATCTTTCTTCAGCTTCTATGTTATTGTTGTGGCAGATGTTCAAGGGTGAATTATGCAATTAAGAATCCAAAATCCCGCTTCATCCAGATGCCTAATTTGCTAACTATTCACTTGTCAGAAACACATGTTTACGACCTATTACAGAAGACTCGCTCAGCACAGCTTCTGGCTTCCATTTCACGGACTGACGCTGTAACGGGTGAATGTCCCAGAAGGCATTTTCCAGTGCTCATCCCCACGCCGTTTTATTAAATTCCATCGACGCCCCAATGTCTGTTTAAAACAAAAAGCTCACCCTAAGAAGTCTAGTTCTGAAATCAGCGTGCACTTTTTTTTTGAAGGTCCTTATACTGGGGGCGGGTATTTCTGTAACAAACACTCCGAAGCCCATGAGAGTGCCAACAGAGGCAATGTCACTGACAGACAGAGGCCAGGACAGCTTCTGGAGGTCTTTGATGACAGGGCCAGGTTGTATTCTCATTTTGTATGCTAAAACCACAAGGTGAGGCAGGCAAACAATCAAGATTCTACAGAAGCTTACCTGTATGTCCGCAGGTTGTTAAGGGCAATGACCCATCGTTTCTGCTCTCTTTCTAGGGAGCGAGAGAAGTCATGCTTGGTAATTAAGGGGTGCAAGCGTGCTTGAAGTAAATCATCAAATAAATTAATGTCTAACAAATGGTCTTTTCTACCTCATTCTTCTTCGCCTCCTCTTCTTCGCCTTCATAACACATAAACGTATCTTGAAAAAAAATGGGTTGGTCACCCTGGCATATTATCTCCATTCCATTGGCTCTCATTTCTATCTTTAGCTTTTTTTTTTTTTGGTATTTTCTTTTTTTTAGTATTTCCTCATACTATTCCTGATGGTGTAGCATAAAAATTCTTCATTTGAAGCCACATCTATGTCTCTCTTTGGTGGTAACCTAGTCTACTCCTCTAGGATTTTGGAGGACCATTGTTGTAAATGAATCTATTTCATTCTGAAGACTTTTTTTTTCTGACCAATGACTGTTTTACTTGATCTAAGTAGAGGACCAGGTGTGGTGAACTCATTGGATGCCTATTACAGTGACATTAGGGGTTGAGAAGCCCATTTCCAGCAGGACTGGTAAGATCCAGGAGTCCCTTAATTCTTGAATCTGAGGGATTTAAATATTACTGGACCGCACTTCCTTGGAGCACATCTAAGTGAGGGCAAAGAATACCAGTCTGCAACTGTCTCCTGGGGAGCAGGTACAGTATGCACTGTTAGGACTGGCACAGCTCTTTTCTTTCCATTTCTCCTCCTCCTCCTCCTCCTCCTCCTCCTCCTCTCCTCCTCCTCCTCCTCCTCCCTCTTCTTCTTCTTCTTCTTCTTCTTCTTCTTCTTCTTCTTCTTCTTCTTCTTCTTCTTCTTCTCTCCTCCTCTCCTCTCTCCCCTTCACACATTAGGCCTCTCCCATGGCTTATGCCTGTACAGGTAACCTGACTCACATGTTAGCACATTCAGCAGTCCTGATGTAGGTAGTGGAGCTCATGTTGCCATTTACTGTGGGAATCTGGTCTGTGGATATATAATGTGGCCACGCCCCTTTGGGAGTGGTTTCAGGCGGACGGAGTGGAAAGAGAGAAGCGTGGCTTTCCTTTGTGTGTTCTTTCTAGAGGGTCAGAGGATCCAGTAGGAAGAACAGGGAAATGGTCTGGCCGTTATTTGTATTTTCCTGTGTAATTGTTCCCCAATGAACACCCATTTATTATTTATCTTGGGCCTAGTGATATAATTACATCCTCACCTTCAATTTACTAGATCCAGCATTTTAATACATGGCCTTTCCACATTAAGGAATTTTTTTTCCCATGGTCAGGTCCCATAGTATTACCTCCTGGTCCCCTGCTCCTCAACCAAACGTCCATTATGGGTTTAACTGTTTGTCCCTCTGTGGGAGCCTCCTTCCAGGCACCTTTCATGACAAAGTACACACATGACCATTATTTAAGATAAGGCCAATAGGTTCCCCCACAATACACAGTCATTCTTTTGTCCTCCTTGTGCTGTGATGGAGCTGTCCAGCACACCAGACTGACTCCAGCTGTGCCATCCGCAAAAGGAGGCAGTCTGGTGTGCTGGACAGCTCCATCACAGCACAAGGAGGGCCTGCTCCTCAGAAGAAGCACCAACCACCTGAAGGAGATGAGGCAGAACCACTCTCATGAGCAACGAGTTATAACATTCTGTGCCTAGGAATTGGAGTTGCCCTGGAACAAGGTTGCCCTCCAGACTGATTCATGTGACAGGACCAGAGAGGCTGTGGGTGGGACTACACAGATGTCCGCAGAAAGGACATCAGGAAATAGAGTAGGAACTGAGCTCTTCTCTCTGTTGAAGGTTGTTTTGGTCTGGTGACTTTCAGAGGCTGGTCTCTGTGGTATCTCACGGTCCATTTGTGGCTTGTGTCCACAGCAACCTTGGTGTCAGTGTGGTGTGTGTATACATATGGCTCCACACTCGCAACTTTAATTGCAGAGGGAGCGGGCAGTTTTTACACAGGGTCACCCAAATCTTTCGAGAGCCACCTGAGGCAGGGGTGTCTATGCTCTTGGAGGTGCCCTGAGTCCTCTGGGAGCAGTGGAGGTAGGTGGCCAAACAGGATCTCAAAAGGAGAGTAACCACATTTACAAGGTGTGCCGCATACCCTAAACAGTACTAGTGGCAGGATTTCTGGCCGAGGGAAGTTTGCTTCTTGGCCATGTTTGCCCAGGGTATAGCGAAAATTTCTATTCATTCTCTCAAGCAGTCTGATGATTGGGGACAGTAGTACGGAGGTACACAAGTCTCATGCTAATTTTCTGTGCTGGTAGGAAAAGCTATTCAGTCTGGAAAAGTGCACAGCATAACCAGTAAGTATGGCTACCCTCTGCTGGGATGAATGTCAGTGAAATCCTCTTCCAGGTGTTCATATGTATAGGACTCTCACTCCAGTATCTGCGAGGGCCTTGATTCCCTGCTTGAGACTGTTCTGAGCACACTGCAATCAGGCTTTGCTAGCTTGCTGGCTCAGTGTTGGCAGCCTCAGGACCACCAGATATCTTTGCAACAATTGTGGTAGGCCAGCGTTTCCAGGTGGGTTGTTCGTGAGCTTGCCAGACTAGGCTGGGAGCAGTCATCCCTGAATTGTTATATTTCTATCTGTGGGCATCAGCCAGCCCTCTTGGTTTTCAATAGCCTCTTTGTCAGCCGCTCTATTTCTTTCTTGTGGCCTGTATGAGGGGAGCGCTTGGACCTCCTGAGGGTGTGATGGAGGGGCTGTGGGTCTGTCTCCACAAAGAACAGCCTGTTTTCCAGTTCCCCTGACCTTGACTCTGTGTGAGCCACAGCCAGGGGTGCAGAGAACTTCTAGGAGCTAGAGGATTTGATATATCTTTTAATTTCTTTGCTCCCTGAGGTAAGCAGCCCCTTTTATCAATATATTACTGCTTTGAGTCTCTGGATGGGAGGGGCTATCTTCCCCTGTTGGAGGCTTCAGTGCCCATCAGTAGCTGGGGACTGACTTGTCCTTGAAGTCCAGCCACAAGGGAAAAAATAATGCCTTTTATAATTTCTCCACAATCATGGAGGGGCTCTCAATCTAGTTCAAGCAAGTATGTGACAGGATAATATAGCTGCCATCATCTTGGGCACATGCAGGGCCTGCTCTTTCTTTTAGTTGACCCATGGGAATGGGTTCATGCCCCAGAACACGGTGGACCGAGTCTGGCAGAGCTGGCCAGCTGAATGAGGTAGGAGAGCATTGCGTTAGGGCAGATGTCACTGGGTGGGCGGAGTGAGGGCTGGTAGGGAAGCAGCATCATGGGGAAAACATTCATCCTCTGAGGAAGCTAAGGGGAGGTGCCTCCATAACAGCCTGTGTAAGCAATATGGTCTAGGGCTGGGGAGATCTGGTAGCAAAGGCATCCTTGAGAGTCTTGGGCCGACAGACACCATGAATCAATATGTGGCAACCGATTTGAGTAGCCAAGTGGTCACATACAGATCTCTCAGACCCTGTTAATCACAGCCTGATCTAGAGTCCCTTAAAATGGCCAGGCATCATCAAAGGAGAGCCGATCAGTTTCACAGAATCAGTTTAGAGGGCTTCATCTTTATCCCACAGTCAGTGTAAATACCCTTTGAAGCTGTCGACCATGCTTTGCAGGACTGAACGGGCTCTCACATCAGGACTGGACAGAGCCTCTGAGGAGAAGAGTTCCCTATCCAGGATTTGAGGATGCCCGTGTGTGCCTACCCCTGTTGGTATTGTGGGATGGGTTTGAGGAGACCAGCTTCCCCTTCAGGCAGGTGCCTGGCTGCCTGGCTGCCTTCAGCAACATAAGAGGTCTTACTCAGCCACGTCTACTCTGTTCCTGTCATGGGTTATCAGTACCCATCCAGGTGAAACAACCCAATCAGACGCTGGAGTCGCACAGCCGTGGGACACTTTCAAGCATTCCTATGCTCACTCGCCAATCATTCAGAAGTTACACGTTCCCATTTTTAAGCTCTCAGTCTATTATATTTCCAGAGACCAATACCAGTGCCTTGGTATCCCTTCAAGGCCCTTCCTTTCTGGAATAAGTACTGGTCACCAGTGAGAACGAAGAGGGATGTCACAGGACAGCTCCCGAAAGGCTTCCGTCTTGGGTCCAGATCATAGTCTCATTTTACACTCTAAAACCGTAAAATGGGGCGGGGCAAGCGAGCCATATTTTACAGAAGGGTGCTTAGTAGTCAGCGGGTTGATTAGGGAATGGACCCACTGTTTAGCTATGCCTCCAGGTGATTCTGAGCCACGCAGCAAGAGAAGCCAAGCTTGGCAGATAGGGTGTACAAACGGTGCTTCAAGTCAATCACTAAATAAATCGGCAAAATGGTGTCTAATGATTTTCTATACCATTCTACTCTGCTTTGATGAAAATTTGTGAAAAGTAATATTTCAGCTTTGAAACTTTATTAAAGGTTTAACTGATTCTATGAAAAACTCCACTTTACGCAGGACAAATGGAAAAGCTTAAATGTTTGTGCTATTTTTTTTTATAGTCATTGTGGAATTTTTGTAAAGAAAATTCCATTAGTTTCCTCTGCCCCATTAGCTACTAACACCTCTTACTGTGCCCAGAATCTCATTCACTTAGAACAGTAATGCCTTGGTGAGACTGTGTTTACTTCCTTTGCGTTTGTATAAATTTGTTTATAAAATGGTTGAACAGGTATGTCTATTAAATGCCAGAAATATGGTCTATCCCCAACTCTAACATATCCAAATATGTCAGAAACATAGGTTGAGGGTAACTAAGTGACCCATATTTGTTCCCTTGTTAAACTTTACTTAATTATCATAGGTAAATATAAGTTGGGCACTTGTGGTGCACGCCTTTAATCCCAGTACTTGGGAGGCAGAGACAGGTGGAGCTCTGTGAGTTCTAGGCCAGCCTGGTCTACAGAAAGAGTTCCAGGACAGGCTCCAAAGCTGCACAGAAGAACCTTGTCTTGAAAAAACAAAAACAAACAAAAGTGTGATAAGCAGTCGTGTGTGTTCTCCACTGTGACAAGAATCCTTGGTTGTTAACTTGCTACACCTGGGAAGAAGGACTCTCCATTGAAGAAATGCTCCCATCACACTGGTCTGTGGGCATGTTTGCCGAACTCTTCCTTGATTGCTCATTGACATGAGGGTTCCCAGACCACTGTGAGTGTACCATTGCTAGGCAGGTACCATTGCTAGGCCTTGCTGCATGTACAATGTGACTGACGCTGAGGCTGGGGGCAAGCCAGGAGGCAGTGTTCTCCCAGAGATTCGGTTTCAAACTCTCCCCTTGATTTCCAGCTGAGGCCTCACTTGAGAATGGACTGTAAGGTGAAGTAGGCCATTTGCTCCCCGGTTGCCTTTGGCCATGATATTTATCATGGAAACAGGAAAGCAAACCAGGACACCCACCCACACCTCCATTTCTACAAATCCGAAGCATTAGTGCCTGTTATCATAATAAATCAGAAAAAAGGAAGAAGAGGAAGAATGGAAAATTCAGGAGTGTTGAGAAGGAGAGAGGGGAAAACTCAAAGAAAGGAAATAATTAACTTATTTATTTCACCTCATGTGTCATCTCTCCTAAATAAGGCACTTGCTGAGCGTTTGACAAATCCGTGAATAACTGAATGGGAAATGGGTCTTCTTGAATGATATCATGAATGCGTCCCGATGGTCTTTCTCTGGATGGAATATTCACACTACATCAAATGTCTTACAGCATCCTATGGGAGATGAAGGAATGAGGTTATCTCACTTGTAACTCTAGCACTAACAAGCACAGATATGAGGCGTTTCTTGCTTTTGTGTTGGAACCATTATACAATCTAGAGGTAAATGTTTAAGCAAACCTGTAAGAGGACATCTGTACCTTCTCCAATAGGCTGGTGAGAGGAATCTCTCTTCATCACCTGTACACATCATGACCTCATTTAGTCAAGAGTTCCCTCTGTTTCCTAAGACTTATTTCATACAGGGGAGACAAGGATATGAGCCTTTCCCAGGCATGATTAAACAGTGGCAGTACAGGTGAGTGTCTTGAAAACATCCCACCTGTATTAGATGTCATCTCCTTTTATTGGGCTTATTTGATAGGCAACCTAGGAAGTAGAAATATAAAAGAAAGTCAAGACATGGCTAAGCTAATTGATTCTGCCCTCTATAATGTAAGCTGGCACTTCCACCTTTAGAAGGAATGGTGTTATCTTTCAACAAACTGGCTTGGAATTAAAAAAAAAAAATGGAAAAGGAAGAAATCGGAGAAGAGTGTGGGAGGCAGGAGACAAGGAGAGAGAAGAGAGAAAGAGGGGTGGGGGATTAAAAGGAGTGTTGAAAGGTGTTTAAAAGCTTTTAGAGAACTGCCTCATGTTAACTCATGTTAACAATAAATTTGCAAATAAGAACTCTAATATCATATTTATCCACTAGCACTTTCCCATATAACATTAATTATAACAATGAATAATTGACTACATGGGATCTAAATTCAGAGGAAAAAATATTCTAATTAACTTTTTCTACCCTGCCTAAAAACACATTTAAAAACTTAAGAAAAAAAAAGATAGTTGCAGACAGGTGGGTATATACTTCATGGTGGAAAACTCACTTACCATGCATGAAGGTCTGGGTTCATTCCCCTAACACTACAAAAATTTTAAGCTCAGTTTCCAAAAGACTCGCTTCCTAGAAAGATTTTAATGTCGAGCTGCCCGGAGCTCTTTGAATTTCACAATCAACTTATGGAGTGAGACTTGGAACGGTCGGGTGCATTTTTAGGTAATCAGAGCCTTGCATGATTGAATTGAAACATGAGCTAAGAGTGAAAATCAGATACAATATAAAGCAATAAATGTAGGAAATTAGATGGCAGTTTTCTTTTGAATATATTCTTTTGAGTATTTTTCAAGTGGTAATTTCTGTTTTAAGATTTTTTTAGAGTTACATGTGTGTACGTGTGTCTGCGTGTGGGTATATGATTGTAGGTGCAAGTGTTCGGGGTGGCCATAAGAGGGCACTCAACCCCTGGATCTGATTATGAACTGCCTTTCGATGGTTTAACATAGCAGGTTCTCTTAACTGCTGAGCAAATTTCCCAGGCCCTGGATGGCAATTTCTTAATGGTTTTGAAGGAGATAGGTTTTTACTAAAAGATAGAAGAATGGTAGATCAATTCTGCCTGTCACTGATATAGGAATGGTAGATCAATTCCGCCTGTCACTGGCGTAGGTAAAGCCTGTCTGTATGTGTTTTATGTTTAGCAACAATTACAACAAATGAATTCAAATCTTGGAGAGGCGATATTTTTATCTCCTAAATATTTTAAAGCCAGCAGAAAGAGTCCCCCACCGAAATGAAATTTAAAAAATAAAGAGGAGGAAGCCGTGCCTGTTCCGACACTTGTAGATTGCACAGGCCCATTCGTGATGATGTTTGAACAGCATCAGTACTTGGTATCTCGGAGCCCAGAGACTCCAGAGAGGCAGTATCATGTCGTCAAGGAAGTGCGATGGTATCCTTCTGTTCTGGCTTATCAAGAACTCCAGAGCCAGAATGGAAAGGAAACTCAAAATGTGGTATCAAAATACAGAGAGAACACAACTGCTACAAAATCAGAACGTGTAGCTCATGGAAGGTATGTTTCACTCGGCACCTCCTGGTGTTAAATGTCATGGGTTCTGGTTTTCTACGATAACTTTGATGCAGGAGGCACTGTTTCTTTGGACTTGTTCAAGTTGGTTCATAATCATCATGCTCTTAGACTCTCATAAGTATAATTTTGCTTGTGCTGTTTCGTTTCCTAGTGGACTATGAAATGGCGTACACTAAGACCCAATTCTTGACCTCCATTCACCATTATGTCCAGGAAAACATCTAGAATGTAGTATAGCTTGCACATCACTATATTAGTAAGTAAATAAATAGATGATACCCAAGCAGTAGATGCCAAGAACAGAAAGAAAATAAAGTGAAGGCAACGGTCAATGTTCAGTTCATGGTGTTTCATATCTTTGTGGCTGGTAGTTTTAACCACTTACTCATTCCTTATTCATCCTTTATGGAGTTTTATCTATTGCTCAGGAAGTACCACAGCAGCTATTTTTCATTTTCTATAAATAGATTAATGGTTAGCATATGCATAGAAATATGTCATTTAAGATAGTGAAAAGACTTTTATTTTTTTTCATGTTCAAAAGTAAATATATTATCACACTTTTCACTCTGCTATACCGATTTTGAATCTTCTATAAAAATATTCTCAAACCTGTTTCTTTGGATGAAGGCCAATGTCAATAAGTTAGACCTAACTGAATGAGTTTCAGTGTAGGGATGCTATCATCTCAGCGAACAACATCTCCAGGGAAGAACCGATACAATTTCAATCCTGGACAAATCATCCAACCTCTGAGTGTTTGCATTTGCAAGTGAATAAACAAAGAGCTGTAACACGTGGTCTCCCAGATGTTGCATGCTCAAAAAATTCTATAGCCCTGTAATGCCTCTTCCATAAACTTAGTGTAGGCTTTCAGTGGTTTTAGTCCTTGAAACAATAAGAAAGTAAAGAGTTTTTTTCTCTTTCCTTCAGTCCCTGCAAGTCCTGTGTGTAAGCATCAGTATGAGTTCAGGCATAACACGTATGGAAGTAGGGTTCAGAAACTCATAATCCCAGCAGACCAGATTCCCTTGGGTGTCAAAACACATTGCAACAAGCCTTTAGATTCCTTTAAGATAAGTGTCCCCTGGTGTCCACAGCCCTGTAAGTCCCCTCCTCTAAAGCATGTGAGAGGACCTGTGATTTGTTAACTAACTGAAGACAGCAAAAGTATAGGGGTATTACTTGGTGAGTATATGAGCTAACAACCTTGCTCAAGAACCCTCTTCCTATTCAGCTGTGATTTTGTCTGAATGCTTGCTTTTTGTATAATGAGTTCATTAGTGCCATATTCTTGGATAATAAAAAGCTTACTGACCATTTTCAACAAAACACTATAAAGTGCACCCCAGGAGGGGAAAAGCATGATTGACAAGTCCTTTTATCCATTCCTGATATCAGGAGTCTATGAACAATGATAGTAATGTCTTCAGTTCATTCATTTATTCATTCATCAAATATGCTATACTTCTGTCATATAGATTTTGTGAAATATTTCTGGGGAATCCAGATATAGTTAATGACACAATGTGTGTTAAGGGATTACAGGTCAGAACAGAGGAAAGTAAATGCTCTGTATCAAATGCCTTTCTCTATATAAACTCATGGATAACATCTTTAAAGTTTATCTCAGATAAGAGACAGCTAACATATAATGGACGGCTATTTCCCTAACATGGTAGAGAATATTGGGGGTGGGGGGAGGGAAGAGACTGTGAATGAAGGCATTTTCTTATGAGGCAAAGGGGTGTGTGTTTTAAGAGCAAGTGGTGTGTCTTGGATAGAACCATAGCATATCAGAAAAGATCAGATCATACTTCTCACTTTGAATCAAGGCACAAAGCAGAGTGGGTGGGTATGAAGGACTCAGGTAGGAAGGATAGCCACTGTGGACCTGGGTGTAAGATTAAGCTACACATCACCATGTCGCTACATGTCACACACACTATGGAAAAGCTGAAATGATTCTGACGCTTCATGCCTGAAGAGAGAAGAAGGACCTCTACAACTGAGTTTCAGGAGGGTGAGCTCGTAGAGCCTGGGGCAGTAGCTTCATGTACAATTCCTCAAGGAAGCAGAGCAATGAGGCTCTTCAGTGATGGTGGAAGAGAAACTCAAGGCACACGTGTTCCTAATGATTTTCAGGTGTGGCACTGCCTCTCCACAAATTAATCCAGAGCTCTGATTTGGAGTATTTTCAAAATGTGAAAAGAAATATTTCATAAAACGGCTTTGTAAAAGTACACAAAGCAATGTCCTTGAGAACATAGCAACTATCTTTTATTTTGGAGTGTGTGTGGGGTGGGGAGGCTTGTGTTCCTTCTGAACACATTGTGAATCACTAGATCTGTAAAGGGGGTTTCTGCTCAGCTGTGGTAAGGAGAAAATGAACCTTTAGCGAGAGCTAGGAGTGAGATTTAAAACATGTATATCCTCTTTGAGGAGCAGCCAACCGTACTTCTCGATGCAATACCCTGAGTTGGAGCTGTGGCAACTAGATTCAGGGCCATTGCACCTCTACTTCCGATGAGGAAAGCAGTTCCCTCTCTTTTAAATGTCAAATTAATTAGTTTGTTTCCTTCAGACAAAGTCTCACTGGTTGAGCCCTAGCTGGCCTGAAAGTCTATGTGCAAAAGGTTGGTGTCTAACTCAGAGATCTGCTTACTTCTGCCTCCCAAGCGCTGGGATCAAAGACATGTTCTACGCTGCCTTGTTTCATGTTTGTTTGTTTAAGATTTATAGTATTTGATGTATGGGGGAGTGAGAGACTGAGACTCTGTGTGAATATGCAGATATAGGAATCTGCTCATGGGGCTTTAAAGGCATAGAATCCCCTGGAACTTCTGAGCCTCCTGATATGGTTGTTAAAAGCATCAGGCAGTCTTAACTGCTGAGCAATCTCTCCAGCCCCAGAAAACAAACTATTTATTGATGATGAATGGCAGTCCCTGGTAAACGGTGAGCACCATACCCAGTAGTGACATAATTTGTATTTTACTTTAGAGGGGTCATTTCTAGAATGAGTGCTAAGTAATCTGGCAATAACCAAGTACGGGTTTTCACTCATGTCTTCTGTGGCATTTAAGACAGTTCTAAGCAGAGAGCGTATTCATAGCTTATTTGACCAATGTGTATTTATACGTCTGTAAATCTGGAATTGTATTAATCAAACAAAAGTGGATGTGAGATAACTAAGTGACTAACAAATCTTCAGAAGAGATTTGAGAAATGCAGAATGACAGTGTTTTAAACAAAGAACACTGGGTGATGGCTTTCCACGTAGAACTGTGGATAAATAGGCTTCATGTCTTTCTAAAGACGATAATTTATGGGTATTCGAGGCATTCACGGAAGCCCACGTGAGTTTTTGATCCAGTGCATATTAATTTCCCAGTGACCAGGGCATCTCACCATCTCACTTTAAAACCTCAATGCTATCCTCTGCTTGAACTCACGGAAAGATGTATTATGTATGAGGTGGCTTACATTGTTGATCTCATTTATTCATGGTATCTGTCTCTGTCTCTCTCTCTTTCTGTCTGTCTCTCTCTCCCCCCCCCCCCGCACTCTCCCCTTACTGGATGCCAGGAATGAGTAACTTCTCCTGTATACCCCCAGCATGATGATACTCTGCCTCAGCTCAGGCTCAAAGCAATAGACTGAAACCTCCCAAATGTTGAGTCTCAAAATATAAATCTTCCTTTTAAATGGTTTCTCTTGGGTATTTATCACAACAATGAAAAGACAAACACAAGAGAGGCTCTGTGCGATTTCCAAGTTGCACACTTAAAAGAAACAGCTTGCCTTCTCTTCCCCTTTTGCCACCATCTTGGACAGCAGAAATAATGAGATCAAACTAAGAGGTCTGAGCACATTTTCCTGTTTGATGAAGTCTTGCAGCAGAGTCCCCAGTGAGTCAAAAAATTTAAAATGAATGAAGTATTCTGTGCTATTTAAAGCAACATGACTGTGGAGTTCTCTGTGTACTCAAATAATCTCAAGCAAGAAGGTAGTGTTTTAGCAAGAGTTAGTCTGGTGTTCTCTAATGTGTACTTAAATGGATGACAGTAGTCCCGTGCTATATAAAGGGCAAAAAGTGAGAAAAGAATGGTTTGGAAAACACCGAAAATGCACTTCCTCCTTGACGATGCCTGGGGAATGTTACTTACCAAAATGTAAACAATTGGAAAAGGAACACATGTAAATTTTTATTTTTTTAGTAATGTACCATGGCACTATTCTAAGTCAGATATTTCACATACCTTATAACTACTGTTTGTGGGAAAAAAGTCATTGAGCCTCTTTAAGTCACTGGGTACGTAAATCATTGACAACCATGCAATAAATAGTATTCTTACTGGGTACCCTACAACAGTGGCCAGTAACAGAAAACTCACTGTGTCAAAAGATGGCCAGGGTCAAAAGAATAATTGGAGGGATACTATTTGTGTTTATTTTATATATCTATATTCATTAAATATCCATTATTGTGTGACTGTGTCCTTTGTTCATCAATTTTTCCATGACATATTAAGGTTTATTTAGCAATTAAATGACATATACAGTCCTTCGTTCATCAATTTTTCCATGACATATTAAGGTTTATTTAGCAATTAAATGACATATGCAGTTGAGAGAATGCATGTGAGCATTCTAGCTTCATCCCTGTCACTGTGCTAGCACACCCTAACTAAAGCAACTTAGGAAAGATGGGACCGGTCTGGCTTACACGTCCAGCTCACATTTCCTGAGGGAACTAGACGAGAAGCAGAAACCCTGGAGGAACATTGCTGTCAGGCTTGAGCTCTGGTTCATGCTTGGCTTCCTCATACACTGGCAGCTGGAGTAGTCACGCCTACAAAGGGCTGGGCCCTCCCACAGACGTGTCCACTGGCCAATCAGATCTGGGCAACCCCTTAACTGAGGCTCCCTTTTCAGATGACTCTAGGCTATGTCAAGTTGACAGTTAAAAGCTGACAAGGGCACCAATGTATCTCACATTTGAGTTCCCTTTTAACACACCGTTGTTTAATTCTACCAGTCAAGTCCTACACATGGAGAGTACAGAATAAATAATGGAGAAAATTTGTCTCCTGCACCTGGTCATCTGATAACAGCAAGCACAACTGAATTAAGTCACATATTTTCTCATTACCAGAATGACCACTTCTCTCTCTTGTAAATTGCTTAGAACTAAGATAATACCAAACAAAAGTTATATTAGTGAGCTGTACATTTATTTCTTCTCATTTTAACTTCCTAATAAGTAATTGCTAAAATGTGGTAATCAGTTCATGTGCATAATGCTACCTTGATAATTTAGTATAAGCATTAATATAGCATATTATGGCCTCTAAACTAACAGGAATCTATAAAAATGGCAAAACTTGCGGTAGAACCAACTTCCTTCAACACACGCAGTAATATTCCTCATAGCAGTAACTGTCATAGCCAATAAAACTCAAATTTATTTTATAAATATTTTTTTAAAGTTTCAAATAATCTTGGGCCAATCTTTAAATCAGACTTTCATCTTCACCAACTGGTGGCCTTCAATCAGATTACAAATTAACCAAGCATGTAGTTAAGAAGAACTCCAATATTGCATTCAAATAATCTAACCATACAGTTGGTTCTACTCACTCCTGTGGACCTCAGTTACAGTAACACTCAGCACTGAAGTTCCCGAAGCTTAATTAAACAGCATTAGCAATGACTCCACCGAGCTCTGAATAGCCATCTGATGGCTCCACATGGACAGTTTGATTTTTGAATACCAATATATTCTTGAATAAATTAATAGTGTTCCTATTTCTTTTCCCAATTATAATTTCAAATTACGTTTATTTGAATGTCTTGTCACATCAGTAAGATATTTGTGGGTAGTAATTAATTCTATTTAAAACCTGAAAAAGTCTCATGACACATCTGACTCTGAGATGCCTACTGGGCCCTTTCAATAGGGTTGGAACAAAGTTTGGCTCTACCTTGTTATTCAACTCAAGCTTACCTGACTTTTTTATTGCAAATATGATCTTCAGATTGTCAAGTAGTAAAATGTCTATTTTTCAAAGCCATTTCCAGCATCATGAAGCTCCCGTCTGTCTAGTGATCATCAAGTGGTATTTGTAGTACTAGTATGAACCAGGTGAAATGTAGCAAGATTTCTGGCTCAATGTTAATAAGTACTTATCCACTTTTTATATTAAGAATTACTTCAGTCACTAACACAAATTTATTTTTCTAAGGGTAAAATCCCACATTTTTTAATTCAAATTCCATTCTTCCTCCCTCCCTCTCCCTCTCTCTCTCTCTCTCTCTCTCTGTCTCTGTCTCTGTCTCTCTCTCTCTGTCTCTGTGTGAGTGTCTGTGTGTGTGAGAGTGTGAGTGTGTGTGTGACTGTGTGAGTGTGTGAGTGTGAGTGTGTGTGTGACTTGTGTGAGAGTGTGTTGTGTGTGAGTGTGAGTGTGTGTGTGTGAGTGTGAGAGTGTGTGACTGTGTGACTGTGTGTGTATGTGTGAGTGTGTGTGTATGTGTGAGAGTGTGTGACTGTGTGAGTGTGTGTGTGAGTGTGAGAGTGTGTGTGTATGACTGTGTGTGAGAGTGTGAGTGTGTGTGTGTGTAATGTGTGAGTGTGTGTGTGTGAGTGTGAGTGTGTGTGTGACTTGTGTGAGAGTGTGTTGTGTGTGAGTGTGAGTGTGTGTGTGACTTGTGTGAGAGTGTGTGACTGTGTGAGTGTGTGTGTGACTGTGTGACTGTGTGTGTATGTGTGAGTGTGTATGTGTGAGTGTGTGTGTCTGTGTGGGTGTGTGAGTGTGTGTGCATGTGTGAGTGTGTGTGCATGTGTGTGTGTGTGTGTGTGAGTGTGTGTGTGAGTGTGTGTGTGTGTGTGTGTGTGTGTGTGTGTGTGTGTGTGTGTGTGTGTGAGTGATGGTTCATGTATGGACATCAGAGAACAACTTGCAGGATTCTGTTCTCTCCTTCCATCCACTGTGCTGATCCTGGAATCAAGTTCAAGTTGTTAGTCTTGACTGCAAGCACCTTCACCCACTGAGCCATCTCACCAGGTCTATAACTTATATTTATCAATGAAACCCATTGATTTCAAGTCGATGGTACTTAAGTTATCCAAAAATTAAATAGGGAAACAATACACACATTGAATTAACATTTGGAAAGTTATATAAGCTAGGCAGCTTTAAGAAATGCAAATGCAATTATTCTTCATATCCCAGGAGAATACTTTCCCAGGCCACCCAAGAATTCTGGACCCTGCAATGTATGAAGTCTTCTATGTACCATTTGATGAGATGCATCTGCAGCTTGGAAGCAGTAAGAGAAGGGACAATCCAATGACTGTTTTTATTTTATTACATTTTTGTGGTAACAGCTTAATCCTGAGCATCATAAAATGCTACCCCAGGCCTTGTGTAAGAATCCCAAAGGTGTGATGTCACTGATGTTGAGGGATCTTTTGTGGAGTCCTCACATACGCTCAGTGTGCTTTCTGACATGTTTACATCAGACAGACTCTGCACAGGCCACATGTATACTTGATACACCTCTTCCAAACTGGTAAGAATTTACTCCTCAACAAACATTTCATGAATAACAAATAATTCCAACAAACACATAACTTTTCCAGGTTTGTTTATTAAGTTTTGAACTCCATTTGCTATAGAGACTTGTTTTTGTATGGCAGCAATTGAATTTCGAATCACTGGGCAACCCTAGACAAGGCATATACATTGTTTTAGCTTTGGTTCCCTGTCATCCGAGACTTATAAGAAAGACAATGCAGTGGCGTAATTAGTCTGGTTCAGGGTTTCATAAAAAAAGGACCTGGGGACAGTAGTTCCTGCTTTTCTCATGCCCTGGGCTTATGCCTTTAATCCTGCAAACTGCTATCATCCTCAATGTACTAGTCATACCAGACATTAGAGAAATAGGAATACAGATAGTTAAATTTTACGGGAAAGGAACCTTTAAGAATATCCATTGTTTTCAACTTCCTTAGCAACAACACCCATTTTCAAAAATAAAAATTTCATTACATTTTAATAAGTAAAAATGATAAAAATCAAATGCAGAACATCCTTGACTAAAGCAGAGAACAAGGACTCTAAAACCACCTGTTCCTGCCCCTTTGCCTGAACGCAGTGAACTCTGTGTTACCCACCTATGGAATCCAGGATATTGTATTGAAGAGGAAAATGGAATGCATCATTAGAAGTTGCCTCTTTTCCTCTTTCTCTCAACAAACTTTTGAAGGAAAAAGGCACACTCGTACAAATTGTATCAAAAGTTATCAATTTCAGAAACTTTGTTTTTTGTCAAAGAGGGAACTGCCGGAATCTTCCCCCTCCTCTTGCTTTTCTAGACTGTGATCTTTCCCTTGATCCTTGAAGAGGTAGAGTGAAACCCGGACTCTAGTCTGAGTTCTTTCTCCCTGATCTTCTTAGGCTCCTTTTAATCAATACCAGCCTTGGTGAGTCCCCTGCATCTGATTCCGTAAAGAAGCAGGCCACTAAATCAGAGAAAGAGGAGTGTCTACTGTGATTATGTATGGGCTAGGACTTCCAAGGGAAACCTGGACAGAAGATGTAGACTATGAAAAGTTAAGAATATATTTAAAAAATAGCAGAAGGATTTGCCAATGGATTAGGATGTGAATGGGAAGGCGACGCGTCGAGATTGGGTCTACAGTTAGTTTTGGTTTAGCAGCTGCAGAATGGAGATGGAGAGAGTGGGAAAAGAGTAGATCTGGAGTAGGAAATGCTATTTGAAAAGCAACGTTTGAAATACATATTACAATCACCAGCTGAAATGTCATTTAAGAAGTTGGATAAATGACAGTATAAATAAGAGTAAAAACTGGGGCACATGGTTAAGTTATGAAGCATACAAATATTATTATATTCTACGTGGAAGCTGATTCACAAGGCCATGGAAGTCTAGACAAAAGGGAAGACATGCAAAGACTAAGCCACAAAGATGAGACTCTTTAAAGAAAACGAGAAAGGGGAGCAAGTTAGATGAAAACTGAGACTAAAGATGTTTCTAAGACAAATAAGTAAAAATATCAATAGAAAGAAAGTTATGTCATTTCAAGTAAAGCGAGTTGAAAATTTATGGCTGGCTTCACAAATTAGAAATTGAATTAGAAATTGTTTTGTGTTAGCACAACAGCAATTTCAGAGACATGAAAGGATCCAAGGCCTGATTTTATGTTTTTGCATTTTTTCTTTTGTAGTTTCATATGGAATGTAGGATCTTATACATGCCAGGTCAACAGTGCTCTATGACAGAGTTATATAGCTCCCAACCAGGATGTTTATAGAGGAGATGTAAAAATCACAAAAGGGGGAAACAACATATTTAGTAAACTCCTTCGAAGAACTTTGATCTAAATGGGGGAGGGGGTAAATTAAGGGATTGGTGGAATCTTTTAACTATGCTATTTCATCAATAGCAATGGCTGGATAAAGAGGCAATTGTTGGTGACTGCATAGAAGAAAAGGGGTCAGTTGCAGAGGGGGAAACCTGTGATTTGATAACAAAAGATACTGTCTATCATATATGCAGAGGGTCAGTTCACCTGCCCAATGGGAGAAGGTGGAATTTGCAAGAAAAGATAGTCTGATAGGTTTGCATTGTATGAAGATGTTGACATTCTCTTATGATAACATTTATTCATTCCTCTTCGAAAAATGATTTTTTTAAAAGTCAACAACTGAAAACCAGGAAGTAAGAACATCAAACTTTAGAGAGAAAAGGAAAGAAAACAGTTTTCTCATAATAACAGCAAATTGACCTGGACAGAGATCCTCAACTCTAACTACATGTTGAATTACCTAGGGAACTTCTGCCTGAGATGTATGCTCACACGCTACTTCAAAGTAACTGTGTTAGGGCCTTTAGAACCAAAATCGGGGCATGGTAAAGATTTAGGAGTTATCCTTTATTCCTAATTGGAAGAACATTTAATAAAGTAGCATGGTTCTACTTACTCATCCACGACCTTCAGAAGTGTCTAAATTTTTACCCTTGATTCTTAAAACTAAATAGATAACCATAGTCCCTCTTCAACCTTCTAGCAAAGTCAAATTTCTCTGGTTTAGCATGCCAGATCCCATATACAACAGCTAAAAACACTCATTTTTAATTTATCCCCATGCATACTATTACAGAACTCCCTTGTCCAAATAAACTGAGACTCAACACTTCAAATAGGCCAGAGATCTCCATATGTCTGCATTTCATACTGCTACGTCTACTTATATCTTCAGCTTCAATAATTTCCAACCAGAGTTACATCCCAATAATCTGGAGATGTTTACAGTACACCCATAACATCCCCCTCTATGATTGAGGATGGAGCCTCTGTGAGTCTCTATTTCTTGACTGTTTTCTGCATAAGTTTCATGTAGTCAAAGTTGGTCTTTAAGCCAAGGATTGCAATCTCTCTGTGTGCACATTGATCCCAATGAAATTCTCTGTAGATCCCATTTTGCTCATAATTCAAGATGAAGGGAATAAATACCTTTCTGCACTGTTCACTGAAAAACCCATAACTTTTCTTAGGGCAAACAATGACAACTGTTACAGGATATTTGATCACAATGTATGAAGATGTGTCTCCGCCCTTCCTTGTCTGCCTAAGGCAGCTTCTGGTTGATTTAATAAAGAGCTGAACTGCCAATTGGTAGGCGGGACTTCCAGGCAGAGATAAGAACTCTGGGAAAGAATCTGATTTGCGGGATTCATTAGCCAAACTTGGAAGAAGTCAGATGTAAGGTACTGAGGAGTGGTAATGAGCCATGTGTGGCAAAACATGGATTAATATAAACGGGTTACACAGCTAAACACTGAGCCAAACTCCTGAAATCCAGTTGCAGACAGGGAGGAGTGATGAGCAAAGGTGTCAAAACCAGGCTAGAGAAACCCACAGTATCAGCTGACCTGAACAAGGGGGAGCTCATGCACCCCAGTCTGACAGCTGGGAAACCAGCATAGGACCGACCTAGACCACCTAAATGTGGGTGTTAGGTAAACTGGGCAGTCTATGGGGCCTTTGGTAGTGGATCAGTATTTATCCCTAATATTCTAATGGACTTTGGGAGCCCATTCTACATAGAGGGATACTCTCTCAGCTTAGACATGTTGAGGAGGGACTAGGCCCTGCCCCAAATGATATGACAGATTGTGAAACTCCCTGTGGAAGGCCTCACCCTCCCTGGGGAGCAGAAAGGGGATGGGATGGGGGTTGGGGGGGGACAGGGGAGGATGGGAGGGAGACATGTAAAACAAGCTTGTTTCAAATTTAAATTAAAAATTATCATAAATAAAAAACCATGTAAATGGGTTAATCTAAGTTTTAAGAGCTAGTTGGGAACAAGTCTCAGCGGTCAAGCTTTCATGCTCAATGAGGAGAAGTCTCTGTGCCATTTTCATGAAACTGGTGGTCCAAAGAAATTCTGACTATAGGCAACTACCACACTTCTTACATCATGTGCCAAGTACTTCTTTCAGTGTCTATGACACATTAGGTCATAAACAAAAGCAGCATGCTTCAGGGTTTAAATACAGCTTCTGCTGTATTCTCTGCACTTTCCTCCTGGGCCCAGCTGTGGACTCGTGTCCAGTTTGTAGTGATCTTTTGCTGCCTTCCACTCAGAGTCTGGCGGCATGAGCAGGAAACCAGAAAGATCGATAGGGCGAGGCTGTCTGGTTTTGCAGCTTGCTGCCGGATTCCTTACCTGCGCATTAGCTCTTATTTCTGCTATGAATAACTTCACTGATTCACAGTGTTGACCTTAGCCTGATCTGGTGACTTTGGCTTCTGCAGAGGGAAGTCTGGCGGATGTCAGGCTGGTCTGAAGCTCCATTTCCAACAAGGCACGTCTGTACATTACAAGTCTCCATGCAGCTGTTCAGTGAGTGACCTTGCGGAGCTTTGCACAGTATTTTGCTAAGAGGTCAGTGCATGCTTTCCCAAATCCCATCATGGAGAAGATGTCAGCTCATGAGGGACTATCCTAATTAGATAACTTCAAACAGTGACTAGACCCTGCAGATAAAATGAAGGTGAAAAAATATACTTGTAAAAAAATACCCAGTTTTTAAATCCTGCTTTGATCGTTTGACCAGGATTCTTACTGCACCTGGATGAAATGTCAGCATTTTTTCTTAATTACTCATCTCTATTCAATAAAACTAATGATGACGCTGCAATTCTTCTTTACGTCAAATCAGGAAACTTTCTCCTACAGTGTTAGTAAGTTCAGGCTTAAGTCTTAGAATATTTTTCTTCCTGCTTCTTTCCATCTCTATCATCCTCCGTAACTGCTACGCTGTCAGCTGCCCCATCTTGTTGGGAGCATAGCACGAAGGTCCCGGTGCCCACAGATCTCCAGATAAATCAGGAATGTTGATCTCAATGGATAGTCTTTCCAATGGAAAACATGTAAAACCTGTTCTATCCACAAAGCCGGGAACTAGAAGAGATCAACAGCCTGCTATCTGCATTGTGTGTTGGGCCAGGGTCAAGTCATATCGAGTGCCTATAACCAGAAGAGGTGGCTAGTGCTCTAAATGATCCTGAGAGCCAGGCTCTCACCCAAGCTCCCACAACCAGGACTGACCTCTACACTATCTGCATGACCAAGACCAGGCCAGACCCTTAAGCAAGTATAGGCATCCTATCATTATTCTCCATCTTCTTGGAAGAAATGACATGTACCCTGAGTCAAGGTTCGATGTAATTACAGGTCCTTGTGCACTGGGGATTGTATTACACATTTTTTTCCAAATTATACTATAATTAAATTTGTTGGGAACACACCGCCTGGCATCAGACTCCCTGAAGTCTTGGTCCCGGTTGAGAAAGTCAGTCTCAGTGGAGTTTTCATTCTCATATCTTCTGTAGTTCACTCTCTGCCTGCTGTGACCACCTACAGGGTCGCCCTCAATGTCTGCATGGCTTTCCGCTCTCCTAACTACCTGGCAAAAACACCCACCTGACCTTAAACTTTTCCTTCTTCTCACTATAAAGAATGTATAAAACCTGTAGATGAGAAAATAATGACAAAGCTCAGAAGAAGACGGCTAACAATGATGTGTCTGTGTGGGCTTGACATGTGTAGATATTAAGTCACTGTACCTATTAGAAACTGGAGATAATGCTATGTAATTTTTACTGCAACAAAAAATCGAGAAAAGGACATGTTTAATATTTTTGAGAAATCAATACTTTGCAAGTATGTTATTTTTATCAGATATTATTATTGTTGATTTAATTATTTCCACGACATTGGCAGTTACAAATAATACTTCAACAAGCAACCCATTAACGATTTCTAAGCTGTTTTAACAAACAGAATGGGGACACATCTTTACCCAATCTTCTAGGATGAAGAAGGCATGGCTTGCTTCACATCGCAGTTTCTGGGGAGGGGATAGGGAGGAGCTGTGGTAAACATGGGTTTAGAGGTCGCATTGACATGCTTGTCTCTTTTCCACCAGAAATACATCCAGATGTGGGATAACTGGATCCAAAGATAGACTAGCTTTTACAGTTTTTAAAATAATTTACATACTACATTATTAAATGACAGGAAAGAAGGATGGATGGATGGATGGATGGATGGATGATGGATGGATGGATGGAAGGATAGGATGGAAGGAAGGAAGGAAGGAAGGAAGGAAGGAAAAGTGAAGGGAGGGAAGGAGAGAAGGGGAAGAGGGCAAGGGAGAAGAAGGAAGGGAAAAAGGAATTATATCTGAACAAGAATATGGACTGCCAGCTGCTGGCAGGGATGAGGATGAAGACGATGAAAAAGAAAGAAAAAGAGGTTAGAAACTGGGTTCTAAAACATACTTGGACTAAGTCCCACTGCCCTGCATCACAAGGTGGTAACTATGGTTCCAAGCAGCTTACTGTATATTTTATGATGCTCTCCAAGAGAGCAGCATGAAGGTTCCAAACACAAAGAAACAACGCACTGTGAAACTCTCAAAGAGCTAATAATAATCATAAAAAGAAACAGCACAGAGCAATGCCAGCTGTTTTAATTCAATTGCTGAATGCTGGAGTGTGTAAGGAAATCTTCTGGTGCAAGGCTAGAAAGATGGTCCAGCGGTTAACAGAAAGTGCTGTTCTTACAGAGGACCTGAGTAAGTCCCATTCCTGGCACCAATGTAAGGTCTCTCACTAGTACTCATCACTCTAGCCCAAGGGAAATCCGATGTCTCTGTCTTCAGTGGATACCTGCACTCATATGCACAAACAGACACACACATGCATTCACATAATTAAAACTTAAGAAATCCATTTTTATTAATAAACTTTATTTAAATTAGAAACAATCGTATTTTACATATCAAGCCAGGTTCCCTCTCCCTCCCATCCTCCCATGCTCCCCAACGACCCACCCATCCCATCCCCCATCCACTCCTCAGGGAGGGTGAAGCCTTCCATGAGGGATCATCAAAATCTGTCAAGTCATTTGGGGTAGGACCTAGGCCCTCCCTCCCCTGTGTCTCTAGGCTAAGGGAGTATCCCTCCATGGGAAATGGGCTCCTGAAGTCCATTCCTGCACTAGGGATACATCCTGGTTCCACCGCCAAAGGCCCCATAGACTGCCCAGTGCTCCAAGCTGGCACCCACATATAGGGGGCCTGGTTTGGTCCTATATTGGTTCCCTAACTGTCAGACTGGGGTCCATGAGTTCACACTTGCTCAGGTCAGCTGTTTCTGTGGTTTTCCCAGCCTGTTCCTGACCCCTTTGTTTATCTATCTCTCCTCGATCTCTGAAACTGGATTCCAGGAGTTTAGCTCAGTGCTTAGTTACAGATCTCTGTTCTGCTCCCATCCGCTACTGGATGAAGGCTCTAGGATGTCATTTAAGGCAGTCATCAACCTCATTATAGGTGAAGGCATTTAAGGCAGCCTCTCCACTACTGCCTAGATTCCTAGTTGGGGTCATCCTTGTGGATCTCTGAACGATTCCCTAGTGTCAGATTTCTCTTCAAACCTATAGTGGCTCCCTCTATTGATATGTGTGTCTCTTTTCTTGCTCTCCTCTATTCATCTCTCCATTCAGTCTTCCTGACCCCTCATGTTCTCCTCCCTGTCCTCTTCTCCTCCCTCCCACCCCCAATGCTCCCAATTTCTTCAGGGGCTCCTGTCCCTTTTCCCTTCACTGAGGGACCATGTATGTCTCTCTTATGGCCCCCCTTGTTTCCCACCTTCTCTGGAGGTGTGGATTGTAGGCTGATAAATCTTTGCTCTATGTCTAATATCCATATATGAGTGAGTAAATAGCATGTTTGTCTTTCTGTAACTGGATTACTTCACTTAGGATGGTTTCTTCCAGTTCCATCCATTTGCCTACCAATTTCAAGATTGCATTGTACACCCCCTTCCCCCTCCCAGTAGTACTTCATTTTGTAAATGTATCACATTTTCTCCATCCATTCTTCGGTTGAGAGGCATCTAGGTTGCTTCTAGGATCTGGCTATTACAAATAATGCTGCTACGAACATAGTTGAACAGATGTCCTTGTTATATGAATGTGAATCCTTTGGGCATATGCCTAAGAGTGGAAGAGCTGGATCTTGAGGTAGACTGGTTCCCATTTTCCTGAGCAACCACCATACTGATTTCCAAAGTGGCTGTACAAGTTTGCACTCCCACCAGCAATGGAGGAGTGTTCCTATTTCTCCACATCCTCTCCAGCATAAACTACAGTTGGTGTTTCTTCATTTTAGCCATTCTTACAGGAGTAAGATGGTATCTCAGAGTTGTTTTGATTTGCATTTCTCTGGTGGCTAAGGATATTGAGCACTTTAGGTATCTTTCAGCTATTTTATATTCCACTATTGATAATTCTGTTTAGTTCTGTACCCCACTTTTTTCTTGAATTATCTGGTGTTTTTGGTGACTAGCTTTTTGAGTTTTTTTGTATATATTAGAAATCAGCCCTCTCAGATGTGGGGTTGGTGAAGATCTTTTCCCATTCTGTGGGCTGCCATTTTGTTTTTGTTGACTGTGTCTTTTGCCTTACAGAAGCTTCTCAGTTTCAGGAGGTCCCATTTATTAATTGTAAATCTCAGTATCTGTGCTATTGGCATTATGTTCAGGAAGCAGTCTCCTGTACCAATTCGTTCAAGGATACCTCCCACTTTCTCTTCTAAGAGGTTCAGTGTGGGTGTATTTATATTGAGGTCTTTGATCTATTTGGACTTGAGTTTTGTGCATGGTGATAGACATGGGTCTATCTGCAGTCTTCTACACACCATCATCCAGTTATGTCAGCACCATTTGTTGAAGATGCTTTTTTTTCCATTGTATAATTTTAGCTTTTTTGTCAAAAATCAGGTGTTTGTCGGTGTGTGGGTTAATATCAGAGTCTTCAATTTGATTCCATTGGTCTACCTGTCTTTGTGCCAATAACAAGTTGCTTTTATTACTATAGTAGAGCTTGAAGTCGAGGATGGTGATGCCTCCGGAAGTTCCTTTATTGTACAGGGTTGCTTTGGCTATCCTGGGCATTTTTGTTTTTCCATATACAGTATTGTTCTTTAACGGTCTGTGAAGAATTGTGCTGGGATTTTGATGGGAATTGCATTGAATCCGTAGATTGCTTTTGGTACGATTACCATGTTTACTATGTTGATCCTACGTATCCAAGAGCATGGAAGATCTTTCCATTTTCTGGTATCTTCTTTAACTTCTTTCTTTAAAGACCTCAAATCCTTGTCATACCGGTCTTTCACTTGTTTGGTAAGCATTACCTCAAGATATTTTATGTTGTTTGTGTCTATTGTAAAGGGTGATGTTTCTCTGCTTTCTTTCTCAACCCCTTTATTGTCTATAGTGGGGCTACTGATTACTTTTTAAATCCTTTTTAATAAAAAAAATACCTCACTATACCTAAATAATGCATGTAATTAATACATGATAATAAAAATTAAGAAATGTGTGTATGACACAGGTCTGAATTTTCCCTGAATATTTATTGCCAAATGAAATATTACAAACATCCTCTTCTTTCTTTCTTTGAGCAAAATCTGACTGATACCTATTTTTGACTAAATTTGACTACAGAAAGGACAGACCACCCATTCATAAGAGCTATCAGTTCAAGGGGTATAGTTCTTGCACACTGCATTTATCCACTGAAACAACCTTAAATGATGTTTAAATTCACTTAGCTAACTTGTCCTTAGACAACTCGGGATCATGTGATGTTCTCCTTGCTGTCTTAGATTAATGGAGTCCCCTCAAACCATAAGCTCTTCATTAGCCATCTCCTCGCCCCTTCTCTGTGTGCCATTAATTATACTCATGTCAGTTGCAAGTGTGATTATAGCTACATAACTGAATTGGTTATTATTGTAGCCATATTGTGGTATTTGAAATTGAAATACCTAGATATGAGCTACCAAAACTAAAAATATTTTCCTGAGCAGTTGGGCATGAGTGGAGAATACAATTAGAAAGAAAGAGCATCTGCCAGTATTGTGTACATAGTTTGTTCCATAAACACCTTAAGTTCTGCTCAACCTTCCAGTCCAGATGGCACACCCAGGGTCCTTTGTACAAGAAACATGAGGCAAAGATCTTGGTAAACATTGAGTGAGTTGCTATATATCCCTGCTAATTTTAAACTTCATAATTTCTTACAAGATTCTCGTCTCCTATAGCAATCACTAACCCCAAAGACATTGAAGAAATTATCCCCTGACAAAAATCAAAGCTCTTACAAAATAACAACAGCCTAATTCTTGAGTCTCTGAATGGAGCAATTCTATTGCAAAGTGTGCATGGGTGTTGTGTAAGTACTCAGCATTGAGAATCTCCATACATGTGTGGTGCTGTGTAAGTACTCAGAGTTGAGAATCTCCATATATGTGTGTATGTACTCTGATGGATATCACCATTACATACATGTTAATTTGCAAATAATGAAACAGAATCAAATTTTATGTCTCTAGGTTTATTCAAAAATTTACATGTCTTCATTTGTGAGTGTCCTGTTAAGTTACAAAAATATCTGTGAGATTTCCTTCTTACTAATGTGACTTTTAATGTGGGGCTAGAATGATGACTTGCTGCTCCAGCTGCTCCCGCAGGCAACCCGACTTCAGTTCCCAGCACCTGCGTGGTGGCTCATGGTGACCTAAAATTTTAGCTCCAGGGGATCCTATGCCCTCTGGACAGGTTACACACAGAGTATACGGCAGACATTCAGGCAAAGCACTTACATACTTCAAATGAAAAATAAATGTGAAAAACGTAAAAGATCTTCTATATGTGCAACCTTAACTGTTGTAAATACTTGGGGAGTCTATCTCTTGTGTCTTAGGCTGATGGGTAATTTTTTTTTATACTAACCAAAGCCTTTAAGTTCCCCCAATTCCTTTTTCATCTCTAAACTTATCCACTTATCATTCGTTTTCGGATCTTTGCCATCTCTCCTCACAAAAATAAAAGTGAAGGTTGTTCTTTTATCACATCGTATCTCTCAGCCTATGGGCGCTAAACAGGAAATGAAATGGATGTAAAACTTACTTAGCAGCAGTATTAAATCAAGGTGTTCCCTTGATGCCCTTGGAGGACACCATGTGCATTTTGTAGGAAATCTACCACCATTCCTTTAAATGAAACTAATTGAAAGCCATTTGATTTCCTCTAAAACATGTCACTTGTATGTCTAAAGTACTGTGTGTGGAATGTTTTGATTGCAGGGATTCATGCCGGCTTCAGTAGTTACTAATCAGATAGGTACTCTTTGCAAGACTGTATGCTAATTACTGTAGTTACTAATCAGATAGGTACTCTTTGCAAGACTGTATGCTGATTACTGAAGACAGCAGAGAACAAGGCTGGCATGACTGCTGGATTCCTGAAACTCACATTCAAGTGGGGGCGGGGGGCCGGGGGTGGGGACAGAGGAGTCGACAAACAAACATACCAATAAAAAAAGCCATTATAATTTTAATAAGTATTGTGAATAAGTGAGAAGCAGCACAAGAGCTTGTAATTAGGCTTCTTCGAGGAAATTATATTAGAGATGAGCACTGAAGGGTGGGAAATAATTAGCCACTGGAGTAGACTGAGATGACTGGGAGGCCCACAGAGCCCAAGAGAGAGAAGCTGTGCCACATCGGCTGCCACAGGTGAGTCTTATCATCAGCAGGGCTGGTTAACTTGGGAGGGACAACGGGTCCAAGGTGAGTCATTTGGGCCAACTAAACCCAAGGGCAGAGAAGTGTTGCCTCTCCAGTGCTAGACGAACCAGGCAGGAAGACAGGCTCTGCATAGCCCCGGCTCTAATCTCTGCATGAGGAGGAAGTTTCAGGAGGGGATTCGATTCTTTCAAAGGCACAAGACAAGGAGAAAGAGAGGCAAAGGGCATTCTGTGCAGATCTGTGTTCTTCTAGTCCCACGCCCCAAATCTAAAGTATGCCTGTTTTTAATCCAGTTATGTAAGATACTATAATATGCTTCAGATAAACCCCCTTCCCCAGCTTTTGCTAAACTTGAGTTGCTATCACTTTCAACCCGAGCCATGTTAATTTACACAAGCAGGCAATAAGGCTGGAAGCACTCCAGAGGAAGAAGATATGTCAAAGCTCAGAACAGACCAAAGCATGGGCAGAGTCCCTTAGAATACCCAGAAAGTCTCTCTAGATAAATCAAGTCCCTCTAGCCAGGGAGAGCCTTGCTTATGTTGGCCCCGTAAGGGTGTTTGTGGGATGTGAGATTGCGAGTTAGGCTCAGAGCGATTTTCACAAAGATGCCAGCGAAGCACAAGCAGGCAACTTTACGATCAAACAGTGGTGCTTTCCCGAGCATTTTGGATACTTTTCGTGAGCATGTTCAGTAATTAAGATCTGTGAAATGCTGTAGAGATCATCTAAGTATGAGGTGGCAAGTATGGGAGCAACGTTCAATTTATCTCAAACATATTAATTAGAAAATATGTTTCCAATAACTCTGAAATAGTGTCACATTATTGTAAGTAAAACACACATGGGAGCAGAAAAATCTCACCAGATCTCTGGACAAAAATGTTTCGGGCTCTCACAGTTGGGATCAGGGGTGACTACTTCTAATGAGGTGAGAGCAAGGGTGTTGTGACATCACACTACACACCACAGGCCCCTGCACTGACAAATGCCCAGGTCCACCACAAGCAACAGTGGACGTTAGCAAATCCGCTACAGAATGGTGTGGATTAGAGGGGATGACTTCTCTCCGGCTGGATCCTCCCACGTAGTAAACTGTGCCTGTATCACACTCTTACCAGAAAGTTCAGTCTAGCCAGGGAGCCAGGAGAGACAGCTATTACAGAAGAGTCTGTAACTGAGGACAGTGACACAGTACTCAACCCTGTCCATGGTGGCCCAACACCTCCCCCCCACTCCAAGCCACGTCTTAGTTTCAACCCACGAAATTCCAACAAACCCATCTGAATCAGTGCTGGAGAACGAGAAGTAGCCAGGCAGAGTTAGCCTGGATTTTAGGCAGAAGGAACTTAATGTGGAGGGATGGAGCCTCATGAGGGCATAGAGCATACCCATGGTGCTAAGGTTCACAGGTTGTCTGAGCCAGCTTTGTCAGGGTCTGGGCTGGGGATGGTGCTACAGAGGAAGTCTTGGCTGACCCAAGCTGTGTCCAGTACTGCAGTGGTCCACACGTCAGTGCTGTGACTTCTAAAGCTATGAAAAGGCAAGCAGTGGCATTTTTAGGTTAATGCAGACTTAATATGCTTCAAGTCTATTTTTATGTATGTGCCCGCAGTGCCTCAGCCCGGTGTCTCACTGTGCTGGGGTATTTATAGCGAGAGTGTGATAAATCAGTGGTAATGCTATGTGGCATGTTTCACAACCAGTCACTGTGACTGACAAAGAGAATCAACCTAGCATAATTTTAAAAACTCCTTAAACTTACTTTTGTTGTAAAGCTGCTTGGATATTAAACGTCTACCTCCACTGATTCTTGACAAACCTTCCTGTAATCTTGGACCTGTTATACAGTACAGCCTTCCACCTAAGAAGAGACAATAGACTGCACAGAATCCGGGAACGTAAGCTCAAGCTAAGAAATGAGTTGAAAAATGACAGAACAAACCAGCCAGCCTTTAATCACGGCATATGGAGTGGGACAACTTGATTCCACTGGGCAGCGAACCGTCTGTATTTCAAGAGCAACCCACAAGTCTGCTTGCTCTCTTCAATATCAATTGTACTTTATACAGCTTTTGCCTCCCCCCCTTACATATCTTTTGCTCTCTGAAACATTTATCATTCCCAATTAAAGCAAAGTTAGCAATTACCCTGACCAGCCTCGTAGTAAAGGAACAAAAGGAAATGATAATCCATTTCTTTTCTGGAAAGTTTTAAGGCGTTCTCTTTAGAGGTTGGCATACTGAGACAGTAGGATAGTGAGCAGAGTGGTAGATGGGTAGGCATTGTGAAACGGGAGAGGCTTGGAAGGGAAACTGAGTAAGCGCATGCCAAGAGCCGGAACACAAAAGGAGTGCAGGTCCCTCATGGGGAGACACAGCAAAGTCAACAATTAGCAGGTAAGAGTCAAATTCCAGCTTTGGGAGAGCAGGAGGGGAGAGAGTGGGAACTGGGATTGGTATGTAAAAAATGGGGGAAAAATGTTTTAAAATTAAAAATATGAAAAAAAGAGAGATCCTGTCTCAAAGCCTCATGAAATTAATTCAGTAAGGTGCTTTCGGTTTCTATGTCACATAGAACCCATGGTACTCTGTTCCTGAGGCAGCAGAGTTGATACCAGAGGCACTCTGAGCTTCATATCAAGGCAAACAGTTTGCAAGCACCGTGAGGGCAGATCTTAATGGGACGGCTATATGGACTATACCAACCAAGATGGGGCTTGTTTTCCTGAAAGGCATTTGGGGAGAACGTGTCTGAAAAGCACGTTTCTTACGGGAGAACCTGATGCAAATACCACCAGGATAATAGGGGTATCCAAATTGACAGAGAAAGAAGATAGGGAGAGAGAGAGAGGTAGAGAAGCAAACGTGTAACAGCCAGGTTATGACTCCACTTTCTGACCTCTCAACTTAAAAACTGGTCAGTGCCAGATAAACCCTATCCAGAGGCGGTGGGGGGCAGGAGGTAAAAGTAGTCTGGATTCTAAGAGCTCTCTCTTCACAGGGAAACTTTGGGTAAGGTACTCTTTTGTTTCTGTCATAATGTAGTGTTGCACAAAAAACGGGATACGCTTAACACTAGAGACCATGAACCTTCACAGCCACCCACATAGGTTTTGCTCTGCACACAGGAGCATAAGATTAAAGGGAAAGGAGGAAAACAGAAGAATAGCCTAGACTGCTCAATCAAGAGCCCCTCCCACCTGGGGAGAGTATCTCCCACCTGGGGAGTGTGCCCTGTTTCACAGGGTCAACTGGCCTGTGTCCCACGCAGCTATGTCTCCATTCTGATGGAGATTCTATTTCAGGGCTGTCGTTTCTGCAACTTTTCCCTAAAGTTGAACTCTGTTGTTCTTGAAAATGCCAGGTACAAATTCTTTGAAATGTCTGACATTTTAAAATTCCAAACAATGGATTTCATAAATCTGTATGCAGAATAAGAGAGCAAATTAAGAACTCCAGTTTATTCAGGCTTGTGAGATATTTATAAGGAGCCATTTAAATTTTTTTGTGCGTTGTCAGTATCCATTGAAAGGTATGCAAATCTCCTTAGAATAAGACATATCAAAAAAATATCAGTTAATGTGTGATCTTACTAAAATTATACCAAAAGCAGGAGGAGCCATAATTATTTGTTGACATTTTGTATTCATCAAGGGGAAAAAAATGGAAACAGAAGACATATACTAAAACACAGGGGCAAAACAAAAGAGCAATTCAGCACCGAAGAAATTCCTTCTGTCTGAAATACCCTGCACACCTCATGTTGAAAATACCCTGCACACTTCAGTTTTGAGTTTTAGTCATAGTTCCTTAGTAGAAGAGTCTAGACCTCTTTCTGTGAAACCTTCACATAATACTGACATACACAAACCCCCAGGAAGTGGGTAGCTGTAAATGGTGCTGCACACACTTGAGATGGGTGGCTGTGTTCATGGAGAAGCAAAGCCATGGGAGGAAGAAGACATTGAGGTAAACCCAGTGCATCCAGAGAAACAAAGGGCGTGGCTACCTTGGATGTGTTCAACAGTGCTCCAGGCAAGCGACTAGACGAACTTTAGAACAAATGCACTTTTCTGATGGGCGTGGGGGGAAGAGGACCATGTTGAAAGGTCCTAACTGATCGGGTAAAAAAAAAATTATTTCCATGTTTGCTAAATGACTGTTGTACTGTTCCCAAAAGAAACGATGTATAATTGGGGGAATCAATGAGATTCCAGACACTGGAAGAGAATATATTTAATAGAGAGCAGAAAAAATGAAGTTAATCAAGCCAATTTCAGGAAAAAAAAAATTCAGAACACCATTTCATTTGTCTTTTTATGCATCTTTGGAGAGTCCTCATTTAGAATATTCCATAATGTAGAAATAAAACTTCAAGGGATCATAAGGAGAAAAGTCTTTTGATTATTAATTGAAACAGGTAAGAACATAACATCCAAAGGAAAAATGTCTAAAGGAAAACATATTTACAAAAATATAAATGTTTATCATATAAGGACCATGTATGTGGTGGTTTGCTATCTATTTACAATAGTGGTTGAAGTTACACAGGTTGGAAGGATAATATATATATGTATGTATGTATGATGTGTTGTAGTAAGATATTGTAATACATTAAGCTTTAAACTGAGCAAGTAGAAGAGTCATACATTGATTGATTGGGCGCTACAGGAGATGCCCTCCAAGTGTTTATTAGTCCTAAAAATTAAAAAATTTTCAGTGCTACTAAGCAATAAACACTTGGCTTATAAAAGACAGTCCAGAATTGTCTAGTAATTTATGCATTAATGTAGATTACTGGGACAGGTGGCACTTTAAAGGATGACAGTCTACAAACATATTCTATTTTTATTATTCATTAAATATCTTCCCTAGAATAGGCAAGTTGAGGAGCCCATTTTCAGTGGTTTCCCTGTGTTAGCCAATAAAGAAATTCTTCATCCTTAAGACCAAGTCTTTGACCCTGAGTGGCAAAATCTCTATTTTGAAAAAGATTTATATCTTTCTAAGTGGTTTTTTGAAAACTTTTCCTGGGCTTTTTCAGCCAGACTGAAATCTGGTCAAGAATAGTTTCAATATTTCTGTTTTCTGCCCTGGATCACTTGTTGGTCATAACATAGGAATACGTTTTTCTATCATTCTTACAATAGGATACAGAAGTCCATGTTTTCTATGTATTCTCAAATGGTTTATTTTTCTTCTTTGTGATATAAAAATTCACATTACCAAGATTAAGGTATTCATTATTTAGGTTAAAATAGCTCATTTTTATAGGAACTAGATTTTAAAACTCATTACATCCAGAGATTTCCATTATGATCTAATTTGAAAAAAAAAAGTAAACAGAGATAATTCTGTCCCATTCTGCTAAAACAGAATGTAACTGTGCGTCAATAGAATGTCACAGCAGCAGTTTACAGAAGAAGCAACTCGTTGGCTAAGAAGCACGACTCATGAACAATTTTCTCACCATGTGAGGATTCATTATTAGTTCATAGAAAACACCTTTGTTTGAGCTGTTTGCTCATCCCTAGTTAGTATAGAACCGTCTCCTTGAAAACACCTTGCATTAGTCTCATCTGAGGCATCACAAAACCTCAAAGCAAAAGCACTCTGTGCATTTACATGTCTATATAACATAATTCCTGTTTAAAATTTCAAAGATGCACCATTATGTTGTTTGGAATTGCCTCCAGAAGAATATCCAAGCCACATAAATCTAGGCATGGTGAAATAATCTCCTTGAAGAGGTAGCTATGGATTCCTGGGGACAGTGTCATGGTATGAACACAGATAATTCATAAAAAGAAGATGGCCAAATGTTGGACTCTAAGACAGTCCCTTACTATTAGGTGAGGTTATATTATATGAATCTTGGTTTTTATTAAAGAGACTAATCATATCTCTAGCAGTTACCTTACCAATAAAAAACAGTAATTTCTTTATGGCGATATAGACCATTCGGTAAATTTAATATGTTCAGATTTACTCAAAGGTGCAGTATCTATAAAGAATGAATAAGAACATGGAAAGTGTATTGAAGGGTTTGGTTACACCCAAATTCTGGTTCCTTCGATCACAAGCCCAAGGATTGCCACTCCCTGTGCTGCTAGGGCAAATGATACACGGGCTTAACAATAGCTCCTCCTGGAGCACTACTGAACCCATAAACTCCTCACAAAGCTTTAGCTAATTAACCAGAATAGGATCTTTAATAAATAAAAAGAAAATCTTCCCTTAGAAGGAGTTAGTATTAGGTTTTCTTGAAGAAGTTCAGATCTGAAACCTTAAACAATAAACAAAAGAGTCATATGTCAGGCTCCCCTCTTTATGGAAGGAGTATCCATTTTCAAAGAAAATATCTATGTTTGAAAATCCCCCAGTGTCTCAGGGCATAAGCAATCATTAGATGACCCCCAATAAAGTCTCAAGCTCTCTGTCACTGGCACTCATATAAACAATCCATAAAACAAGATTCTACAAGAATACAGAATGTTCATACCATGCTGAAAGAGTCCAGAATGTTCCCAGTGATAAAATAAATACATGATTGCCTAATACCATTTTCCAAAGCTGTATTTCAAAACCCTGACTAACACCACAAGGGAACGGTCACATTTCACAAGAAAATTTATCACAAGACGCAATGTTTTCTTCCGCTTTCTGTGGTGTTATTCAGATTCCTCTAAGTCTGTATTTTGATATTAAAAGAAAAATCTTTTTGTCTAGTGATGTTTGAAATCCAGCTTTTTTATGAAGTATGGAATGTTAGGTAAAGTGTAATATGATCGATCATGACAAGTGACAGTTCCAGCAAGGATCAAGGCAATATTCAGGAGCACCTTCCCAGGCCTGTGTGTCTCCTACACCAAATGGACAGAACCTTTGTGTATAGAATTAGAACTCTGTTTACATGCGTAAACAGCCTGTATACCTCAGTGCATTTCCTTTCAACTATTAAAGTGTGGAACAATTTTCCTTTCAAATAAATAAATACAGTCATCCTTAAGTGTCTACAAAAGATTGTTTCAAACCCCTTCCATGCATACCAAAATCTACATACGTACAAAGCACTTAAATAATGGGCTGTGATGTTTGCATATGACCTACACAGAACCTCCCTCCTCTATGCTTCGCTTCACCTCAGGGTTTCTTTTTAATAATTCATACAGTGTAAATACTATAAGAATGGCTGTAATGCTTAGGAAATTACAGGAAAACAGTCAGTACATGCTTACTATACATCCATTGTTGCTAATATGGTGGATTTGAGCTGGTTTAATTGGCCCCACCAATGCAGGAACCATGAGTTTTGGAGGACCAATATATGCCCCAACTTTAAACAGTATTTTGTAAGTGATTAGATGAATGCTTAAAAATGAATGGACAGGGCCAGGGGAAATGGCTCCGTGATAAAGAGGCGGGGCTAGAGTTCAGACTCCCAGAACCACACATGAATGATGGTAGGAGAGCTTCCCACCTGTATTTCCAGTTTCTGGGGACAAAGAGAGGACACACAGAGAGTGCTGGGTAATGAGGCCAGCTGTGCCTGTGAATTCTGGGTTTAGAGAAGACAGATCGTGGGTGATTATCAGCACAACACCTCCAGCCTCCATGTGCACCCACACTCCTGTGCACGCACGCCCATGTGTACACACACACCTACATACATGCAAAAAACTATATATATGCACATAGGTATATAAACACACATATACACAGGAATAAAAACGGAAGGGGAGCCTGATGGATGTTATTCTTGTATTTCCACCAGAGTGATGGAGAATTTTCACTGTTGATATGATTTCTTCAAAGTTTACAACCTCTCAAGACAACTCACTCACATAAAAAGACCATAATCTCAGAACAGATTCAGACGAGAAAACAAGAAAGAACTATTTTTAAATGAGCCCTCGGTATCGGGAATGACTTGATTAGATCTGTGGTGTCTATTTATATTACTTACACATTACCTCAATTACAATAAAAACTTGATTTGCACTTAAATAAGAACTGTAATTGTCACCTAAAACAACACTGTCTGTTCAAACACAGCTCCAAAAATGCCAGTCGCATTTTGATAGAGGCATTTAATTTCCATCGCAAGAACACAAAGGAATTTCCAGAACTCTACAGCGAGAGTAGTAAAACCTCTGCAATTTGGAAATCCAAGCTGTTACCCCAGTAGAAGTGAAGACACAGGCTTATCTCCCAGGCTGTTTCATCAAACATGCTATTTTGTGGTCATAGCTCGAAGTCATCCTTGCCTCCTAACTTCCTACACAGATTTCTCATTCTCACTGCCGCCTTCCAGCTGCCTGTATCTCCCCTCATGCAAATTTTCTACTCATCCATTATACACCAGCTATCTATTATTTCCATTGACCCACCCAGTCTGACACACACACACACACACACACACACACACACACACACACACACTTTCCACCAGTTTTATTTTTTTCAACATGAATTTGGACTCCATTATTTCTTCTACTATTATATGTATTTGTGTGCACATGCCTTGTCCCTATATTTCTATGAATACATAATTTTGTAAGATATTAAATTCTCATTGTGATAGCTTATTTACACAAATATTATTTTTCTTTAGTTAATGGGTTTCTTAAGAAAACAATAATCTATTCATTGTGGTGGTATGTTGGTATGTAAGTACAGTCTGACACATAATAAATGATCAGCCTCTATTGGTTGAGTAAATGAATGGGTAGTTATTTGAGAAAATGTTTGGAGGTTAAAAAAAAACGCAATGAGAATTTGAAATTATAGCTTAAAATTGATCATACTCAATGCTTTAAATATACAGATTACAATGAGAAATCTACTATAGGGAAAATGTATGAGAGGCCTGTGGGATGTAATTACTTGCATGTCCAGAGAACTGACCTACAGAAATGAATTCTCTTCCATTAAAATGAACTCCACTACAATGGTTAACCTAAAGCAAATTTTAGATGCACATAAAATTTTAAAACGTGTATTTGACCCAAAAGTCCACAGAGAATGAACATTTTGGAAGAATGTTTGCTACCGTGTTTCATTACAGACTTGAGGGAGCATTGTCTTTGATAGGGAATGAGATCATTACCAAACTAACATCTGCTTTGGGATAAGATACATCCACACAGGCTCTGACTGTTCTAAAAGAAAATGCCTTAAGATACCAGTGTGCCCTCTACCTAAGTCTGCCGTGGTAGCATTGTAATTTTATCAGCATTTTATCTCTATTTCACTTTATAGGTTGGATGTAGTGGTTTTGAATCAGGAAAATATTTCAACTTATTCCTCAACATTAACCTTTAAGTGAGCAAGTTACAACCTGAAAATACATTATCAAACAGCTAGGTTTTTTTTTTTTTCTCTACTGACAGGTGATGTTCATTTTTGGCAGAATGTTCCCATAGATAAGTGCAAAATCAGATGAAACTCAGATATAGTTAAAGAATTAAGGAGATCTCTGTCTCTCTGTTTCTTTCTCTCTCTCTAATGCAATATGAATATTTCACAATTAGTTAAACAACTAAGGAGATGACCCCCCCTCTCTAATGCAATATGAATTATCATATTGCAAAGGAGGAAGAATAGCTGGTATACATCTATAATCAAAACACTTGGGAGGTGAAGGTAAGAGATTAGGAATTTAAGGTCACGATCATCAATATACTGCACTAAAAATTAGGGTGAACTTCATGAGAACTTGCCTCAAAACACGAAAGAAAAAATTAGCACAATGTCTTCAATATGACTAACTTTTGCCAAAACTATTTCTCAAAACTGTCAAGGCTTACAAAAGTGTTATCAGTAAAATGTAAAATCTGCCCATGACAGAGACAATAGCTTATATTTTGTACCTCCAGAAGAAATTTCATACTTAAAACCATTTCCATCTCTATACCAACTCAGTATAAGAAAGTGAACATTTATTTCCTATTTTCTAACAGATAAACTGAAATGTTCAGAGGCAATAAAATTCTATGACAATCAGACATAACCATAAATCTTTCTGATCTTTAAGCACCCACACAAAATAAGCATCTTAATCACAGTTTCAGATGGCACACACCTTTAATCCCAGCACCCTGGAGGCAGAGGCAGGCAGATCTCTGTGAATTCAAGGCCACCCTGGTCTACAGCATGAGTTCCAGGACATCCTCCAAAGTTCGAAAAAACAGAAACAAAACAGTCAAAGAGCCTTTCAGTCTGCTTACCCTGCATCAGTCTTCCTGACGCTGTGACCTACAGGTGGGAAACCTCTGTCCTACCATCTTCTACACTCGCTGTGGGTGTGCACACACTCTACCTGGGGAACCTGACATATTCACTCCTGAGTAATTGAGTAAGCTGTCATTGTAGTATCCAGCCATGTGTCCTGCTTATTAAACCAAATAAAATGCAGAGATCAGGACTTGACATAGAAGTAATGGACTTCTTATTACACAAACACTCACTACAGCACACAAAAATATGAAAACCATTTCCCTGTGGTCTGACAACTGATTTTTTTTTTTTTAAGAAAAGGGTATTCGCAAAACCAAGGCCAGAAGCCTGGTATGCCCAGGCAGGCCTGTAAGCACTTACGTAGACCATCAATTATTTTTTAAAGGGAACATCTGAGAAAAACACATGGATAAAAGAAATTAAATGTACAGGTGAAAGATTTTTTTTCTTGAAATATTTTACTAAATGAGTTCCTAAAAATTAAGGTAATGAATCCAGTAGTCTATGTCCCATATCCACAAAGCCTGTTACACCTGTGTGTTCCTAGGCCATCTATAAATGACATCTATAACAATGACAGCATACTGTTGTCCAACCAGAAAGGTCCACAGAAGTTACAAGTGGCTGTAGGGTGTTTATTTTTGGCAGAGATCGTACCACCCCCTGAAAGGGGTGAAAATTGGTTTATGAGAGGTGACAAATTTGATTCTCGTTTCCTGGAAGTCACAGATACATCTGCAAGGCAGAAACTGGGCAAGGGAGGGAAAGACAAGCAGGGTATGGGTGTCTAAACAACCTTCCCCAATGTTTTCCCTGGGCTGCTTCTCCTCTCACAAAACTATAAATAGCTGCTCGAAGTAAACCGGTAATAGCAAATTAGGCTCTAAATTAAATAAGCAAAGAACTCTCTGACTCTTTAATCCTTTCTGGGTCCTGAGGACCAGTAATGCATGAAATAACTTACATGATAGGATATATAAATGTTATCAGTGTCCT